>VWZZ01001260.1:0-59748 GCA_013399095.1 Psophia crepitans
ATTCTGTGATTCTGTGTAATCTAATATACTGAAAAAGTAAGACCAGGGAGTTTGAGGCTAAATTTGCAAGTACAGAAAATGCCTTGTTCATGTTTCAGAATGGTTTATCTGTCATTCCTTGTCATTCTCAGGTGAAAGTGTTGTTCCATAATAAGCAAAAGAGATTGAAAGTAAATACTTGGCTGAATATTTACTATGTTTATGTCAGGAAGATATTTACAGATTGTAGTAATTTCAGAAAAGAATGGACAGTCTAAATCCTCGTTTCCTACATCCTACTTCTTCATAAATCAGAAGAGGTACCCAGACTTAATGTATAATATGGAACCTGTTAAAATATGCATTTAATAAAAGATGTTACAAAGTATGGAATAACATACAATTATGTGATTTGCCAGAAAATATTAGATTAACACATGCAGTGAAAACTTTATACAGTAGAACATCTAATAATATATATAATTCTATTTTAAGCTTATATAATAACTCCTGTGATGGCTTCACAATCTAGAAAAGTTTTTGTTTAGTAGACTGGATATACTGAAGTAGCTTTCAGATGAAGTTTCTCAAAGTTCTCTTAAAAATGTGAGGTCAAAGAAACTGGACTGCAGTTTTTAACTCTATACAGCATCACTGATGTGGCTAGGGAGTTCTGGGCAAAAAGCAGAATTTGATATATTTAGTGTAAGAGACAACAGTCTGTATCATACGCCTAGACCCAGATCCTACTTTCAGCAGCAGCCTGCAGCTACGCTAGGTGATATGTAATGTTAAACTGCAACCCCAAGCCAAAGTTTCAGAGTCTCTTTAAGTAGATAACCAAGACAATGAAAAATTAGTGGAAGCACTGCTCCCCAGCCGCTGCCAACACAGCTCTTCAGGGGGCTATCCAGGGGGCTCGCTCAGAAAACTTCTTTTGGGTAAAAATACCATGGTTTGTTGTTTTTTTTTTAATAATAATAACATAACCCCCCCCTAAGCTTCACTCATTTTTTACAGCTTGTTCACCACACTGCCACATTAATTCCTGCACCAGTTCAAGGAGGAAGAAATCCACAGGTCAGAAACATCAGCATCAAGAGATACACATTGCCTTGTATCAGCTCATTCAGCCTTTAATACTACAGCATTAGTTATATTAGTCGCTATTTAGGGTAACACTAATGAAAATATTAAGAACAAACCATACTAATACTAGTTCAAGTGACCAAAATGGTCTCAACTTCATACTCTCTGCTGAAAATAGCTATTCCATAATGAAGAATGCTAGATTACAAAAAGAAAATGATGGCTCTGCTATTGGAGAGTCTAGATCCAAGACAAAATTGTACGTAATTTTAGAAGGTAAATAATACCAGCCAGGTCAATTTTTAATTTTTTTTAACCTTTAATCCAATTGCCAAGAATATTATCTCCTTTTTACTCATATTACATAGACCTGCTCAGAGAAGGAAAGATCGTTATCTTGTCCTGAACGTTACTATGTCTTTAGGAAAACAACAATCTACTAGACAATATTAGTTATTTTTTAAAGATCTATTCACAGAGTATTTGACAAAACAATTCATACCTTAAACTTCTCTGTCTTTATCTCCCCTTTACATGCAATCATTATTCTCTTTTTTGACAGAGGTAGTGTACTTATTTAACTAAAAAATAAATTTGTGGTGCACATATTACTTAATAATTTTCAAAATTTTAAAAATTTTAAATTATAATAGGTGTGAGTATAACTATTAAAGAACAATCCTGTGACATGGGCTGAACACAGAGTGTTAATAATTGTGCACTAAGAAATGGAGGCAGAATTGAAGTCTTCACATATCTTATTCTTATATTTCCTGTCAGAACTGAGAGCTTTTTTCATGTGGCCTGTTTGGGTTTTTTTAAATCCGTCTGAGATGTTTAGATGTCACAGAATCCCTGTGACTTTCATATGACAGTTAATCAGCTTCGTAAGTTCTACCATTGGGTTTCCTTTTGATCTTTGGGTTTCGTCCTAGCTTATAGCTGTTTGGGGAACATCTCCCTTAAATACTGAGGACAGAAATAATATTTTTTTTTTAAGGATTCCTCTTTTATCTGTTTTCCTTAGGCCTTCTGCTAACATAGATTAAAGGCAGTAATCTAATTTATGGGATTTCTACAGAATCACAGGGAGGAAGACTATAATAGGATATTAATGTTTTCCTCATATGCAAATGCAGTAAAATGAGAAGGTTGATTATCTTTCTTTCTTCTTTCTCCCCCACCCCCCACCCCAATGTATGCTGTAGGAGGAAAACTATTTGGTACTATAGTTTTGTATGATTCAGAGCTATGACTCACCTGGAACTGAACTCTTTAAAAAAGCTTCTTATTCATGAGACTGTTGTTTATATACCTAGTGAAAATTCTAGATTTGAAGGTACATATGAAAAAGAAAAGCTTTATGGTAGACCCAAGGGAATTTTTTATTTTACATATATCTTTGTCTTTGTTTCAGAACAAAAAAGTAGTACTTATTCTATTGTTCACTTATGCTAACATTTTCCGTAACAGCCATTGCTGTGGCAGGATGCTAAAACAGTTCATATTGAAGAAATAGAAAGCACGCAATATATTAACACACAAAACCCCATAAAACGTCACAATTAGAAAAAGACCAGGCAATAAAACCCTTTTTTGTTGCCTCTTTCTGTAAATGTATATGCAGTTTACTTTTTCTTCCTCAGGAAAAGCTAGTCACTAATCTTAATTACAACCCTTAAAAAGACTGTTATGGAAAAGCAGAGTGTATTAAATGAAGCAGACTATCACGTTCTTTCATAAGAACAAAGAAGGATTATCCACAGTTCATCAAAATGTTCTCCTCTGTACCATATTACGTGGTAACAATTAAAATAAATTTCAGTATGTGCTTGATAGAACCTTAGAGGTCATGTTAAGGGTAATAGTAGGAAAAAAAATTCTGACAGCCAGATTAAGAGGAAGCATAATCTCATAGATCAGGCACTGAATGAGATCTGGAAGACTGCTTCCATATACTTTTATTTTTCTGTGTATAACCGAGTTCAAAAGCAAAATGATCTCCATGTCCTTTTCCATTTTCTTTGTGTTTTCTTTGATGTCAGAGCTATTTGCACCTAAAATCTCAGCAAGGACTGAGTAAGCATCAGGCACTGAACTTATACAACTGTCTGTATTTTAATTACAAAATACTGAATTGTTAGATGGCTTTTTGCATTTTTGTTGTCCATTATGTGTGCTGCACGAATTTGAACTACTTATATATTGTCCTCTTCAGCAGGTTTTTAATAAGTTCTCATTCAGTTTAACTATGCTAACCATGGACTAATTAAAAACTGGACTCAACTTCTTAAAACTAAACTCAGGAGAAGCCTGTCTAAATTCTTTCGTAATTTGAGCATAGAGGAGGCTGAGATCCCTGTTTCACTGTAGTTACACATCACAGGAGAGAGAAGCAGCCCTTTAGGGGTGAACTCCACTGAGGAAAGCTCATTTCCTATACCCTGGCCCTGCTGACTTTGGGACAGACAAATGGGAGTAGGATGTGAGGGGACTGGAAGGTGTCAGCGAAGACATAGGACATGAGGAACATACAGAGGTAACAGAGATTCTGAAGAGAGGTTTCTTTCTTCTTACCTTCCTACAGTTCATTCCATCCAGTTCCCCACTCCTCACCTGCCCCAGGGCTTGCTACATGAGTGAAAATGCTGCAGTTTATTTGTCTGTGCCTTGAAGTCAGACGTGGTTGACAGACAGTAATGGGCTTTGGGCACTCTGGTCTGTACTGAAGTTACAGCAAGAACTAGAAACACTACTGGAGGCAGAATATAAGGCATTAAGATCTTAATAAAGCATCATGTTTGCTGGTGTGGGCATGAATTTCTCCAAATAGAACAAATAATCCTACAAAGTACATGAATTCTGACTTCACAAAGACTCCAGAATTTTTCCTTCTGAAAAATCTCCAAACTAACACAGAAGTTGTTTATTTTGTGTTCTGTGAGGTAGTAGCTACTTTTTGACGTGTTATATCAATGTTTTTATCACCAACATATGTCTGATAAAAGTAAAAGCACTTCCTTTTCCTTTGACCACAGTGGTATATTTTAATGATAATTTTGGAAGTCCAATTTTACAGCAAATTTCCAGAAGTTCAGTTAATGTGATTTCTTCTAAATATCTCACCAACACTTGTTTAAGATTTAGTCTTATGACCTTACCATAAAGAATTTTTTTTATTCTACATGGTTATTCCTAATGGTGTGGAAAACCACAGGAAAAATAATGAAATATCTTCAACTATAAATCTTCAGAAAATTTACAATTTTTCAGGAAGTTATTCTCATCATATCTCTAAGAGGGTACCAAAACTGACAAACATGAGTGGAGAATGCCTGTGTGTTACTAAGCAATGCAGTCAGAATTCAAGAGAGAAATCTCTCGTAAAATTAGTTAAAGCTCCAAAACTCATCTGTATACTATGTAGACAGACCTTTGGTTTGATATGACTGAAGGTAGTCTGGGGTTTAATCTAGAATAGCATATTTCAATTTGTTACATTTGCATAATTCCGTGGAGTTAAAATTTTTTAATATTGGGTTATTTTTTATTCCTGGTTTATTCAGAACATTTATGAAAGGTTGATAACTTTGAAATTTTGCTTGCCATTAACTCACAATACTTTACAGTGGCATATAAAGGATTAAAAAAAAATATGTAATTTATTGTGAGGCTGTGGTATGTGAGGTTTGGGAGTTATTCAAGACAGTAATATGACCTAGTAGAGAAGCTACAGTAGAAAGGCAATGCACATGTTGAGAACGATGGGTAAAAATTAGAGGCCAAGCTGATATGGAAGCCTTGTAGTAGGTATTTAGTACAGGCGGCCTGATCAAGGGGAACCTGTTGACAAAACACTCTTACTTCACCTATGGGAAGCATCATATTTACAGGCCCTGATTCTGCTACGGGACTTCAGTCACCCTGACATCTACTGAAAAAGCAGCAACACAAGCAGTACGGGAGCACCTTGGATAGCATGGAGGATAATTACTCAATGCAGGTGATAGACAACCCAACCAGAGGAGAAGCATTACTAGACTTGTTGCTCACCAGCACAGATGAAAGAATTAGAGGTCAAGATTGGTGGCAGCCTGGGTTGCAGTGATCAGGCTCTGGTAGAATTCACAATGTTGAGGGATATGAATCAGGTGAAGAGAAAAGTCAGGACCCTGAATTTTAGGAGACTGAACTTTCAGTTGTTTAAGAACTTAGTGGATGAGTACTCGTGAGAAACTACACTGAGGGATAATGAAGCTGAACCCAGCTGGCAGCTCTTTAAGGTAATTTTTCCTAGAGTGTAGGAGCTCTCAGTTCCCCTTTAGACATTAGAAAGAAATTCTTTACTATGAGGGTGGTGAGGCAGTGGAACAGGTTGCCCAGAGAAGCTGTGGAGGCCCCATCCCTGGAAGTGTTCAAGGCCAGGTTGGATGGGGCTTTGGGCAACCTGGTCTCATGTAGGGTGTCCCCACCCATGTCGGGGTGGTTGGAACTAGGTGATCCCTGTGGTCCCTTCCAACCCTAGCCATTCTGTGATTCTATGTGTCAAAACTCAGGCAAGGATTGTTAGAGAACAGGATGGCCAAGTGAGAACCTTGTGATCAAACAAAAATGTAAAAACTAAATGGGTAGGCAGCAGAAACAGGGACATATATCCTGGGAGGAATATAGAGATATTGCCCTGATGTGTAGAAATGGGATCAGAAAAGCTAAGGAACAGTTGGAGCTGAATTTGGCAAGAGATGTGAAGAAGAAGAATAAGAAAGGCTTTTACAGGTACTTTGGTCAAAAGTAAGATTAAAATGCCCCCTCCACTAAATAAGATGGGAGAACTAGTGACAACCAACATGGAGAAGGTTGAGGTACTCAACATTTTTTTTATTATTATTATTTTTTCAATTGTAATCACTCTTCCCAGAGCTCTCAACCCCGGAACTTCAAGGCAGGGACTGGGGGATTGAAGTTCCTCCCATCCTAAGAGAATATCAGGTTGGAGACTACCTGAGGAACATGAACATACATAAATCCATGAGACTGACAACATGCGTCCCAGGGTCCTGAGGGAATTGGTTCATGTAGTCACTCAGCTGTTCTCCATCATATTTGAAAAGTCATGACAGTCAGGCGAAGTCCCCAATAACTGGAGAAAAGGGAACATCACACACATTTTTAATAGTTTATTATAATATGGTTTATTGTAAATATAACCACATATACTCTTTCCACTCTCTACTTTTTAATAAGCACTTTCAATTTGAAAGGAATCATAAAGTTTCAGTCCTTTCAGGAACTGCATTGAACTGTAGTAGAAAAATTAAGCTTGAACTGGCAACTGAATTGGACCAGCTGAAGGTCTCTTTTTGTATTGGACTTGAGTAGGAAAGTCTTTTCTTTTCTCACAAGAAGATTTAAAAATCTTTCCTCTTCTGCACTGAAACAAGGACTGCACGGTCACAAGTGGTGTTCCTCAGGGCTCAGTCTTGGGTCCAGTCTTGTTTAATATCTTTATCAATGATCTGGATGAGGGGATCGAGTGTGCTCTCAGTAAGTTTGCACAAGACACCAAGTTGGGCGGGAGTGTTAATGTCACTGAGGGCAGGAAGGCTCTGCAGAGAGATCTGGACAGGCTGGATCAATGGGCCAAGGCCAACTATATGAGGTTTAACAAGGTGAAGTGTCAGGTCCTGCACTTGGGTCACAACAACCCCAGACAACACTACAGGCTTAGGGAAGAGTGCCTGGAACGCTGCCCAAGCAACAAGTGATAGGACAAGAGGAAACAGCCTCAGATTGCTCCAGGGGAGGCTTGGGTTGGATATTAGGAAAAATTTCTTCACTGCAAGAGTGGTCAGGCATTGGAACAGGCTGCCCAGGAAGGTGGTGGAGTCACCATCCCTGGAGGTGTTCAAAAAGTGTGTAGACGTGGCACTTCCAGGCACGGTTTAGTAGACATGGTGGTGTTGGGTTGATGGTTGGACTTTGCGATCTTAGAGGTCTTTTCCAGCCTTAAATATTCTGTAGTTCTATGAAAACAAAGATTGTGTGATATTCCTTTTAACACCTGCTTCATGCTGTGTCTGCAATTTTGCTATGTATTATGCAGTTCGGCCAAAGGTCATAATGTTCTACTTATCTCCTTTTTGTTGTGTGAGACATTTCCCACAATCTATTTCCTTAAAATCTGGAGATGCCAGAGTTATTTATCCTTGATTATTAGTGACTAATTAGTCTTAAAAGCATCACCACACATTTATTAAGTCACTGTCAACTCTATATGTAGGAAACTTCTAAATATTGCTTATGCAAAAAAAACCCAATTCATTTCTCAGGTGGCAAGCATACTTTTTTTCTGAAAGTTGCACAGAATATTGTTATCTCGTATGACAATTATTCCAATATACTTGCAAACTGAAATCTATTTTTCATAGAATAAGTGAAACTCACCCCATTATTTCCCCCTTAAATTCCAAAAATATCATGAGCAACTTCACAGTAAGGTTGAATTTGACATGCATTAATGGAATGCATGGCATTTTATTTCCAAAATTTTAATTTGAATTATGTTACTAACTTGAGTCTTTAAATGCTATCTCAGAATTAAATACTGAGAAGCATAATAAAAGCAATAGCATTTTATGTCTTTGTTTAATATTAAAATTCTCTTCTCAGATTAATCTTTTATTGCTTTAACATTATGCATTTTCTAGAACCACTATGCATCTTCTAAATATTAAAGTATGTAGAGCTGAACTAACCCAAATATGCTATAATTTAACAGGCACAGTGGGTAAAAAAAAATCAGAAGAACTTGTTTATATATACATATTTATTTCACTATATCTGAGTCCCTACTTGCATTTGTTTTTCTAATATCCCCCATCTTCAAGGTTGCCAGAACATTTACTCCACTTACTAGGCCAATACACTACTCCCAGATACTAATAGGAAGAGGGTTTTTGGCTGAATCATGGCCCTTTTTTCAATGTTTTATCTTGAAATAATGCCAGATATTCAAGCATAGTGGCAGTATAATTAATGAAGCACAGAATTTATAATTTGCTATGGTACCTACCTTCCTGGTATAACCACTGCTAGCTACTGTTACCTCCTCCTCACAGATACATCTGAAAGCTGGCTTTCCAAAAACATTTACAACATAGAGAGATGTAAACTAGAGCAGAGAAGGGATGACCACTACAAGCATCAACCTGTGGTGTATACCAGCTGGGGCAGAAAGATCTTCATATTCCCAGCTCTTGTTACTGCTGAGAGAAAGAGGACGCAGGTCAGCACAGTCAGAAGGATAGGACACAGAAACAGCCTTAATGACTTAGTGGGAGAAATGAGATCACCCTGGAACCAAAACGTCTCTCCGTAGTTCTGACGTTGTACGGTTACTTTTTTTGTGCTGTGCAATAATGTAATGACAGTTAATAAAGATCAAAAAACAAATGAGATGCTTTTGCACCTAAGGTAAAAATGAGTTCATAATTCTGTGTATTCCCCTTTCTGCCTCCTACAGGAAATTAACATAACGCTGCAGCTGTGGGAACAAGAGCCATAGGGCCATTAGGAGAGAAAATAAGAGGGACATAACTCTAAGACTTTATGATTAGGGAAATTACCCAGGAACAGCAACATTTTGCTGTTACTTTCTGGTCTTAAGGCAATGAAATTGTGATTGGCATAAGGACCAAATGCTGCCGTTTCTCAACTTTCTGTTATCTTTTAGGCTTAATTGCAGTCACATAAAAAAGTCAATCTTTCTGAAGATATAGTGCAGGCATTCCACTTATCCCCAGTGCTCTGCAGATTCCAATACTTCAAACTTTGTGTCTCTTTTAAAAAGGAGAGGGCCTGTTAATGACAACCAAAAAAGACTAGCTGCTAGCTGCAGGTCACTTCTTTTGTTGGGAAGCACTCAATTGTCTTTCACAAGGTTTTATTTTTGATTTTGGGGTTTTTTTCCCCCTAGAAAACTTCAAAACCTAATCTCTTTTATTGTCCTAGTAGGAGATGTTCTCTGGCTTTAGAATCATAGAATCATAGAATCTTTAAGGTTGGAAAAGACCTCTAAGATTATCAAGTCCAACTGTCAACCCAACACCACCACATCTACTAAACCATGTCTGGAAGTGCCACGTCTACACACCTTTTAAACACCGCCAGGGACGGAGACTCCACCACCTCCCTGGGCAACCCGTTCCAATGCCTGACCACTCTTGCAGTGAAGAAATTTTTCCTAATATCCAACCCAAGCCTCCCCTGGAGCAATCTGAGGCCATTTTCTCATGTCCTGTCACTTGTTGCTTGGGAGAAGAGACCAACACCCACCTCACTATAACCTTCTTTTAGGCATGAGGTGCTGTAAGCTAGGAAAAAAAAAAATCACTTCCCCCCCATCATTTTAGGATGAATCCTGACTCTCAAGATACTCCCCTAGATTGGCGCAAAATGTATTACACCAGCAAATATAAGGATCTTACTCAAAATAATCTAAGTCAGTGAGAGACATTTCATTTACTTCATCTAGCTTATTATCTGAGTGCTGGTGACAGAAACTGACAATGAAAAATAGTATAACATGTCAATTAAAAAATAAAATCAAAACATTTTTAAAACTCTTTTAAAATATCTCTTCATTCTGTTCTGCCCATCGTGGCTGTCAAGTTAAGTATTGTTACTAACTCTTCTCTTCTTCTCTCAGCCCTGCAGCACCAATGATAAGTAGTTGATATGGAAAAAGCTGTCATTTTTTAGCTGTTCTGTCAAATTATATTTAATCTCTATTGACCAACAGCTCTTCAGCCAGTGGTAGGAAATTTGCTTATAAAATTATCATAATGATGTCAAACTAAAACACATTTCTGAAGCATAGATCCAAGCTCATGGAATGCCTCCTTTTTGTTTTGAAAACTTAATGGAAAGCCTATGGCATCAGTGAGCCCAGCATGTCCCTGGGCAGTGATGCTCGTAAAAGTCGCTGAGTGTTTCTGTTGTTTAGATAAATATTCTGTGCCACAGAGAAACATAACTAATGGAAATGGACTTTATCTTGTGAAGTTGAAGTTCAGTAATACGATTCTTAAAAATAAGATCCTCTTTGGTTAAATTACCTTGCTTGTTGAATAAGCAGCTTTCACCATAAACACACAGAAATATTCTCTGGCTTTTCCATACTGATCTCAATATGTAATGCCCAATACAGATCTACAAACTGCCCTATATGCTATTAGAAATATCTCCTGCTCACTAGACATGGAAACAGAAATACATAACTGATGTTGAGTGAGTTACCTTATACAATCAGTTTAAATGCCCATGAGTCAGACAGTTTGTCTAAATGTAATATTTGAAAGAAAAAAAAAAAAGAATATCATTTTCTTGTGAAAGTGAAAACATAATAGACAAAATAGATAAACTAATATAGTTCAGATGGTTTAGAAATGCAACTGAAGTATAGTCTTTTTTAAATACTTCTGAAGATAAATCAGCACAAGGCTTCCAAAATTATGTCAAAACTCTCACAACAACTTTGTCTAGTTTCATCACTAAAAGCCTGTGGCTTCACAAGGCAGAAGGATCATAATAAAAGCCTCAGGTGGCTTCACAATGTTCATACAAAAACTAGGAAACCTGTCACAGTGATCAGCTCAAAAAGCTATTAGTATGTTGTGTCAATCTGGATTCATGAGATTAATGTTACCTGAAAAAGTCAGACTGGATGACTTAGAATATTTGAGTGACAGAAACTGTAGCTCTAGGCCTCAGTCTGTCTTGTGCACGATCTCAGAGCATCTTTATACAAATGATGCCCAAAGTCCTAGACATCAGTGTCATACTTCTGTTTAAATTAATAGGTTAATAGAAATATAATGCATGTAAAATATTCTGTGGTAAAGTGGAGGCAAATAAGTTTTGTACATAGATCAAATTGGAATTATGATCATTGCATAAATAATTTTTCTGCATCTCAGTAAAAATATTGTTGTCATAAACATTTTATAAACAAAAGAAGCAATTTCAAGTTGCAGTTGTCACCGATTATCATATGTGTAAAGCCTATCTCACCTAGCAAATATGCATAACAATATTAAAGAATCATGCAAATTCCACTATAACATTACCATACGTAGCAAGCATTGTACAAGACTCGACAAGTGTCAAAGACTGTTATTATTAGACAGCGATTCGCAACAGAGGCTTGTTAACATATGCAAAATCTTACAAGCTCAGGCAAATGTTAGCAACACATAACTTTTTTAGTATACAAACTATTCAATCACATGGCGTACCGTGGCATAATTTCAAAAAATATTGTCCAAGGTTATTCTTCATGAGAATGTATATTAGATTTTCAAAGAGATTTTGATAACTAAACTGAGTAATAGCATTTTGAAAAAGAGACTCTACTGCAAGACGACTATTGGATTTTTCTCTTAAATGAGGAAGTGTTATTGAAAGCTGTTATACGGCCTTCAGTAAATACAATATACAATTTCACAAGAAGATGACACCATATAAGAACTAAATAATACTGCAAAGACCATGCTTAAGACTGAAAAACATGCTGTTTAAACCCTTTCTATTTTAAATGCATGACGTTTAATGAAAAAACCCTTGTCTTTAGAATGATTTCATTTGTTTTAAAATTATGACCTGCCATTCAAAGTTGACAATATTCAAAGCATAGCAGCAGTTAATAATAACATGAAAATGGAGTCTATTCAAACAGGCAAATGGATATGTCCATTAAAGTAACATAAATAATCCTGTTCCTCTAAAGTGCTAGGAGATTCATACTTGCCAAGGTACTTAAGATCTCAATTATATTTTTCACCTAAAAATGGCAGTCATATAGAATCTGGACAGACAAACAAAAAGACAGCTACAATTGAGTTAATAGTAAATGATACTTCTAAATTACCTATATAAATCAAGCGTGTTTTTTCACTAGCACTAAACTAGTTATGAATGTGAGACCAGCTTCCAGTGAATGCTATAGGCACACTGTCCTTTGAGGCAGAATCACAGAATGGTTTGAGTTGGAAGCGACCTCAAAGACCATCTAGTTCCAACCCCCCTGCCACAGGCAGAGACACCCTCCACTAGGCCAGGTTGTCCAAAGACCTGTCCAGCCTGTCCTTGAACACTGCCAGGGAGGGGACATCCACAGCTTCTCTGGGCAACCTGTTCCAATGTCTCACTGTCTAAATATTGCGTATGAATGAGTGAGAACATTTTGAACACTTAGTAAATAAAATAATAAATCTCTATGCCATTTAGCTTGTGAGATGAAACAAGATCACAGCCTGTGGTGATGCTGAACAAAATCCATAAACTATCTATAATTCAGCAATAGAACAGCAGGAACACCTAAAGCAGGATTTTCAAAAGAAAACAATTCAATATTTTCCTATTTAAGACAGAGGAGGCATGTGAAAGACAGAAAGAAAAGGGAGAAGCTAACCTTCAGAAAAAATGCATCAGTGTGACAGACGGGAACATTTAAAATGTAAGCAGACTTGTGGGGCAGAAAGTAAATTAATCTCCCATGTTGCAGGAATGTTGCAACAAGGGAAAAAAAATATTTGAAGCTTTTATACTTTGAAAGTTTCTGTAGTAAAAGTAAGAAAGTTGGAGAAAATGTGATGCCTATATTTCAAGTCGCTCAGCATATGTTGGGTGAACTTTTCAACCTTAAAATAGTGTTCTAAAAACCAGAAAACTACTGGTTAAGTAACTCCCACATACACAGCCCACCAGAACACCCACATTTTGCTTTTCTAGCAGACATAGTGCTCACAGCTCCTGTTCTCATGGAGAGAAACAGGGATTTAGACAATTTCTTAATGACAGAACATTTGGTAATGGTGGTTTAACAGCTGAGGAGGTTTGTTGTGTTTTTAAGTGCTTTCATAAGGTCTTTTTTTTTTCTTCCATTCTCCTATTGCCTGTAGACATTTGCAACAATACTTGGAGAAAAATGTAACCATAATGCAATCAGAGTATCAATTATAACATACTTTTATTATAAAAGAACTGTGGTGATAAAAAAGAAATAAATTTGAAAGTTTATTTAAATTAGATTAGACTACGCTTTGGCTTTAATATTATGTAGTCAAAGTATGTCATGTATATGGTGTGGTTTTTATCAAGTCATTATGGATGCTAGTAGAAAAACTATGTTACAACAATTTGCCTTTGTTTCAAAAAGTTATGAAGCCTTACTACAGAAATAAAAACTAAGTATTTTGCAATTAGGTTGTTATAAAATGCTCTGGATAATATGGCAGAATTCTTGACATATCATTTGGAAAGTGAAGGTATGATAGTAAACTTCCACATGAATCAATGGGTGCCCTATGACAATGATTAAGACAGAGCGCAGAGAAAATCATGTGACGGTTGATCTCTCTGTCACGGGACAGCGCGCTGAAAGCAAAAGACCCCAGACTACAGTCATGCATATAGACAATACTGTAATTGTAACAGTGATAACTGCAATCTTTACTCAAATACGTAACCAAAGTACAGAAAGCTTTAATGAATCCTCCTTATTGAATTGCACAATTAAATCAGACAGGTTTTGTTCACGTTGCATAAATTGGGAAAAAACCATAAGATGACGAGAAGTTATCAATTTATTCTTAACAGGGAGCTGTGATACCCAAGAATAGCTATGCTGTACTTCTAGTACCTAAACAAGCTCACTCAGAGCGTTGTGCTATGACATACCCTGTTGCAGGATTCCTCTGTCAAACATACTCCCTCTGTTCTGGAGGCTGCTGGTACTCCCTGGGCGAGAAATGGGGAGCTCCTGTACCTCCAGAAACCGTGCAAGGACTAATCTTGTATGAAAGCTTTCAAAGAAAAGTTCTGAAACTGAGCATAACATCGGTGTTTCCTCTTAAGTGGAGTTGTGCTCAACAGCACAAATGCAGAACAAAGTCAAGTGGGATGCTGCTGTATTGGCACAGCGTTCACACTAACTGCAGTGATGCATAAATATTTTATTATAGACAACTGTATCTGCATTCTCCATGCTAATTGTACCATCATTGTTACAATGGAGAAACATCATCAACTTAAAGTTTTGAAGAAAACGTGTGGAAGAAAAGGGTGAAGGACACAAAAAACAGAATAATGAGAATGTTTAGCAGAGCAAGGTATTTAATGATCAGTGAAGGAACACCAAAGCAATGGAGAGATAAGTGATGGATAGTCTTGCATTACCGTAGGAGAAAATCTGAAGGGGAAAAGTAATGGACATGGTTGTTAAGAATTTAACACCCTAGCAAGGATATTTGTAATTGCCTGTAGATCACAAAGCTTTCTAATGGCCCATCACTCTCTCCACGAAATTTAAGACATTGGTATCCTAAATAACTCTCTGCCTGTGTAGAAAGAATAGTTGAATGGAGGAAATGAAGTTCTCACAGAGCCCGTGACAGATCCTGACAAGGGAAGATGGGGATAAGAAGAAGACATCGAAGCCCTGGAGCATGTCCAGAGAAGGGCAACGGAACTGGTGAAGGGGCTGGAGCACAGGTCTTATGAGGAGCGGCTGAAGGAACTGGGACTGTTTAGTCTAGAGAAGAGAAGGCTCAGGGCAGACCTTATTGCCCTCTATAACTCCCTGAAAGGAAGTTGTGGCGAGCTGGGGGTTGACCTCTTCTCGCAGATAACTAGTGACAGGACAAGGGGAAATGGCTGCAAGTTGCGCCAGGGAAGGTTCAGGTTGGAGATGAGGAGAAATTTCTTCTCGGAAAGGGTGATCGGGCACTGGAACAGGTTGCCCAGGGAGGTGGTGGAGTCACCATCCCTAGGGGTGTCTAAGGAAGGGTTAGATGTGGTACTTAGGGACATGGTTTAGTGGGTAATAGGTGGTGGGGGGACGGTTGGACTAGATGATCCTTGAGGTCACTTCCAACCTTAATTATTCTATTCTATTCTATTCTATTCTATTCTATTCTATTCTATTCTATTCTATTCTATTCTATTTGAAGAGTTTTGCAAGGGCTGGGAAATCGAGGGAGATTAGGAAAAGGAGAGGGAAAACATGTACAACTCCTTATGGGAGGAGGACCTAGGAAAACTGGCAAGAGGATGATCCAGATTCCCCATTTAAAAAGGCAAAGAGATTTAAAAAAAAAAAAAAATTGGAAGGAAAGTTAGACTGAGGGTTCCAGAGAATGTTGAATAGAGTCAGAAATTATACCAAGAAAATGTACACAGGGACTCTTGCATAGGAGATTATAAAAGAATGGAGAGCGATAGGGGTTAAAGATAAAGTTCTGGCATAAAAACAAACATGAGACTTGAAAGGATCCTATGAATAAAGCAGGGGAAGGGAACACATAAGGAGCGATTGGGAAAGTAATAGACCAGCAGCCAGGATGCGCAGTGAGCCTGGCTGGCAGAGGCAGCAGACTGCCGTCTCACCAGTGTGGCTGGCTAATGACATGGCTGTACAGCTTGTCTTCAGTTCTCGCTGGGAGACTCTGCTGATCACAGACTTTATAATTGGAAATGCTAGGCTTCCTAACTATGTGTTTTACAGCTGGGAAGGAGTTTACTGGTCCAGAAATTATGGGGAGGGGATTTGGAAGTGAAAATGAAGGACGTGACCCATTCCATTTTTCAGAAACAGCTTTCAAAGTGCAATCCCCCAAAATAAACAATGTGACAAACTTATTTGCAATATTCTGTCTTCTTTTTTCTCAAAACAAAAAGATTTTTTAAAATGATACAAGATCAAACTAACAGTTTGTTGTTCAAGTCAAAAAATACTCTGAAACCTAGCAGTGCAAGATTATCTTGATTCGGAGCTGATGAAGAAAATGATATAGATGTGATTTCAGCTTTGCACCTAGTCACCATTATGCTGAAACTTAAATAAGACTTACTGCCATGTCACTATTCATATTATATTTGTATTTCTTGCTTCCATGCAATGCATTACAGCACTACAACTGTATATCCTTTAAGTTATAAAAATAAATTTATTTTTTCATTGTAAACTGTGCAATAATCTCAGGATCTGAGCTGCTTGCCTGAAAGCAATTACCTCTCTGACTTCATTTCTCAGCCCACACACTAGTCTTTCTCCTAGAACTTCTCCCTTGAAAGCTTCATCTTGAGTTATAAGACAGTAGCTGCCATAAGTAAAAAGAAAAAAAAAGAAAAATATAAAAATAAAAATAAAAAAATCTCCACAATAACCACAAAGTTAGGAGAAAAACAAGAATACAAAACCACCTGAAAGTTTTCTGCCAGGTACCTTTCTTGGAACTGCTGGTGAGGAGGGGGAGGTTGTCCTCATGTAGCAAACAATTTTCTTCAAACACAATAAAGGCATTTTGTAGTTAGCTATCCATAAATCCTGTGATGAAAGACTTTTCCACATTAACATATTGATTTGCTAAAACTTAAACACTAGGGAATGTTATGATATATATTTGGTTTATAAGTAAAATAATCAAAATCTCATTAGATAAGACTCAGGAACTTTGTCTTAAAACATAAAGAAAAATCTGTTCCTTTTGAATGTGTTTTGTAGACCCTTTTGAATGTTGTTTCGTAGACCTTTCAAAATTTTCATATTCTATTCTGAACCCTCATAAAAGAAAACTTTGAAGCTGAAATCTACTTTTTGAAATAGCTTTAGTTTTTTAACTTGTCTTTATAAACCCAAAAGTGCCTTTTCCACCAGGCAAAGTGCACTGGATCAGCTAGTGCGTTTTGCTTTATTTCTGCAGAAAAGATTTAATGTACTCAGCCAATGCATTGGTGTACTTACAAATATTCACTTTGTTATGCAGTATGAATAAGACTTTAATTACCAAAAAATTAGAGCCCCAAGTATTTATTACATTAACTCAAAACAGGAAAGAGATTTCATTCCACCTGTGAGTATACAGTGCTAATGTTATTTTATTCAAAAGTAAAAGTGAAAACGTAGAACTTAAAATACTGAAACACGAGAAAGAAGAAATTAAACAAGCATTCAGGAGCCACTGTATTATCTGCTGGCAGCAGTCCAGCTCTTAAAGACACTTGATTGAGAACAAGTGAAAAGTGAGCATGTTCATTTGCTATACCAGTAGAATTTGATTCTTTTTAAAAGTAAGCTTTATAGATTTCACCTGGGAAAAGGAGGATTTCTCCGAGGATTGAAGGATGCTTAAAACCTGACTGGGGAGATGTGGGAAGCAGCTTACTTGGACTATTTTATACACAAAATAATCTTTTAGTGATATCTAACAAATGCTGAGAGAACTTGTCAAAAAATTTGAACCAGCAACAAACTAGTAATAAATATTAGCTTTCTAGGATACTTCCACATATTGATAACTGATAGCTTGTGGACTGGTCAATTTGATTAAAAAAAAAAAAAGAAACTAGAGCAAGGGAGAAAAAGGTCTGCATGAGAATTTTGAAAAGAGCTTCTCTGGGGTGTTTGAGCCATAAGCTATTTACTTTTAATCTATGTGTCTGGCAGTCATTTAACTGGAGTGAAACTTAATATAAATAGGATGTAAAATATAAACAGACATCTCTGAATGAACAATATATTGGCAAAGGCAATGTTTCTACGTGCTACTTCATTACCTTAATTTCTGCATTTTAATTTGAGTTGAGTATAGCCAGGAAACTGCGTATGAGTCCACAGTGGACTCAGTTCTTATTGTGGGGATTGTTGTGCTTCCATTTGGTTCTTCTAGCAGAAGTTAAAAGATACTTCCACATTCATCTTGGGAAATATAAAGTGCTATAAATTCCTATTGATTTCTTTAGTCATTGAGAGCAGACAGCAACTTGCTGGATCCAGCTGTATATACACAGTTCTGATTCTAGAAAGATATTGCTTGCTTTTAACAATTTTGTACAAAAAGTTAATGAGTTATTATTTAATAACTACTTCCTGATTCATTTAAGCATCTATAACCTCAAAAAATCAGATGATCTCTTTCCCATTTGCTTCTTCTGCAAACCCTATAGAAGCATCAGCCAGAACCTTTTCTTCTGCTTAAGACTCTCCCATGCCCACCTTCTTGCTTCTCCAGTATAATCTGAGTGCCTTCTGGAAATGCTTATTACTACTTTTATAGTTCATATAAACTCTTCACATTTCCATCCACACACTCATAAATACGACTGAGGCTCTTAAATAATTAACCTGGCAATGATTTCAGTTTCTTGTTCCTCAGTAAAATTAATATTCTGTTAACCAATGGGAAATGTTGATACAGGCATGAACTTTGTACTTTTAACCATAGCTGTTGTACTCTAGTACATGCCTGAGCTCCAAAAGTGTAACATGGATAAATTCAAGAACTTGGTAAACTGTGAAGAAAAATAATTTACTTGATTTTTTACTACAAAATGTTTTTTTTAAAGGCAAAACCAGTACTGTAGATCTTATCATTAAAAAGAGTTTAGAGTGAGAAATATTTAAAGATACTTGACAGGCAATAACACTTAGGTGGGAAGGAAATAGATGCTCTCCAAAGTGATACCTGAGTGATATACACCACTGTTATGTGGCCTACATGTTCCACTCCTTTTGTGTGCAGTTTACAGTAAAAATTACAGTAATAGTAAGAGTCACAAAATATATGGAATTGCCTGTGGTTTTCCTGCCTTCCTTACATTTAGTAATTAAATCATAATGGTAACATTTCTATATTACTCCTACACATATATGCTTTGAACAATTATTGCAAGATAGCTTTCAAAGAAACCATCATAGCAGAAGTTAATTTTGCATGAATTATAGAGCATTAGAGGTAGAACACATTGACTATAAATTAGGCTTTTGGTTTCCAATTAAATGGGAAAGGATGAAAGAAGTGATACCACAAAACACCCTTTAATACCTTGTTGTGCCCACAGCCCACAGGTCTTATAGGGAAGGCCAAAATTCAATAAGGTGCATTTATACGTGCAATTTAACCATATTTCACCTCTGAATTTGGCTCTGTATCTTTCCAGTTTCACAGTGAGCAACATCATGTAACAGAGGAAGGAAGGACAGTGATCCAGCTCTCTCCAAACACACCAAACAAAAAAATAACCGGTAATATCAAAAGGACACCGTATCATATCCGAAAGAACTGCTGCAGAAAATGCCCTGCTTAGCTTTCTAGCACTTATGCCAAAATTGAGTCAGTCAGTTCTAATTCACAGAGCTGTAATCTCTGTTTAGCTCTGAAACACATGCTAATGTTTGCTGGCAGTACGGTGTCTTTGGTTGCAGAGTGGCTTTTAAGAACCACTGAACCACCTTATTTTAGACCAATTATCTTGTTCTGTACCCACACGGCAGGCAGCCCTGCTGGTGTGAACTTTCCAGATAACAAGAGAAAAGAAAAGAAAGAAGTGAGGTAAGCTGCCTCCTATTGAAACCACAGCCCACAGATTTTTTTTTACATCCCATTTCAGGCTCATTAGAAAAATCTGTATCCTGTTAAACCACAGTGGTCTTTTTTTCTCAGTCAGCTTACTACAACTGAGTAATACAATATATTTCACAACATAAAGTCCAGTTAACTAGCAATTAAAGAATCTTTGATTAATCTCCACTGCTGTGATACCTGATTAGCTAGTTTTTGAAGGTTGAAGCAGCTCTTTTTAGTGCATTTTATTTTTCTCTAATAGTAGGTTTTGTTACGTGGCATGAAACATATGTAGAATGCATCAGGGTTAATTTGCATTTAAATCCCTTGAAGAGATGCTCATAAAATTTTATTTTTTTTCTGTATTAGGAATTGTTTCCAAACATAAAGGCATTTCTTTGCCCACAGAACAATAATTGTGTTCCTTTTCCTTCTACCATGCAATTAAAGCAGGTTATTAACAAATCAATACCCATTTCACAAAATGCATCCCTCCAATGTCTCTTTTGTCCTCCTCATCTAGCAAGTCTAACCTATATATTTATTCTGCTTGTGCCTCTGCAGTAAAAAAGTAAAATTCTAAACCAAAAAAACCCTCAAGTACAATCTCTTAAGCACAGCTGCAGGTTGAAAATGAACAGAACATAATGCCAATCTCAAATACCACAGTGTGCTAAGGGCTTTGCGGTCTTCACAGGGAGGTTATAGTGAGAAATACCTACCTAGAAGACTTCATGATTTGAGCAGGAATATAGAAATATGAAGTTAAACTCTTAATTGCATTACTATTTACAGTATTTAAACTAGTATTTACAATACTTAATTGTATTAGTATTTACAATAATTATGCTATTTCTTGATCTCATGTTTATTTCTCTCCTTTGCTTGAAATTAATGAAGTATCACAAAAGGTAAAAAATGTCAGGCACCTCTTTCATAAAATTGATAAAAATTACAATAATTATTCATGGTGAACGGGGTAGAGTTAATTGTACTCTTCCTCCCTTTGCTTTTCTCTGCTATTCATCCAGTCAGGAGTCATGAATTATAGACTTCTGAAAGGAATGCTTGAAGGGTGCTGAAATGAGGGTACATGGACATGAGTTGAAGGCGCAAGCACACGCATCTGTAAGGAATTTGGCTGACAGCTGGCTGACCATGAGCCGGCAGTGTGCCCAGGTGGCCAAGGTGGCCAACGCTATCCTGGCCTGTATCAGGAACAGTGTAGCCAGCAGGAGCAGGGAGGTGATCGTCCCCCTGTACTCAGCCCTGGTGAGGCCACACCTCAGGTACTGTGTCCAGTTTTGGGCCCCTCACTACAAGAAGGACATTGAGTGTGTCCAGAGAAGGGCAACGAAACTGGTAAAGGGTCTGGAGCACACATCTTATGAGAAGCGGCTGAGGGAACTGGGACTGTTTAGTCTGGAGAACAGGAGGTTGAGGGGAGACCTTATTGCCCTCTACAACTACCTGAAAGGAGGTTGTGGTGAGATGGATGTTGGTCTCTTCTCCCAAGTAACAAGTGATAGGACAAGAGGAAATGGCCTCAGATTGCTCCAGGAGAGGCTTAGGTTGGATATTAGGAAGTGGAAGATAAATTGTGTTAGCTGGGAAATACAGAAGTGAGAAGGACAAAAAATTAGGTAAATGACAGTCTGAAAGGTAGAATGTGAACTTTCAGATCACACAGAGAAAAGGAAAGACAAGTGAATTAACGAGGAGCAGGGGTTGGTCAAGGTTACTGACACAGTAAATGATTTTGTGGTGACATAATAGTTCAAAGTAAAAGGAGATAGGAAGGACGATGTGTAAATAAACAAGAAATATAGATAAACTTTTCAGTGGAAACAGAGAGGAGCAGATATTCTTTAAATGCACTCTGGAGAAAAAGAAAAAGAGAAGTCTGGACATTTCCTTGCTTTTCTTTACCTACTAATTTCAATTATTTCACATTCAGGATGTGTGAGCATGAAGTGGTTACAATCCTAGTTAACGCACATTGAAAATTCAAAGTCCAAGCACTGACTAAGGGTAAAAGTAAAGGGCATAGATTTTTCTAAAATATGACAATAGACTGATTAACTAAGAAAAAGGCAGCAAAGCCTGTGTCATCGTGGCATCACATATACTCTTACTCAGCACTTCTTGCATTCTTGGTGATCATTTGGTGTCATAAACAAATCCTTTTACTTTTTTCATTTGCCTTGATCAGATTAGATAACAGCTGCTCTACGTTTTTGATGTATGTTTACATATGGATAAAAAGTATTCTTATTGGCATTTAAGGTGTTTCATTAGTCTGCATAAACAAATGCTAGTATACAAACTACGTGTGAGCATTGATCTGCTTTCTTTACTTTAAAGGAAGCCATTTATTTACATTTTAATGAGAAACTATAAGCTTAAGAAAGTCCAAACCACTCTTTGATTGCTTACTGTGCAATAAAATGAAGCCTCAACTATACAAGCTCATAGGTCTTTAATACGATGAAAGATACTTCTTTTAGGACTATAAAATTGCTGCTTGTTTTGCTTTGGTGGCAAATTTTACAGGAAAACAGAGAATTCCTTATCCCTAGAGATTTTGTTCTAAGCCATTACCCAAACCTTCTTCCTTTGATGCATTTCTGATATTTATGCTCAGCATCTTCATCTACTCTGAGATACTTTACCTGTTTACCCAGAGGAGAAAACACACAACTTATTTTGCAAATTTAAAAATCTCTTTGATGATTGAAAATTGTCTTCCTGTCTTCTGATATATTGTGCTGGGTTTGGCCGGGGTAGAGTTAATTTTCTTCATAGCAGCAACTATTGGGTTGTGTTTGGGATTTGTGCTGAAAACAGCGTTGGTAACACAGGGATGTTACCGTTACTGCTGAGCAGTGCTTGCACAGAGACAAGGCCTTTTCTGCTCCTTCCACCACTCCNGAAGGGGGAGGAGGGATGTTCGGAGTGATAGCGATTGTCTTCCCAAGTCCCCATTACGCGTGACGGAGCCCTGCTGCCCTGGGGATGGCTGAACCCCTGCCTGCCATGGGCAGTGGGGAATGAATTCCTTGTTTTGCTTTGCTTGTGCACGCGGCTTTTGCTTCACTGATTAAACTCTTGTATCTGAACCCACGAGTTTTCTCACTTTCACTCTTCTGATTCTCTCCCCCATCCCACCAGGGTGAGGAGTGAGTGGCTGTGTGGGGCTTAGTTACCAACTGGGATTAAACCACAATAGATATACCTTGTACAAATCTGCTGTTTAGATAATTCCACAGGTATGATGCTGTGAATCATTAGCATGGATATGTTTTCCACATTGTGGTATGTAAGTTGTGGGTTTGTTGTTTGGTTGGTTTTTTTTAACCTGGAAAACATTTAAACAAAAGGTTTCCTTGAGAGAACGTATCAGGTGCTATAAAGAAAAAATCAAGGAATTTTTTTTCTCTTTTTTAGGTAAAGAAGTGCAGAAAGCCATGAGCATAAGAACAATGATCCTGCATTGCTAGAGATACAGATTCTAGTCTGCGGTTCTGTCGTGGTAAGTACTGGCTACAGTAGAGAAGGAATTCCCCTGCGTGTTTTGGGCCATGCTTCCACAGGCTTTGGCTTCACCTATAGGAATTTCTTTTGCAACTCTGAAAAGGTTTTCTTTTGGGATGAGAAAAATGTTTCCTGTCTAGCTGTATTGGGGTCTTGGAGGTATCCAGCTGATATAATCTTATCTCAGTTACTGTGTTTGACCATCACTAGTAAAATCTGCTGGTGTAAAGCAGGACCTGGCCTTATGCCAGAGTTCAAGTGAACAGAGGCCAGAAGTTTGCTTGACAAATGTGACTGAAAACAGAAAACTTCACCGTAATGCAGGGGTGTGTAATTACAGATCACTACAAATCCAGTCCACCGCTGTGGTTTTGCAGAAGTCCAGGCGAAATATGTGCTGCTTTTACTCACATTTGTTAAAGATTCTGCAGAATATAGAGGAAGAAAATAGAACGAAAAAAATCCTATTTATTCACTGGATAAAGAAACTGTCAAAATTGTTGAAAAAATGGCTTAGTAAGGCAAGAAAGAAAAACTAACTTGGTTTGAGGCCTTAATAGTATTATGAAGTTACTTTCACCTCCTAAAAAAGTATCAGTTTTGTGGCCTTATCCTCACTTGGAGAGATGTGGAATCAATAAATGTGTAACAAGATTGAGACAAAACATGATGAAGGCCAGTAACAATGAAAATTATATACTAAGAGACCAACCTATATTCAGAATAACTCCCTTCAAAACAGAAAGGCAGGCAACTGTTCTGAATTATTTAGACTTGCAAAATGTCACAAGAATTCCTATATGACCTGGCTTTGATGCGCTTACATGTTCAAACCACAAATAAAAAAAAAGTAAAGCTTCTATAGACCATCAAACAGCTTTGGAAAATCTAGGCTGAGGACATATAGTCATCAATACAGTGAAACGGTGTTTGTACTTCTAACTCTGCTCAAGATATATCAAAATAAACTGTTTGGAATTACATGTCATAGATCATGTACTCATAGGATAATACAGGTTGAAAGGAAGTCTGGACTGTCCCCTTTCAAGCAGAGTGCTACCCATATCTTGTATGTGCTCTCTTTAAAATTGCACTGGCTAGTGCTCTGGGATGTCTCCCAGCAAAAGAAAGCTTGAATTGCGATAGCAAAGCAAAAGCTTAGTTCTTACTGAGGCAATGCGCTTTTGAATTGTCAGCCCTGAGCTTTAGTTTACGAATCAGCTCTATGCATTACGTACCTGTCACAGGCAGCAGTGACAACGATCTTAGAGAATGTGAACAGTGAAGACATCCCCTCATTCAGCAAAGGCAGGACTATTTGTGACATCCAGAATAGGCACACATATCAGTCTATTGCCCTACATAGAAAACAGTGGCACAGGTAGGCAGCATCTGTGATTTAAAGAGCTTTATGATTCATTGCAAGGGCTTAAAATGTAGTTTACTGTGCTATAAACAAGATTAAGTTAATCCCTGTCTAAGAGTTAAGTCTAAGTATAGTTTCTTTTTAAAAAGTAAACCAAAAAAGTTTCCCTTGTAAGTTTTCAGCAATTATGTTTTTATGTGACTGTCATTATAAATTGAGCACACATTATTATATGTTCTGAAATGGTAATTACACCTGCGTTTTGCAATGTAAAAGAGTAAGCATTATTTAGCATATATTTAATATAAAATTATAAGCTCAGTTATTCTCTGATCTACTCATTATGAGTTCAGTAAAATATATATATAGTAATACTGTTGTAAAACAAGGTCAGTTGTCCAATCAAAATGTTCATTCTCCCCTTCTAAAGATACAGCTGAGTGAGCTTTACTTCTTTATGACTATAAATGCCACTTATATTCTGTTGTCTCATCACTTGAAAATGTGTTCTGTTGAGTCTTGTGGAACATTCTCCTATAAGAACCATTGACAAGATTTTAGGGAGAAACAGCAAAGATGACTACAAATTTCTTCTAGGCTGTGCCTGAGCATTAGTCTACCCTGTAGAAGACCATAGCATAGATCTTCCCTTTGCCAGCATCAGCATTTCTTAGATGAAAATACAACTCTTTAAAGCAGGACATTGCACCTGGACATTACACTTCCCAGGCCAATATGTTGATGGTAGCTGCTCAGCTATACAGCATTAAGAACAGGTATATTTTCCTACATTAAATTAATATGTTTTGTCTTTGTTTCTGCTTTACTAAATTCTTGTCTCTGCTAAAAAAAACTAATAAAGCTTTTGATTTCCTTCAGTTCTTAGCTTTGTGTAAAAACAGTATCAATAAATTCCAATCCTTAAAGCCAAAAAGGAGTTCAATGCCCAGAAAACCAATCCGCTTCCTTATTTTTATACCTCTAGAAACATTTTTGCTCAAAACTTTCATACAGAGAGTAAATATTAACACTGTCAGATAAATGAACATATTATACCTGTCTCCTCATCTCCTTTTCCTGCTCACTTTCAGAAACATCCTCAGCCCTTGCACTGGGATCCTGGTTTCCATGTCAGTCAATGCCTGCTTCTTCCAGAAAACCGTGACTCAATGTAGTAACTTAGAAGTGTGACTGTATATTCTGGGTTATTTCATTAACATTAGTGTTGTACTGATACATATGCTTTAACTAGCAGGGAAAACTAGCACCAAACATGTCAGCTGCTGTCACATAAAGTGCTAGTGACAATACAAAGGATATTAGAACAATGTGGTGGGTTGACCCTGGCTGAAGCCCAGCTGCCCACCAAAGCCGCTCTGTCACTTCCCCTCCTTAACCAGACAGGGGAGAAAAGGTGTAACGGTGGCTTGTGGGTTGAGATAGGGACAGGGAAAAGCTGTTCACTAATTATTGGTCTGTTTTGCCCAGGACAGACTCAGAGAGGAATGAATCTAATTTATTACCAAGCAAATGCAGAGTAGAGCAGTGAGAAATAAAACCAAATCTTAAAACGCCTCCTCCCACCCCTCCCTTAACTTCACTCCTGATCTCTCCCTGCTCTCCCCAGCAGCGCAGGGGGATGGGGATGGGGGTTACGGTCAGTTCATCACACGTTGTTTCATCTACTCCTTCCTCCTCAGGGGGAGGACTCTTCCCCTGCTCCANGCTCCAGCGAGGGCTTCTCACAGGGTCACAGCCTCCTTCAGGTGTCTCCACCTACTCCAGCATGGGGTTTTCCGTGGGCTGCAGGTGAAATCTTTATGCCTCATCATCCCTCCTCCATGGGCTGCAGGGGAACAGCCTGTCTCACCAAGGTCTTCACCATGGGCCGCAGGGCAGTCTCTGCTCTGGTACGTGGAGCATCTCCTCCCCCTCCTTCTTCACTGACTTCAGTGTCTGCAGAGTTTCTTACATCTTCTCACTCCTCTCTCTGGCTGCAAAAGCTCCCACGCTCGGTTATTTTCTTCTTAACTCTGTTATCCCAGAGGTGCTGCCACCATCACTGATGGTCTTGGCCTTGGCCAGCGACGGGTCTGTCTTGAAGCTGGCTAGCATTGGCTTTATAGGACACAGGAAAAGCTTCTAGCAGCTTCTCGCAGAAGCAACCCCTGTGGCCCTCGCTACCAAAGCCTTGCCATGCAAACCCCAAACAAACAATGACGGCAACAGTATAAAATTACATCTCATCAGCTGATGCCTTGCTCACTTTTATTACTCTAGGGATCCTCTCTGTATCTGATCCAAGGCAAACTGTCAAAGGCAGAAGGAAAACTCTGCCATTTGCTACTAGGGTCCTAACTCTAAAAGCAAACTGAAATCTCCTGTTCCAAATCAGTTCAAAACCACAGGATCAGCACAAGGGGAAATTTCTATTGTCACTATTTCCTCTAGTCTTCAGCTCATTAAGAGAAAATCTCAATAATATAGTTTATTTATCCAGTAACCTTCAGAGGAACTAAATTAATTTAAAATATAGCTCACAAAAATATTTTTAGCATGCCTTTATATATTTTTGTTACTTTAAAAACATTATCCAGAAATTCTAACTATAGTATCCTAAGGAAATTATCTTAAATGAAAAGAAATAATAGTCAAAATATAAAACTGAACTTTTATGTTAGTAGTTTGGCTTTGCAGCTTGTTAATAAGGTATAACTAATCATCAAATTTAAATGTACAGGTTCTGTATCAATGTCAACCACAATTTGCTACAGCTGTTGTCTAAAATTTGGGCAAGCCAACAAGTAGCTCCCAAAACCAGTTAAAGTCTTACACTGGAGGAACTTGTAAATTCAGTGATTTGAGAGCATTTCTGAAATAAAATTTACAATGACTCCACACTGCACTAGATCACCTTTCTTGCTGGTTAAAAGACATGTTCGGAAGAAGAAATGGCATCCTCTTATTCCTTCCCTATGCATGCATTTGTGAAAATACAGTAGGCATTATCAATAGAGTAATACAGAGCCAAGATTTATGAAGAATTATCCAGAATTATATTTGTCGAATTGTGATATGTTGTTGCTTTTATGTAAGCATTTGTGCCTGCTGGTGATGATACACAGGCATGAACACTGTCATCTTCGTGATAAACAAGGCAATATCTAGAAGGCTACCATCTACATATTACTGCTCTTTCTAGAGATTATTAAAGTACCAAACACTTAAAAACAGGTGATTAAACCAAAATTGTCTGTGACCTCCCTGTTTCTTCTCCATTATCTTATTGGGGCTCAGAGAGGGTGACTGTATTTTTTTGTAACTAGTCCTAAGATAAAAGTGTAAGTGCCAGTCTTTGTTCTCTTCTCTTAAACTCATTGTACCACGTATGATCAAATATACAGGATATATTACATATTCAGCTTAGAATTTAAAAATTATTCCATAGCTATTATTCTTATTTTTTGCAAGACCAAAAGAGAACACAGGATTATTTGACTTGATTTTTAAAAGTAGTTTCTCTCTCGGTCCACTTCTACTTAAAAGAAAGAATATCGCTTTAAAAAAAAAAGCTTAGAGTTTAAAAAGTGTTAGTGATGAACAATCTATATGTGATTATAAGGGAGCAGTATGTATTTTATATAAGATGAAGGAACTTGTCTTTGATTTTAAATGACTTTTTTGCTGTTTCTTCCTCCCTTAGACTGATAGGCCCTCTGCTATAAAATTGGGAAAGGCTTAAGTTATATATTCAAATAAGATTTAAGTGCCTAAAGTGGGATTTAGAATTTAAATGACTAAGTCCAGAAGACAGAGGGTACTCTGGAGAAACACCGTTCGATATTACTTCGAACAGCACCTCTGTCAACGGCAGACTCACAAATTAGTGGCCTGTAGCATGACTTCTGAGGACAATTTTCAACTTCAGTTTCTCCATTTAGCTGTTGCTTTGCTCTAGAGTTTGCGAACTCTCTGCCTTTGTTAAGTTACATTAGACAATACCCAGTAATATTGCAACTGTCTACATTTCTACTTTGTTAGGACAGACCCCATCATTCTCCTAAACAGGCACAGTTTGGAATGTAGCGCAAGTGAAGGACCATTTGTTTTTTCGCAGACACACCATTTTGGCAGCAAGAGTATGCAAGTGCCAGGGAGAGAAGTGCATGATTGGGTTCTTTCTCCTATGATAAATTATGTTTTTAAAATACTTTAATATAAAATGGATAAATAAAGCTTTTTGTTCAGATGCCTCAGTACTGGAGATGTAATACTTATTTGACTGCCTAATTTGCAAGTACCATTAAACCTTCTAGTGGATCTTATTCTATGTCCTTTATGAATCAGGTCCTAAATATATCAGATCTGTTGAATCTTCATTATTGGAAGACAAATAATTCTTGAGATATTTGTAAAACAGAATGTGGACACAAGAAGGTGAGGAAAATGGAAGATATTTGATGACCGTAAGTATTAGTCTGAGAAAACAGATGAAATAACTTTTCTTTAAAGAAGGTTAAAAAAATTAATATCTTTTTTTGACACTGAAATAAGAAGTCTACATATCGCCATCAGGCATTGAATCACTTATTCTTTTTCCATAGAGGAAATTCAGTCCAGTTAGCAATACTTAATTCAATCACAGACACATAAAAAGACATCAAAGAGGAAATAGTCCAGGTTGGGAAAGGGCTTTGAAATTGCTAGTGTTAGAATTGTGAAGGTTGAAAGAGGAACAGTTTACACATGAGAGAAAGTCGTACACTTCAGAAGCAAAATATCTACCATCAGATTTAGACAAGTAAGAAAGAAGAAACAATTGTAATAACATCCAAATATTAACCCTCAAAAGAAACAGATTTATTTTTGTAAACAATTGTTGGGGCCTTTTTTTCATATGTTAATTACAAATTCTTTCTAGCACAGTTTGTGTACCAGTTTTCATTGAAGTTACTTACATATACATTAGAAATAGGAAAAGTGCTAGCATATAATCTGAAGGAGCAAAAGCTACACTGGCAGCAGAGTGAGTAAACTGACCTCATTAGAAAAATATACACAGGTGCATACTTTTTCAATAATGGTTTAAAAAAAAAAGCAAAACCTTGAAGGCAAAAAAGTCTTTGTGCATGCATCAGAAGTCACTATTCAAATAAAGCACAACCTAAATATTACAATTTATGAACTTAAAATTAAGCACATGCTTAAATTCCCAATGAAATGAAAAAAAAAAGAAATTGTTGAAGAACATGGTCACGTTCACACTGATTTATAGCCTAATGATCATAGTCCTCAACTGGGAGTAAGTGAGCTTCAAAAATGGTTCAGCACTCTGTTCACTATGAATCCTTTTTTCTTTCCTTTTTTTTTTTTTTTTTTTTGCTGCAAAGTACGTAATTGCCCAAAGAGACGGGAAATGTAGTTTTGCCTCTTTGCTCGGACATCTTCCCCGGTGAATACTGTACTCACAAAGCTAACATATGAAGTTCTGATTGACAGAATCATCACAGAATGTTTTGAGTTGAAAGGGACCTCAAAGATCATCTAGTTCCAACCTCCCTTCCATGGGCGGAGACCACCTCCACTAGACCAGGTTGCCCAAAGCCCCATCTAACCTGGCCTTGAACATTTCCAGGGAGGGGACATCCATAATTTCTCTGGGCAACCTGTCCTAGTGTTTTACCACCCTGATCGTAAAAAATTTCTTCCTTATGTACAATCTAAATTTACACTCTTTAAGTTCAAAACTGTTGTCCCTTGTCCTGTCAGTATGGGTCTTGGTAAAAAGTCTCTCCAGCTTCCCTGTAGGTCCCTTCAGGTATTGGAAGACTGCTCTAAGGTCTCCCTGGAGCCTTCTCTGCTCCAGGCTGAACAACCCCAACTCTCTCAGTCTGTCTTCATAGAAGACTTACTGAAGTATCTAAAGGAAATGAGATTTATAGCATACTTTTGAACTCAACATTATACTGCTACGAAGGTCCTCACTTTTATGCTTTTTGATCTGTGTAGGTGATATGATGGAGCACTGAAAGCTGGGCACAGAAGTTTGTTGCAATGACTTGTGTTACTGAAGGAAGACTGAAATTACTTTCTCTACACTTTTAAGTTGACAACTATAATATATAGGTAATGGGTCTTTGCTGGATGACTTGAAATGCTGGAAATTGGTCCTTATCCATAAGAGACAGTGCCTCTAAAGACTTATTCAGAGAAACTAGGTGTATCTTCTATCCCTTCAGACCCTATGTGCAATTTCTGTAGAGTGGTTCAGTAATCTTTAGGATGAGTAGCCATCTACTTGTCTGAAGGCTTCACAATTTACATCTTCACATCTTAGTTTTCAGAACATAAAGGACTTCAGCAGAAGCATACAGTGAATGCAACTAGAGTAATCTTTTTCATGGTAGTGAAATAGCAAGAAAACCTTAAGGACAGGGGACCTTATTTCTAAGGCCTCCTTATCTGAGGCATTTTGATATTTTCATAATCGCTGTACCATAAGGCAGTCTAGGACAATCTTTTTTTACTCACATTTGACAACTTGAATAAACAGTTTTGGGGCCACAGAAGTGCTAAACTCTTCTGCCTGACTGAATAAACTGTTGAGAATACACATCCAGAAAGAAAGGGAGGGAGATCTCTTTCCTGCTTATGCATTGTGCTTTTAAGAGCTGTTAGATAAAACAGAGCTGTCATATATGTGGACGATAGTATTTCCCCAGTCACAACAGTATTTAAGAAAAAATGGCTTAAAAATATGCCACCCTTAAAGATTACAGTCACAGAAACTATATATTTTAGATAGTAACATCTGATACATCTGCTGGAAGTTACTCCAGAGTAGTGAAAAGAAGTTAAGCAGAGGTAGATAATGTTATCTACAGGCAGACATATGTCAAAATTCTTGAACTATGACTGATACATAAAAAATATCTGATCCTTTGAGACTTCTCAGTTATGCAGTCAATAGTTTATTTCCCTTACTCCTGCACACATATTTTACACCTGAAATGCATTTACCTTAGGTTTGATTAATATGCAGCTGCTGTATTCAGCATCAGGTAATCAGAAAACCATTAAGTGGTTCACATTGATTCAGGTTACAATTTATAAAAGAGAGTGCCTTTCAGTGATCAATAGTCTGAACTCTCTTAAGAAATACAGCCAAAAGTAACATGTAAATACTAAAGCATTTGCACGGCTTCAATTGTTTTTCTCACATTTTTGGGAGCCAAGATCTTCAGAATTAGGTATCATGAGTCCTTCTGACCTCTAAGTCTTGTGGTTCTAAATCTTCCAGGACTGACTATTTACAAATATTTGTTAGATTTATTAGTATTTAGGTAAAAAAAATATCCGACTTTATTGTTGTCTCAAAAAGCTTGTGAGAGGTCAATGATTGATTTACCTGGATGGAGAAAAAGTAGTGGTCATACTTCTAGCCCAATTATAACTCAAAAAACAAAAAAAAAACCCTGATTGAATACTAATGAGATGAAAAAAAAGGATTTTTTTTCCCACATCATATGTCCAAGCCTCCTATGGACACAGGTATGATACAAACAAAATTTTAAGATGCATATGAACAATGTTCATGGATTAAGAGCAGCCCTGAGAAGAAGGACTTGGGAGTGCTGGTTGATAAAAAACTCGACATGAGCCAGCAGTGTGTGCTGGCAGCCCAGAAAGCCAACTGTGTCCTGGGCTGCATCAGAAACAGTGTGGCCGGCAGGTTGAGGGAGGTGATTCTGTGCCTCTACTCCGCTCTTCTGTGACCCCACCTGGAGTATTAAGTCCAGCTCTGGGGTCCCCAGTACAGGAAAGACATGGAGCTGCTGGAGCGAGTCCAGAGGGGAGCTACAAAGTTGATCAAAGGGCTGCAGCACCTCTACTACGAGGACAGGCTGAGGGAGTTGGGCTTGTTCAGCCCGGAGAAGAGAAGGCTCCGGGGAGACCTAATTGTGGCCTTCCAGTACCTGAAGGGGCTTACAGGAAAGCTGGCGAGGGGCTGTTTATCAGGGAGTGTAGTGATAGGAGAAGGGTTAATGGGTTTAATGGGAAGATTTACATCAGAGATTAGGAAGAAATTCTTGACTGTGAGGGTGGTGAGGCAGTGGAACAGGTTGCCCAGAGAAGCTGTGGAGGCCCCATCCCTGGCAGTGTTCAAGGCCAGGTTGGATGGGGCTTTGGGCAACCTGGTCTAGTGGAGGGTGTCCCTGCCCATGGCAGGGGGATTGGAACCAGATGATCCTTGTGGTCTCTTCCAACCAAAACCATTCTATGATTCTATGTTTTTCCGCAGGAGGAAAGGGGTGCAAAAAATGATCAGGAATCTTTTCTTGCCTTCACTTAGGTAGATAATAAAATTTGAAGTTTCAATTATAAACCTTTAAATTGTAACAGAATCTAATCTTACGGTTTGTTTAGAATTAAAAATTGTATCTTTGTAATTATATTCCTAGAATTCGAGTCCTGCTTTTTTCTTAATATGGAAGCAGTTTTACCAATAAAGTAGTGACTTCATTTTAGTATAATTAACATACTGCTTTCACCTAAATAGTTTTAGCACTTTATGCAACTCCCTGTCATGCTACAGAACTATTATATTAATTTTGTCTTCTCTGAGTAAATGTATATCCAGGACCCTTGACCACAGGTCTACAGTTCAATTTTTAAAAGCCTGATGCGATACAGTTCAGCTCTCTCATTCTTATTATCAAATGCGCAGTGCAGGTTGCCATAAAAATGCAATGTCAATTTTAAAAAATTGAGATCTGTTTATGGAGAGCACAATTATATCAATTCTGGGATTCAAGAATATATTTTATCACAGGTTTTAAACCTCAAATATTCTGCAACTTAAGTCCAGTATAACTGCAGCAAGGAAAAACTATCTGAAAAGATAGTCTGCAATCTGGAATTATTTCAGTGCACGAAACCCCACTGATACTAAAAGAACATTTTTGACCAGCAGAAAGAGAAAATGTGTCTACAAACAGAAACCTTTCTCTCTGCCTGGCACATTTTGATGAAAAAATCTTTTCTTGTCTGGAATTATTATCCAGCCTCTCCAATTACCACATCTACCATGAAAATGACCAAAGTTTTAGAGTATTCCTTTCCTTAACATGTTCACCCATTAAAAGTAGGAAACAAACCCCAGGTTATGAAGGATCTACGTAGTTTAAACAATTTTTACCAACCCACTTCTGATTTCTTACTCTAGTTTGGTGTTGAAATATTCAAATGTCCGTTTTGACAGACATAATGGAGAAATTACTCTGGGAAACTTCTGCAGTGTTTAAGAAAATTTATTCCTAAATTGTACTTTTTAAGTCTTTTTAAGCCAAAAATTACAGTGACCTTTGATTTGAAAATACTGATGACTGTCTGTTTGGAAATATTTTTTCTTTAAAAAAAAAGTTTCAGACCAGGAGATTCTTTGTCAAAGTAAACATTTTAATCCTTTTTGAGAAAAAAATTATGTACCAGGACTTTACAGTAAGGAATGTTTTAGCCTAAAACTATTCACTATCAGCAGTAATCAATGGAGATTTATTTTTCTCTGAATCCCCTGCCTGCCTTCCCCAAAAATTCACCATTGGAGCTCCACAGCAGTAGGAGACCGACCACAGCTCTCACCATCTACAGGATTGGCTGAACATAGTTTTGGAGACTTGCACAATGCACTGTGTGTTCATGTAACTAAGTTTGGAAAGGTAGGAACAAGTTTTAAGAACAATGAAAATTTTGCCTCACTTCTGGTGGGAGCAGTGACTGCAACATTTGTAAGTTGAACCATCAGACTAACCATCATTAATTAGGAAGACAAGGTGCTGAGGTGGAGTAAACTGCACACATCAAAAGGTATGTACATTTTGTATGGTATGTACATGAAATTATACACTGGATATCTGGCCTTGCACAAAAAGTCTACATTGGCAAAATTTGGGTCCACACTTCATACAAGTTTCTTGTACTGCGGATGCTAGTTTTGTGTCCTTCCATTTGCAGGGTATCTCTTCCAAACCAAGTCATGGTTAACATCTGTGAAGGAGGGGTAGCCACACAGTCCGTTTTAGGTGTGATCGTGAAAATCAGAGTAGGAAAACGTTTAAGGTATGCAAACAGATAACTGAACCCTGGCCTGAGGTTTAACTAGCTGAACAGAATATAACACACTAGTGAAGGAGTATGTAATAAATTGCATGTAATAAATTACATGTAATAAAAAAGTAAGCCCAAAGCTGTCAAAAGTTACAGATAGTGTCATGCAGACTCACTGGATTTCTCAGGTTATTAAAGGGACGTTAGTGAGAAATAGCTGAGGTCAAGCTATGCAGTTCGAAGGGCAGTATTAGTGTCCTTTTGAGGAGTAGAATCTGAAGTAACTGTATCAGTAATGACATTATGAGGCCAAGACTACTTTGGTAATCACATGAGAAATGACAAATTAGGGAACAGATGCTGCAAAACTGGGACCAAAGGGGAAAACACAATTGCTGTGGGGTTACGTGTCTGGAAGGAGACAAGTGTAAAGAAAAAGAGGGAACAAGGTGGATGGAAGGAAGGAAAACAATGGGCAGTGGTCACACATGTAGTGTACTGGGAAGAGAGAAAGCCCCTGGATCTTGAAATTAATCAAATTTACCTTCCTTTAAGATCTGTGATTCTCTCCAGTTGCTGCTGGAAGAAGGAATGGCAGAGCGAACCTAGTGCGTATGAGTTAGTTGGAGAAAGTGTATGTTATGAAAAGTACACCTCTATTAGGGAGCCAAACAAATAAATGTTCTGTTTCTGAACATGCTGATATATAGGAAAAAATAATAATAAAAAAAATCCTGTCTTTTACTTCAGCTATTTTATGAGAAGATTATAAGATTTTTCTCTCATTCGAAGCAGACAGATAGATAAATGCTAACTGAGAATACTGGATGAATATCATTTACCCATCTTTGTGAAAACCTTTTGCAGACTAAGAGACATTTAGAATTTTGAATTAAACTTTTAAAGCCAGCACACTCTTTAACTATTTTGAATTCTTCTCAGTTAAGTTTTCCAAGTGAAATAGAAGATGACACAGAATATTTAGCTACTTCCTGAAGGTAAAGTTTGTGTTGCTATCATGCATTTGTCTTGAAATTCCCTCCAGTAATTTACTGAAATTGTAATGTACAAGAATATGAAGACTAAGTGATAAACTTGTTGCAGAGAGAAACTTTGATGGAATAGGGTAGGCTGTCATTTATTCTTGTTCATTTGGCTAAAATAGCTGAATGCTCCTACATAGCAAACAAATGTTTACAGTGTTTGGTGAGAAGCTATTCAAAGCCACTTTGGACTAATTCAGCTAACATGCAGTAAAGTTGCACTCAAAAAGCTAATCTGATTTTTAATGTGCATCTATTTCCAGCAGATCCCTGTACTGACTCTCAAGTTGGGTATTTATTTGCTGACAATGAGGAAATGCTAATTTCATGCTAATTAGTACATCTTTATATGATAGTGGGTTTTGATATGTATTAACTGCTAAGTTAGAGATTAAATAAGAGAACTCTGTCACACTAAGTTCACAGGAGAAGAGGGGTTCATAATACTAACAAATTGTGAGTGTGATGACATCTGTATCTCTGAGATGAGACCAATTTGTACACCATCTGGCACTGAAGAGTTTAGCTACGTGCAGTTATAATGAAGATATTTTAGCTACAACACTAAACAAGCAGGATAATAGCTATTTGGTGAGTTAAATGGTTAGTACAGATATCCTGATGGAATTAAGTACCATTGGATAAGAGGAGACAGGATAGTATCATTTTCTTTGCTGCATATATTGGTGTCCCAGCCAGCTGAAAAGATATAAATTCAGAATTCCTCCGTCATGACAGGAAAAAATGATTTTTCTGTTTTACATTTGTTTTAACCTTTCCAGTGGAGTCTAGAACTTTTTGTCTAGTGACTAAACATGCATGCAGCAAAACTTTGTTCCCTAGACCTAAAAACAGAGAAGAGACTATTTTAAAGGTGCAGCATACTGTGTCTGTAAGTAACAGCTTGAGAGAAAATTACAGTCATTGGAGTGCAGTGCTAAATACTTTTTATTTCTATTTAATTCAAATTAAATCTGATTCAGAATACATGTGGAATGGTGGATATTGTTGCCAAGAATGCTATTACAGCTTTTGACTATCTTTTCTGCAGGCCTTTTATTGGAATGAAAAGGATGCTTTCTAGCATTACCATTACGAATTATTTTATTTTCAAAACATATTAAAAATATCACTAGTGTAGAGAAGGCTTTATAATTTTTGACAAACATGTTTACTTCCCTGTCCTATTATTTTGGCATCTGGTCCATAAATCAGTGACATGGCACCAACCTAAGCCCGATTCAATTGCTATCTAGTTGAGTATATTTTGAGGAGGTATATTCTACAATACAGGGTAATCCAGGCAATTTTGTTCTGTTCAATGATGACCTAGAAATACTGTGTTCTGAAATTATGTGACAGTTTATCTGAATTAGGCTGGTGATGTCAAACACATCGTAAAAAAAAGTAATATTACAAAGATCTTCAGAACAATCACTATTTGCAGTTGAGAGTTGTCCTAATATATACCACATATATATATTTGAGACCACACATTTTATAAGATACTGATCTGTACTGTAATCACACATCTAGATTGGTCCTTCCAAAACAGAGTACAGGTAATGTACTCCATAGAGCAGCTTTCTATTTTCTACAGGTGCTGTGACTAAATAGAGGTTTTCACAACAAATTGTGTGATTACATTTCTACTGAAAATAGTAATTTAACAACAATATGAAATTTATTAAGCTTTCTGATCTAGTTTCCTATGGAAACTTAGTCGGTTCCGTGGTGTATGTACATGTGAACACGAAGGCCTGTCTTCCCAATAAATTTTGATTCAGTTGTTAAGTTCCTGCATCTTCTGTGAAAATAGGCAGCCAGGTGAAGACCTGACTACAATCCTTAACGGAAACTACAGAATCCACACCACAAAGCATGTTTATGAACAGCCCATGCATAGCACAAGCTTTAGTCCACAGCTCACACATTTTTAGAAAATCTAACTACAGGACACAAATCCTTAAGAAGGTAAACTCCATTAGTTTCATCAATCTTGAAATGGTTCATTTTTCTCTGCTTATTATCTTTTTCATTTCTCTTCATTCATCAGTCTTAAGGCAGTAAAAGTGAGTGATTAAAGTAACTTAAGCCACAAATTTTGTTATAACAAAATACAATATTTTCTTGTTAGAGGGTGGCACAGGGAAGATAACAGACAAGCAGTTCTTGGTCTCTGATGCTTTTCTCCTGAATGATAATCAAAGTTTCTTCTTTATTGTGAAAACTGCTTATTAATATTCTGTCATGGACTGGCAGAGTTAAAATAATTGCCTTCTGTCTGACAGGTCCTGATCCACTACCTGCTGAACTAAAAGAAAGGACTCATAATTAATTACTGTTGGACAAGAATCCTAAATCCTTGTTCTCACCAGCTAAGCCTCCTATTTCTGCCTTGGCTCAAATACCAGCTAGAAATGTATGACTCCGTAGGTTCTTTTTGCAGGTGCTGTGAATCATACAGGCTTATGAGTGAAGAAATGCCATGGCAGTGTTCCTCTATGAGTTAGCACTTGGCATATTTGTGCAGCTAATACCCAGTAAAGCAGCTACTAAATACATGCAGGTAAAAAGTAACTGTCAAGTTGGTTTGATGTCACCCTAGCTTCAGAAGGTCTTACTTGTACCTCCTGCACATGTCCATGTTTGGACTAATTCCACACTGCACATGGCCTGCAGAGTAAAGGCCCATCTACACAAGCATCTGAGATAGTGGGTTCCCTTTTCCAGAGCTGGTCAGTGTAGTACTACTCATGAACAATGTTTTCAACGTTTAAAACAACAAAAAGGAAATCACATATTATAGAAAATGAATGATCAGAATGAGGAGAAAGCATCAATTAACATAATCTTTTTGAAATGCAGTTTAGTGACAAATTGGCCAGATGATCAGCTATGCAAAATTACCACCATGCATGGAAAATATAGCCTTCTCAGGTAATAAGACTTCCAGAAGTCTCTGGGAAAAATTGCAAAGCTTTATGCTAAGTGACCATCCTGATCCAAGAAAGAAAGTCCTTCCTGGACAGTATTGCTGTCCTTCCTGAAAAGCTGTCTGAGTCCTGTAGGCTGCTGAAGAGGTGGCAAATGAGCCAGTCACTTACTTACTTAGGTGATTCAGTGTGGCTGGATGTAGTTGGGAAAATATGTTCTACAGCTCAAATTAGGAAGAAAAACCTTCCTAACTGTAATTCTTTCACAGAATAAAAATCTCAAGATATTAGTATCCTTCCTTTGAAAGAAAGACAAGTGTTCAGGATGAAGCATCTGAGTTGTGTTAGCATCAACAGTGACAACATAGTCATAGGAAAGGTGGGAAGAATGAGCTAAAAACATGAAGCTATGGCTTGCCAGCTATGGCTGTGGCAATGTCCTGTCATTGGATGATTAGGGCATACAACAGCAAAGGATCATGCTGTATCAAGAATTCCTCATAATCATGTGTCATTGAGTCTTCAGGAGGTCTTGACACACACTGTGCACAAGGCGCAATATTCCTCACTAGCACTGGACAAAATCCTTCTGTGACCTTTCCTTTCATCTAGAAAAAAAGGTCAGTTTTGTCAAAATCTACATATTCTGCAAGAATATGTCAATTCCAATAAATTCCTATGGCAGTAAAACACTTGAGGGAAAGAACGAACTTTGGTAAGGTCAAAGCAGAGGCTTCTGTGGTTTTCTATTTCAGATGTAACCAGAATGGAATTATTCTGATTTTTGATATTCATGTTACAACTTATATAGTTTTAAGCTCCTTTTCAAAAAATAATGCTGCTGTTGTTTTTAAAAGCCAGAGGGATTTTTAATGGTCTTCCTCCGCGCACACACGTGCGCACACACACACACACGGAATTAAATGAAATTAAAACCACAACAAAACATTAAGAAAGTGAAATGAAACCTCTCTATGAAGGTTGTGAGGCAGTGGAACAGGTTGCCCAGAGAAGCTGTGGATGTCCCCTCTCTGGAGGTGTTCAAGGCCAGGTTGGATGGGGCTTTGGGCAACCTGGTCTAGTGGAGGGTATCCCCGCCCATGGCAGGGGAGTTGGAACTAGGTGATCCTTGTGGTCCCTTCCAACCTGAACCATTCTATGATTCTATGGCTCTGTGAAATCAGTCCTAGAGTGAAAATTGGCCTTTGAGCATTTTTATCAGCTGCTTCCCTAGCCCATCTGAGGGTTGTCACTCAAATGACTTTTAGGGAATATTTCATTGTTCAGTTCTAGTCAGTTCCTCTGCTGACTGTAGATATCATGCAGGGCTGACACTCTTTTGTAACATTCTTACTCAAAAGACTTTAAAGTTTATTATCTCAGCAATATGCTATATGTAGAAATACATATTATTTTTAAATAGCTGATTTGTTTAGGTCCCATCTCAGTAGTGGCCAAAGCCTTGTTCCCCATATTTTTTTTTTAACCCATAGCTTCTATTTAAAAAATATATCAAAAGCCCAATTTTCATTGAAGAGAATGACAGAAGAGTAACACTTCTAACTTCCTAAAAGTAGCCTAAACATTTGCTAGGCAAACAGCATCCAATTCCACCACTATTCCAGACTAGATACATATTTTTTACTGGTTTTGGCTGATATTTGGAGCATACAGGGCTTCCCAGCATATTTTTTGCTTCAAGTAAGTTACTCTATAAAAAATGTTTCCCTCTTCTCAAGTCTGAGGATATGCCTTCCACATTTCTTTTTATATTTGCTTTTGGTAATTCAATCCCTTTGCTCTTTCAGTTTTTGACCTTATCTTTGAAAGTGCCTACAAGTTGCCAGCTTGGCAGAGTTTTAAGCATTTTTTTTCTAACAGAAACTGGAATAAGGTCAACAATTTATGTGGTCCATCAGCCATTCTTATAATAGCAATGGTCTCAGTCAGAATTCTGACAAACTTCAGTTGAACAGAGATTTGTTCCAGAATTATCATTCAGTTTTGGTTTGCTTATACCTCACACATTTCACTTTAGCATCAAGCAAATCCAAAATTTGTGAAACTCTTGCCAAGGTACACATCTTGATTCTTCCTGAAATACTATATGAAATTCCTACATACACCATCTTCCAAAACATCTGTGAAAAGCAACAGGTGTTTTAGATTTGGGATTCTCTCAAAATGCATTTCAGTGTAGTTTTACTTGTTACAAATTTGCTTGGCTTTGATTTAGGACAAAGTAGGTTGTAAGTGATTATTTTCATCTATTACTCTCTTGCCAACTATAAATAAATCAGAACAGTTTTTAAATTACTTTAAAACAAGCCATCAGTTATGTGATATTACCCTGTAGCAGACCCAACACTTGTTGCATTCCCTAACAGAGTCTGGCATACCAAGTACTGCCCATAGGTTGCCACTATCTTCAGCTGTCAGGTCCACCCAGTCTTGGGTGGCCTTGAGATCCCCACTGCTCTTGCTGCAAGCAACTCTGGCAGCCCTCCTGGAAAGGCAGTAGATGCAGGTGGTTGTGAAAAGAAGCATCACATATCTGGCTCATTCCCAATGTACAAAGGTAGCCACTTGGCCCCACACTAAGGACGCAGAGGACACAGATGGGCTATTCTCAAATTTGTGTCTAAGGCAAATGGTCAGTAACTCTGTACTTGAGCATAGACCTGAATTTGAGCTCAATATAAGGTGTATATGGTGGGTGACAAGAATATGGTCTTCTTCCACATAGAGGCAGAGGTCATTCATCTATGTGGCCTGGTCCTCTTTCAGTTGCTGTGTATTCTCCTTTGCTGGAGGGAGATGATGCCCCAGCAGTCCCCATAATGAACAGAGCTTCCATTAGAGTCTGCCAAGCTTTATGCACAGGTCCGCAGATTGTGAAACAGTAATTTAATCTTTAAAATCTCCAATCCACTTCTCAGAGTTGGGACAGAGCTTTCATTAAGAAATTGAATACATAGCTGCTTCATTTTAGTTCAAATAATGTAAAAATATCCTTTAAGAGATCTACTTAACTTGAACCTAACTCACGTTTCTCTACAGCATTATGATTAAATGCCAAGACACCCAGTGTAATGGAGGCATGAATTAAAACCACTAAAATCACTTGGGTCCTACTCTTGTTATAAAGCCAATATTCCTTCTTATGCATCTCTAATTTAACTCCCCTAGTGAAACCAGACAGAGGTCTTCGACTTTCAAGTTTCTCTCTTATGCATTTAAACTTTAAAAAACAATGGCTAGTGATATAGGCACGGATTACAAGCATCATGTGAAAAAATTCCGAGGTACCTAAACTGATAGTATGTGACTTAGTGACATGGTCTCATTATTCAATTTAATTTCTTCTCATTTTCGTGACTAATGTTAAATACATTTAGTCAGACAGATTCTATTCAATAAGGTATTTTAGAAAAAGATAGCAAAAAGTAGATTTGAGCTAGACTCCGCATTAGAAATCTTTTCAATGCTACTTAAGTGTAAAAATGGTGTGAAAGTATTATATTCTTTGTTTTAATAACTGAAAGCAAAACATAATGCTGCATCAGCACATTATCTGAAAACAAAATTTGTTATTGCACTCTAAACCTGAAGAGATTTCCAGTGAACTGATCATCAATGGTAGCTATAGTAATGTACTCAGTGTATTTAACAAGAGGAAAAAATACATTATTAATGTGCCAGAAACAGCTCAAATCAGCAGCTCTATGCCAATTTTTGACAGCTGGGAATCGGACCACTATAATACCTAACATATTTTTTTTAGAAATTAAGGCCAGAGGAGACAATTAAATAACCTACTGGGGCCTCTTATTTTCTGCTGGTGCTGCATTTGATCCAGTTATCTTTGCATCAAGCCTAATGATTTGAGTGCTAACTAAAGCATAACTTGCATTTGAGTAAAGTTCTGATGTCACTCAGTCTCAAACCTAAAATACTAAGAGATACTCTACCAATTCATTCAACAGGTTGTTCCAGTGCTTAATTACCTTTTCAATTAGAAAAGGATGATTTAATTTTCAAATTCAAATGTGCCCGTTTTCAGCGTCCAGTCACTGGTTCTTATTATGGCTTTACAAATTTAGTAACTGACATCTTCTATCTATGAAGATACTTATATGAAAATTGTAAAAGAATAATGATTTCATCTTCTTTTCGATATACTACAAAAATCAAGCTCTTTAAGCCTCAAGGGTATCAAACTTTTTAATCTCCTTTATGAAACCTTTTTGAAATTTCTTCAGTTTTAGTGTAGCATTTCAAGGTCCATGTTTTGCGGTTTTTTTAGCTATTAGTTTAATATCGTAACACTAGCACTGTTTCTTCTTGCAAAGGGAAAATAATTGAATGGATTTTCCAAAGGAATCCAAAGGAAAAACATTATAAAGCCATCCTGCTATACTTATGTATTACAATGCAGAGCACAGAGACAAATAACTTTTTATAGCATGATACAGAGTTCTAATGATTAATCCATTATGTTGTCCATGCATGATTTCTTTTTACATTACAGCTAAACCTATGTTCCAGTGGCTTCAGAGGAAGCCATTAAAAGGTTGTTTGTATGCATTGCAACATTTACACAGAATGACACTATTTGTTATACAATATTGTAATGTCATAAGAAGTAAATTAGTATAAACAGCTGCATTATAGTTCCTGGATTTAGGAAGAATTGGGGAAAAGAAATACGGTTTTTATTTCTACAAAAATAAATAAGGGAAGTAAATAAGGGGAGACTTGCAAACTTGTATCGAGAAATTAGTAACTGAATGAGTATTTGGAATTTTATATTTGAAAGAGTCAAGTCAATCTTGATAACCATAATAGAAATTATGAAAATGGAGGCCTAGGGAGCTTTGCCAGATGTATCCCACAGCTAACTGCAAATAATGACTGGCTCACAACAAAGGCTATAATCCCTGTCTCCTCCTCCAGTAGCTCATACAGCTGTTCTGTTTGTTTTGTAGAAGTTTTGTTTGCATAAATGCTTTCCTTTCCATATGTGAAAATTTGAACTGAACTCTTAAACCATTCAATATTCTGGTAAAATAATCAGAAGCCAAGCTTTTATGTCTATGCCCTTACTTTCACAAGAGCAAAGTGAGTATTCAGTGATACTATTCTTTATCTGATAACATTTTAAATTCACTTTGCAGAGGATAATGACAGCCATTTGAGTCCCAGAACTTTTGCTAGGAAGAGTTTTGCAGCAAAGAGTTTTTACAGCTTTTCTCTTGTATTTTAGGACTTTTATATCAGATAGAAAAGCAAATTTTTTTTCAATATATTGAATCGTGAAATAATTGCAAAAATTCTGAGTCAAAGGGTATTAAGAAATTGATGCCAGATTCATAAATTCAGTTATAAAGATTGATTTTACTCCATAAAATATCTGATTTCAGATATTCATCCAGTTATTAATTTCTTGATCTGTTTCAGGACTGTAGGATATCAGCCAAAAGTGTTAAAGATTAACTGGTCGTAGAAATATGATGTCTAAATGTTTGCACTTGGAATGATGACTTCACAACCAGCTAATAAATGCTTCCCTTGCTTTCTAGTAGTATAACCTTCAGAAAGGCCTGTGTGATGTGGAGAAAAAAAAAAAAAAAGCTTTTCAATAGCTGTGTAATGAAGTTTTTAGAAGTTATTTGTAAATCAAGATAAATGTTTGTATTGCCATATTTTGTTCTTTCACCTAGGAGTGAACTTGCCAAAGAGCACCACCTTATTTTTTCAGTGTCCTTATAACAGAACAATGAAACGCTATCAGTCACTCTTACCTGTGCAGATTTTGCAGGGTAATTTGATCCATTTTAAATTAAGATGTGTATTTAATATAGCCTAATGTACCTAAACTTGGGGTTAAATTTTACTAAATTAATGACTCATTAACATTTGCATTAGATATGGTTGTTAATATCTTTCTCTGCCTAAATTCTCTACTTCATTTAACATGCATCCACTGTCCCCTATCTAATTAATGTCTAGACTCCATGATTTTTAAGGCTTAAAGACCCATGCAACTTTGGGTCACGTTGCCACATACTGTAAAAGTATATACAGAAATTACACAGCAATGACAGCAGTATTATTTTTTTTTTTGCCTGTAGAAGACATACTTTTTCTTTTTTTCATCTGAACTCAAACCTGGAATCTTGAATTGGGACATCTGACAGGTTTACATTATCTCAACAACATATGTGTGTATACACTGGTTCAGAGTATATGCTCAATGGCAACAGATTGTCAGCCAGCAGTAGTGGCATGTAGACAGGCAAGGGTCTGGATATTTTCTAAGCACTCAGGGAGTGTTCCCCTATTACAGCTCAGGCCTTAGGTGATGGGCAGCAAAGCACCTTATGGGTCACTGACCACTGCCTGGTATGCCTCCTATGCAAACACATGAGAAGCAGAAGAAAAAAATATTTCTTAATCTTTATGTATTCACAAGTGCAGCCAAATTAGCCTTATCCCTCTATTACTTAGAGTAATAATAGCAGTGATAAGTTTTGATAATTTCAGCTGACTACTTGACTAATCAGCTGTAGTAGTTAATGCAGTTCCTGAGAGCTATGGCTAGGAGTAGGTTTTTAATTGCCCTCAGGAAAGACTAGGTCATTGGCTTGCTAAATTTTGTGCATTAAAAAATATTCATAGAATCATAGAATCTTTAAGATTGGAAAAGACCTCTAAGATCATCAAGTCCAGCCTTCAACCCGACACCACCACGTCTGCTAAACCATGTTCCGAAGTGCCATATCTAAATGCTTTTTGAACACCTCCAGGGACGGTGACTCCACCACCTCTCTGGGCAGCCTGTTCCAATGCCTGACCACCTTTCAGTGAAGAAATTTTTCCTAACATCCAACCTAAGCCTCCCCTGGAGCAATCTGAGGCCATTTCCTCTTGTCCTATCACTTGTTGCTTGGGAGAAGAGGCAAACACTCACCTCACTGCAACATTCCAAGTAGAAAGTGATTTCTAAATTTCACTACAGAAATAACTATGTTAAAAGAACATTTTTCACTTTGAGAATTACAAGATTTGGTGATGAGAATAAGTTATCAGTCATGACTAATTTTTAATGTACTGGATCAGATTCCCAGCTGGCAAAACTGACAAAACTCCAGTGGCCTCTAGTGAGCTTCTGCCATCTGCAGATATAGTCACTCATACAGGTCTCCAAAACAGAGGTATGGTAATCACTAAGAACAGACTAATTTTCTATGCATTTCATATATGCATTCTATGTGACTATTGAAGGGGATTGTTTTATTTTTTTTTTAAGAATATGTGAGGTTGCAATGTCTGGGTGGCAACTTAATCTTCTCATTTTCTTAACTGGTGAGATTCAGCTGGACACTGGACACCCTCACTGAAGTCTTAGATGTTCTTAAAGACAAAGGAATCGTTATATACTCTCTCCTGCTATTGCAGAACAAATTCCAGTCACCAGCTACTCCTATATCACTTTCAGGGAGAGTAATAAAAAAATTACAAAGAAAAAGTGTATAATAACTTAAAGCACCGATTGTTTTGCAATTCTATTACTATAATTTGTGAAAAATAACAGCAGAGATCATGGAAATGACAACAACTATTACACAGTAGAAGACAGTTTTGTTTGGAAAACAGCATTTTTTTATGATTATTTTTAAAATAATGTATTCGGTCTTTTAAACGGCATAGCAGAAATGAGCTGTACTTTTCAAGAAAAGATTATACCGTGAAAAGCTCCACACAAAAAAGGAGGGAAGGAAAGAAATGGAACAGACCTGGAGAGATACATCACTTTCCTTCTTGGACAATTTGGAAACTGAACTGGGGCTGCTGCCAATTATAAGAGTTCCCTATCAAATAATCTCTGAATTTAAAAAGGTGTCAACCTCCAAGTCCAGTAGGTGATGAAAAGAGACAATGCCTTCTACATTTGGGTTTCTAGAAGCTCTAACTTTTGCTTGCGAACATGATAAAGAACAGTCCCATTTCCCATCTAGAAAAATTGCAAGCCATAAGTTTATTTTGCAGGAGAATGGAAGAAAATTAGCTTGGCTTGAAGATGTGAAAGCTGCATGCACCAGTGCTCAATGCTTTATCTTTGGTAGGCATTAGCTATTGCCAAGAAAGTAACGTAATTTCCACACTGACATTTAATTTTGATCTGTATATCACATATTAATACTTAATTTACTGATGCATGTAAAGGAGCTGAAGCAAAAAGGGTTAGCTTTTTATTCTTTTTTGTTGTGCCAGATAATTCCGTTACAAATTATCAAGCTATATCCTGGTCCCTTTAGACCCCGAAAATAAACTCTTGTAAAAGAGATGACTGTTGATGCATTAGGTTGTCTAATTAAGATAGGCAACACCATGTGAGGTAGATAAATCTTTCCCTTCCCTTTCCTTTACTTTCCTTCCCTTCCTTTCCCTTTTCTCTTTTTTTCCCCTTTCCTAAAACCTGTCCCATGTTACTTGCAAATTGCGAAGTAGTAAACACTTCTGAACAGTATTTAGAATTCAGCAATATGTAAATACAGGCCATTTGTTAAAGTGCTTAAAGTTGTCTTGAATGCTGTAAAAATCCATATGTTAGTGCCTAAAAGTGGTCTTGTTTTCCAGGGAATTAGTAGTTTTGAACACCAGAGCACTTCTCTGGGCACGACAATATTGATTTAGGGTTAGCTACTTCTTTCTTATAGTCATCGTGGTAAAAATGCTCTGATGATTAGCAGAAGGAAAAAAAGGAAGAACTCAGCATAATTCAAGAAATGGGAAGTTGATGAACAGCTATGTTAAAAATCTGTATGCACAACATTATTTTACAGGATTTCTTCTTTTAGTGCATGAGTAAAGATGGGTGGTGCAGTTTAAATTTAAAAAGAGTCACATGATGTAGAGTAATACTTTAAAAGGTCATTGACGAATAGCATATCACACAAGCTTTTCAGAGCACTGACGTTTCTAACATTTTGATGCAAGCAGCTGCTGTCCCTCAGACTGCTTTCCTGGGCCTTACTGCAAGTGCTTTTCCTGAACTGACAAAGTGGTCAAAAACTGCATTATAGCCCTTTGCTTTTCTCTACATTTATGTTTCAACTGGAGACTCAACCACATTTTGCAATGAGTTGGAAGAATACTGCTTGACATACCACTTGATTTTATTGAGGCTTTCAATTACCTTGCAGTCTGCAGGCTGAACAGCAACGATTGCCTATGAGAAAAAGGTCTGCAGACCGGTTAAAACTTATTCACCTTCTTTAAGCAGATGCAAGAAGAGTTTTAGTCAGGTCCTGTGACAGCTATGAGCTTCCTCATTTTGTACACATGTGAGGACTCCAAGCACCTGCATGTCAGGGTGTCATGAGGGCTGGACAGGGGTTCCACTTATTTTAATCCAAACCAGACATTTTCATTTAGGCATGACTTTTACTGCCTCTTAGATAAATATCTACCCATCTTTCAAAGCATTAATAACCCATTCTCCAAAGCGCGTAGCAACAAGTCTGTTCATCACACCTCCATACAGTAAAATATAAAAAATACCCTCCATTCAGAAATGCAAGACAAGCTTGAGAACACAAGCACCATTTTAAATTTTACATAGAGTGATCACTGAAGACTCACCAATAAAGTTTAATTGAGGATTTGCAAATGATACAGGAAAAAAGATGGAAAAATCTGGATTCCAGAGTAGTGAAAAATAAGCAGCATTCACCATCTGTGGTCCTTGACAACAAGCAGACTATCAACAGAACCACACAGTAAAAACATAACGGCTTTTACAAGCTTAAACCATCTGTAAAAACAGAGTGCTTTAAATGCTAAACTGCAATGGCTCAAAAAAAAGCACGAAACAAACTGCATTATCATTCTGGTATATTAACGTAGTATTAAATAGCCAGCACAAATCCAACAAAGCAGAGCAATTCAGACTTCGCAAAAATCAATATCTAAGACAACTTGGTGGGCTTATCTTAAGTGACTGTCTCTTGTGAACAAGCAAACAGTCACAAATCTTCAAAATGTTGCTCACTTCACTCAAACATTTATTCTGGAAAACCTTAAACCCCACACGCTGAGCTTTAGAACTAAGCTTTGACATTTTTGTTGTGTTCTCCATTCCAAATATCATCAGCTTTTAACATTTTTAAGGTGACTGTAAATGTGTATGTAACTAGGCACTTGCAAAGAGAGGGCATCCATTAATGGCAAGTGGTAAAACAAGCAAAAATAACTTCATGGTACAAACTTGTAAAAGAAGCCAAAGCTCAGGAGGGCATCCTTTCTGGAGAGGCCAGAGATGATTACTGCACGTTTGAACAACCCAGAGAGCTCCCCAGTTTTTGGTCATTTTCTGCCTGGAAGAGCCGTGGGTCAGAGCCTGCCTGGCTGCTCTAGTCCGTTCATGGCTGCTCCTCTGCTGAAAGCCCTAGCCCAAGGAATTCCCAGGCTCACTGCACAGCTTTTTACACCATGTGACTCCTTCTCCATGCTGACTTTGTTATAGGGGAGCTGAGTTTTACTTCTGCATTCTTTCTGAACATGTGAAATTTTACATCCAGGAAGACTGGTTTTTTGAGGGCTGTTGATTTGTAGGTGCTGCATGACAGTCTTTACAAAGCATGCAGAAAAAAATTGAAAGCCAGAAACTCTTTATTAGTCACCTTTCTCATCCTTGTGTTCTTTGTATGAGATAAGTTAAGTTAGGGAAGCCAAATAAATTCCACAATAATTTACCCATTCCCATAAAAGAAATGCAAGAAATATATGGGAAGGTGTTGAAAAGCATGGAAAAGCATATGAGATGAGAGGAAAGCAGCTTTTCTATGAAAGCATACAGTGATAATTTCCTAGTGTAAACTCCCAGCTTTGACCAGCTTTAGGCCCTTTTCTGTCTTCTACATTAAAGGCAGCATCTTTGTCATGGTGCTCCTACTTCCATCATTTTCCATAGGCTGACAGTGCTTTACCTTTTCTCAATTCCTTATAAAAATTTAATTAACATATAAAATAAGTAGCTAAGAGAAAGAAATTTTCTGTTTGCATAAATTTAAAATCTTATTCTAGCAGAACTGGTATGCTGCGGAGCTAAGATTTTATGCTGAGACAGTATATTTAATGTAAATAATCCTTTTTCTCACCTCTGACATTTAAGCGTCTTTCTTTATCTACGTTAGTGATTCTGACATTTCAGAATAATTACAAATCTTTTCCCTTCCCCCATATTAATGACTTAGTTCACTGCTTGCTTAAAAGTTTTTTGCAATCCTCATTTAGCTAATCAGCTTGAGAGTCCTTCACCCCTCCTTCTCCTTCCAATAGTTTTAGCTGCTCAATTCAAGGACAGGGAAGAAACAATTCACCTGAAACTACTATCAGAAAATGTTTGCTGCCTAAAGGAACTGATCTGCTACCACAAACCAAGGATCTTTAGTGTGTTCACTAAACAGGACACGTGAAACCTATTCTCATCCCTCTGGTCTGGAAAGAATTGAGATGCTGTCAACTCCTGCCAGGCAACATTTCCAAACTTGGCCTAAACTCTTTCAGAACTCTTCCAATAGACACACTACAAATTTCAGCAGGAGAGAAACAATCCATTCATGTCTTTGTGTATTTAGAAAACAAAGAAACCACCAAACACCTTCTTAATTAAACTCTTATTCAATTAGAATATCTGCTTCAGGGAACTGATATTTTGAGGTAAGTTATTTCCATTCTAATTTGTTGCTAACATCTATTTTTTTTAATATTAGCGTTTTCACCTTGTAGCAGATTTTTAGACTTTAACATGTCCTCCTCTGGGCTGTTACAGGAGTACTAAGGTTGCATATGAACAAGATTAAAAATGTGACATCTGTTACTTTTGGTAAACTACTGAGTCTAATTTTTGTACCATATAAATAGTATTTGACCATGAAAGATGCAATAGAATTTGATGCCAGTTTTACAAACTGTCTCTTTGCATTATCTACATGTAGGTGATTAGATACCTTCACCGGGTCACGTACATGGGCAATTGCAGTCAGATTTGATTAATCTACATCAGTTTACAATTACATGAATCCAATTTTTAAAAGAGAGGGAAAAAATCTACAGGTAATTTGCTAAGAGTTATTCAGATAAGGAATTTTACGTTATTAAATATTCAGATTAACCAGAGGTAATATCAAGGTTTGATTACTCTCTCTTCCACTGAATTTCCCTGTGATATGAGTTAGCCCCTTCAATGCATTACCCCTTTTTTTCTCCACATGTAAGATGGGAATAACAATACAAAAACAAAACCCTTCAGAAGAATCTTCTGAAGCTTAATCAAAATTTCTACGGGATTCTTGTATTGAAAAAAAAAAAAAAGACAACTAAATTGGCCATCCTACTTCAAATACAGCTGTGGAATGCAGGTTTCCATAGTCATCAAGGTCTTTAGCAGTTTTGAGATAGCCAGGCGCAGAAGCTTGGAGGGGCGAAAGCCAGGGCATCTGCCCCGAGCTGGCCAGCAGAAGTATTCCATACCATAAATGTCATGTCCATGCATTAGGAGATTCTTTGGGATGACCCTCTCTCTTTGGTGGCTGCCATCCCTGGAGGGTCTCGCCCGCCACCCCGTCCCTGAGCCCCACTCTGTGCTCCCAGCCCTGCCCTGCCGGATGCGGTGACTGCGGCGTGTTCGCTGGAGCTGCGCTGCTGGCTGTGTGCGGCAGCGGCACTCACTGCTGGGGGTGCAGCGCGCCAGCCCTGTATCGGCTGAGTGTAACTGCCTGTATTTTATACTAGTGTTGGGGCTCATAGTAAGGTTTTTATTCTTTTATTAAATCTGTTTCTATTTCAACCCACACCTTTCCTGTTCTTTTCCTAATTTCCCCTCCTCATGTGTGGGGGGGGGGCATCAGGAAATCAAACAACTGTCTAAACTATGACACTGTGTTACAATGTAAAATGCACTTCGGGTGAATCCAGAGCTTGCGTTTGTCCTTCAGTGTTTACAATCTCTCTTCTAGCAACATTGCTGCCTTGAAGTCAGGTTTGATGGTTCAAATGTGTGTAGAGAACACAGTAATGCCATGTGCAGCCTTTCCTCCCCTGCATGCAATAACATTTCTAGCTGAAGCAGCAGGTAGTTGGGAGGTTGGTGAGAAGAGATACATCTGTGGAAAAGACTGTCTGAACTCTTGTTGAGTTTCAAGGCCATAGTGAACAAACACTGGTGTCAGAGGTGTTTTCAACTCTTATTAAGATCTTTCAGTTAAGGATGAGTATTTAGTCACAGTGAGAACCCAAATGTTGAAAGTCTATCAAGAATAAGGGCAGTGTTATGCAACCTCCCTTTACTTGCAGTTCTTGTTTTATCTCATCTCTGAGGGAAGGATACGGGGAAAAAGAAATCCTAAATGAGAACTATTTTAGTTTCTCAAGTGCTCATCCCCAGTCTTTTATGAGTGATAGAGCCTTTAAGGTACAAAGTTTCCTATAATATCTGTTGAAGTAGAATTCTAGATGTCATTTTTCTCGTAGCCTGCTCTGTTCCCTCTAAATTGGTTATTTGTCTGCAAAGGGAAGTATTAATTCAAAAACTGCATCCACTCATCCACACATTCAGTATTTTATTTTGTTTGTGTATTGTATTTAAAATGTCCACATCAGTCTTTCATTCCATCTGTTTCTGTCCCTCTTTCTCATATACATAAACTCACTTTGAGTAAATATGCTTTTTTGTCTCCAGGCATTAAGTATCACACATTGCTTCATACAAAAACAATGTACAATCACTGTACAGTGGTAGTATGTGTTCCCCAGAGGAAAGGAAATCATTGGTGATGAGATGGAAATTTGAAAGGGAATATGTGTAATAGAACAACACAGGCATGGTCATCATCTAACTAACTTTAATTTTCCAAAGAGGCCTACTTTTTCATAGTGACAGATAAAGATAAAAGGGGATGACATAAAATGCTTTCCTCGAGTCAGGGAATTTTTAAATCTGTGATCTGATTCTAGCTGCATAAGCAAAGAATGAATCCTACACTTGTTCCACAAACAAGACAGCCAGTGCAAGAAAAGACAATGTATTAGACCTCTCACAAACTATGATTTGTTTGTTTTCTGAATGAAAACTAATCTTAACTTGTAGTTATTGCACAAGTAAATCACATATGACTGTCTAACCTGTTTTGGGACACATACATGTAATAAATGCATTAAAAATATAAAACTTTGCAGACATTCCATTTTCCATTCCACATTCCATACTCAGACCAGCATGCTAACTCCTCCCACAGCTGTGTCTCCCACAGGCTCTTACAAGGCCTCCAAAGATAGCAGGGATGTCAAATACTGACTGACTCTTGGCTCATCTACTGACCCATGATTCACCTGGAGCTTCACCTCCTCCAGAGGCCACAGACATTCAGGCATGTTTAACTATAAAGTTTGATTTGTTGGACCAATATCTTTATTTGGATAGTTTCATAAGTAACTTCTTCACAGACAAGCAACAACAAGGTAGGTCTAACTGCCCAGCAGTTAGAATTCAAAATGTTTAAATCATAGTTTCCCTCATAAACAATACACACACACACTCACTGCCCTATATCTGGTGATTGGATATAAGGGATATATTTACTTATCTGACATGCAGCCTTGCTCCAATCAATATTCAGGTCATAAGATTATTATGTGAAGCCTGACTAAATTTAAGCTATGGTGGTTTGTATACAAAGCTTTCTGCAAGGATATCTTTTGAACCGCAGACCATGGTTTCTCTTAACCCGCTAATGCCTGCCTTAGCCCGCATTATTCCCCATTACGCAGCCCAGTACAGGTCCAGATTATGGTTTCCTTGTTAGTTGTTGTTCATAATTTTTAGAGGATCCGGAACTAGGTCTACATCTTTATTCTGTAATCTTCATGCATGTTTTTCAGTTCAGAGAAAACCATCCATTTGCATGCACAAAGCAAAGAACTGATGCAAAATTCATGCTGGAAAACCGAGTATGTACAAGAGTAACAACAACCTTATTATTATCTGAATTAAGATTTTTAAGAGCATTGATGTATTTAATCTCTTGATACTCTCCTGAATTCAGAATAATTCTTATTTGACAAGAAAGATGAATAAATCTTCCAAAATTATGATATGAACCAGACAGAAGATACAAGATGCTCTGTAACTTAATAGTTTCCATTAAAAGATTTCCTGAAGTGTTTGAGCCAAAGCCCAGGAACTAAAGCTTGGAATGAGTACTGCTCTGGTAAACTGATTCTCAAATTTTGCTGATTCAAGAAAACATAACCCCAGTCTACACATAGAGTCTGGAATTATCATTGGCAAACTTGTCACTGAATCGCAGCCTTGCCAGGAAGCTTATGCACACTCAGTTACTTAAAATTTCAGACAGCTACCGGTTGTTCAACAAACGCCAAGATCATATGATGTATTCCTCCTGACAGTTCACTGACCAAATACGCAAGAGCTTTGCAGCCAGAGTTAGTTCAGAAACTTGGTTTTGTTTTGTGCCTCCTGTCACAAATGATAAACACTAAACATCTCTGTTACAGTGAGTTTTGATGGCAACCAGAGGAAACATATCCATGAGAGAGAAGGAAACTGGTAAGTGGAGGAATATGCTCCAAAAAATAGATTTTTTGACAATGCTGTCATTGATTTTTCAGCTTAAGCAAGCAGTGAGAAACTGTGGAGGCATTTTTCAATACTTGGTATTGTAGCAGACCTCTAAACCAAAAAAGAAAAAAACCCCTTCAGTATATATTGAACAAATTACTGGCAGGTCTAAAAGGTTAGCATCTTCTACATATACTGAACTAAAATAGCTCAAGTGCTTTGTAGTTCATCAGAGTGAAATTTCAAAGCCCATGTCAGAAAACATTTCCTCCAGCAACAAGATTCAGGCTGATAAAGGACTTCTAACTTCAGACAACTGCTAGGATAGACTGAATTAAAGTCCCTCTGTATTCTTCTGTCCTTCCATAAGTTTTTCTCCATTTTCATGCAGTTTGAGCAATTTCTTGTGAAGTTATGTATTGCTGTTTTATGAGTGTTGTCTTGAATCACATGTGACCAGAGGTGACAGTTCAATAAACTAATCATCATGCAACCCCAGTGCTATTCAGACTTGGTTCACAGAAAAGAAATGCACAGGAGCTGTACAAAAAGCAGGAAATGTGTTTGAAACACGGAATAATAGAAGGGTCAGAAAAACAGACAATCTTGTAAAAACCTTGGCAACTCTGAATCAGGTTGGCATGAATCAATCTCATGTTGCTGTTACCAGGATTCAGAGACACTGAATTAGCCCTTACGCACAAGATTTATTCTTTGTTAAGATACATTAGAATTGTGTAGAGCTCATATCTTCTCATTATCAGATCAATAACTATGGGATGAAATGTTCCTTTTTCTGAAGGAAGAAAAAGGCTATTTCATTATCAGAAACTCACTTCTTGCCTAAGCAATAAGTCTAGCCAAGTTTTCACAAAATCCCTTTTCTTGATAGATCTCTTTTTTCAGTGGACAGTGTTACTTGATAAAATTGCTGATCTACACTAATAGCTAAAATTTTGCTTGCCTGTCCTTTGAGCCCATCTATAGGGTCCTACTTGGTGTCAGCATTTCTAAATCAATACAAGTGTTGGAATGAGCAGGAGAAACAATTCTTGCTGGTCCAGACCATTTTCCCAGAGACAGTCCCATAGAAATATACAATTAGTTACAGTGTTATTACAGCATTGGACTTATCCTTCTCTAACATTTGCTTTTTCTCTAATGCACTATATTTAATAATTTTTTATGAATAGCTGATAGTCACAGAGGCATAGGAAATTATGAGCAAGGTTCTGTACAAAGCTACACATACAACTCAGTTCTTACTAGTCCTGACTTAATTAACAATTTAAAACTCTACTAAAGAAATACCTACTGTAATTATTGAAGTGATTTGAACTGACCCCATAAGACAGTTTTCTTGCTGCAGCTTTTAGGTGTAAATTCAAGCCCTTAGAAAACGATTGCTTTGATTTGGTCTTGGAGGTGCAAGTTCAAGAACATTCTTTAAAAAATATGAAGGTACAGGGTATCGCATTAAAAGAAACATATGGGAAGCTTCCTACACAAAATAAAGACTATAAAGTGGAAAATAAATACAAATAAGGACCTATGAGTATTTCCATCATTTTCTGGCTTGTGTTTTTTTTGAGTGTGCTCCATTGGAACAGAAAGTCATATAAAACACCAGCTATTATAACTATTTTCTCTTGCATAAAAGTTCTGGTTTTGATAACAGACCAGCTGTGATATCAGTTCTCATTCTTTTTAGGACTATATATATATACTACCTGGGCACAGACTTAGCACCTTAACTATGTAAGAATATGAATAAGCTTTTCTTAGCTCGAATTGAACATAATTCCAGTTTCTTTCTTTTTATATAGGTATTAGAATTAAGATCCTTTATCCTGCTGACTCAGACACGGAACTCATGTCCCTTCAATCAGTAAGAATAAATTTAAAAACTAGGACCAAGAATGAAATCTAAGTATTAAACTAGTTTCATATGTAATACCTTCATAAGTGCTAACTATTTATATTACTGCAATATCAGTTTTTGTTTGTAGGTGAAAAAGGAGTAAAACCTGTTCCTCAGAAGAATTTAGGCTCCTAATTCCCATGAGCAAGGGGAAAATTTTAGCAGATAGCTCATGGAAGTAGACCTCCAGAGACTACAGTGAACTCGCATTGAAATTAACATGATGTAATTGAAAATCAAGGCTTAGAATTTTATTTTAAAAGATTCTAAGTTAATGCTAGGGAACAGGCAATAGCCATTTGACTTGTGGGTTCACGACTCTCAGACTTCATGTCTGGCAACTCTACTCCTGCACCAATGAATACTTCAATTTTGCATGCAAAAATGGTTAAACATCTTGGATTGGGTGGCTCAGATCCTCTTCTCTAGCACAGGAAAACAGAAATGTAGAGATATGATCGTGTGATAAATCAGGTAGGGGAAGAATATGATTTTGTACTGCTAGCAAAATGATCATTGTACTCATTAGATATTAGACACGTCCTCTCCTTCTAGGTTCAGGTTAGATAGTCAGCACACACTTGATCAAACCTTACAAAGAAATGACATGGGAGAGAGACTGCCCTCTGTAAATACCCCCGACCACTCAATTTCCTCTGAACTGTTTGATGATGCCATGCAAGTAAATTCACAAGCTTACACCAGAAACATGGTGTAGGAGTCTATTTAGTGTCAGAAGTCTAACAAATACGAAAATATTTCCAATTGGTGGTGGCTAAAAAATTTCAATAGCATTTAAGTATTATATTGTCAGCTGCATTCAAGCATTTTATCCCATTTTGGCTCTACTTCTTTCTTTTTCCGTTTTATACATACCATGCACTGCAGCCTGCGGTGAAATCAGTGCAAAGCTTGCCACTACCCCAAAGGGGCCAGGTTATTGCTGTGAGATAGATCACGGGCATGCTTTGTATGAGAGGCTGTGCAGACTCGAAATGAGTATTGAGAGCAGAGAATCTTTCAACGTCATTATCTCTACAAGCACTGAAGGGCTAGGGATGACAATCCAGCCCACAGCAGCAGCAGACACAAGTTGATGGGCACCCTTCATTCACTTTACGGGAGCTGTGGTACAATTCTTTCCCTTGGACTTCTGCTGAGTTGCATGGGGCTCCAGTTTGTACTGGCAACAGCCATTATGAAGACTATAATAATACAGTTGGTATCTTTCTCTTTCCTTCCAACAGTTGCAAGGCCACACGCTGACCTATTCAGCTACACACCAAACAGGCACATGTGTACACACTCATGCACATGCAGATGCTGCTTATTCAGTAGTTCCAGCACAAATAGGCTGGTTTCACCACAAATAGGTTGGTATTAAACTCATCCTGATTTCTCTTTTTCAGCAGGGGTAATAGTCTGAATAGAGGAAAAATATACATATAGCAGAGCTCTTTATCTTCCTCTCTGCACATTTAGCTACCCCCTCATTTTTGCTGTAGTCCACAGCACTGTAGGAATTCCTATGCAGATGACAGCATTTACTAAATACTAAGAGGAACACCCACCACAACTCTATTTTTCCTCTTTCTAAGCTTCTTGACTTCATGCTTCTTTAAACTGTATTTTTTTTTAATCCTATTGAACTAAACAGAACAAGGAAAAACACACAAAGTGAGCACCAATAATATTTTTAACTATATGATCAAATGAACCACCCATTACATTTGATAAAAGAGGAGAGATTGTGCTGCAGCATACAGAGATGATTTCTGTATGAAATTAAGATTGACCTTAAGTACACATCCTTTTAAAAAAGGTTTGCTAAAAGGAAACTATGTCCTTTTGGAAAAGTATCAAACAATGATTTGACTTATTGTTTAAAAAGACTTACAAGTCAGATTTTCTTAGTGATGCTGTGTTCAGGGAGAACAGTGACAGTGTGCTGTTGGAACTCTCTGCCTTTTTGCTGGAAGCTTTCAAGTCCTCTCTTGGAAATTCAGAAGCATTCTTGCTTTTCAAAGCAGAAACTCCAGACAAGCCACCTTCTTCTCTTCATGTTACTTCATCATAAAAAGATGCTATTGGGAAAAGAGGACTGTGAAGGAAAGAAGGATAAACAGATTGATCACACTGGAAAAAGCTACGAGAAAACAAGGTACAGGATTAAATATAGCAACGGATGAAATAAATAATTTTTGCTCTCATAGTTCAAGTTGTCCCTGACCAGTGTTTAACATAGATAGATACTCTCAGCCAATAAAAAATTTTCAGATTTCACCATTATTCCCCAAGGAGCTGCCATTGAGAAAAAAAGATATGTGTGTCTTATGTGAAAAACTGAGCAAAAAGCCCTACCGTTGCTGAAGCTCCTCCATTCACACCCTCTTCTCTCACTTTACTGAAGTGTGGCTTGGATTCATTATCCTTTGGTTATTACACAGATAAAAACAGAGTACACATTTCCTGAATTACAAAGGCCCTCAGAAAATAGCTTGTAAAGATGAAATAGGTATGTATACATGGGGCACTATGTGCAGACGTGAATTCCCTGTGCCTGTGTTTTAACCTAGGATAATGCAAATCAGCTCCACTCTGTTTCCTGCAACGCTATTTACCTGAGACTGAGAAACACCCATCATATTCTGGTGGATTTGGGGACAAAAAACCTGTTTTCTTGTACCACTGTGGGGATATACTGAGAGACAAATTCTGACCTGAAAGGAAGAATTAATTCTCTCCACTGATAAAATATTTGCTCTTTTTTTTTTCCGTTAGCTAAAACCATTCCTTTTCACTTTTGCTTTTATCTCAGAAGGTCTATTTCACCCAATAAATCAAAAAAGGAGGAGCAGGAATAGAAATGTCATATTGCAGCAACATATACAAGTCATTGTACAGAAGGAAAAGGAGTTTGAATATATTAGCTAGACTAATGGTAGTTAACCTACTCATTTTCTTCTCAAAACTGCCTGGCAGCTTTCTGCTGTTTCCCATTTCTGCTTATCCAAGCATTAAAAATCCAAATTTATTCCCAGACTTTGGTTTTCCGTAAGGAGTTATATCTTCTGCTATCAGTTCCTCTAGGATATTTATTTTAGAGAGGTATTTATCAGGCCACTTTTCTATTAGAGTCTTACTTTTAATAATTGCTTTAATCTCTAGTTTCAGTTATAGCCTAGGTGCTCAGAATAAGGGATAGGTTTCAAACCACATTCACTCATGCAGGTTTTCAACCTTTCCAGTTCCCCACATTGACAGTTTATTCCAGATAACACAGAAAAAAATGCCTTCTGGAAAGCATCTTCACTGGGAGAATTTAGAGCAGGGTTAGAAATCAAGTTTTCATTATCTGCACAATTAATTCCTTCCACAATTATGGTATTACAGAGAAAGATTTTGTGTGGGTCTTCAAAATCAGCTGTTTGGAGGAAAACTTCTTTGTAGTTTTCATAGAATGATAGAATCATTAAGGTTGGAAGAGACCTCAAGGATCATCCAGTCCAACCACCTCCCTACCACCTATATTATCCACTAAACCATGTCCTTCAGTACCAGATCCAACCTTTCTTTAAACACACCCAGGGACAGTGACTCCACCACCTCCCTGGAAAACCCGTTCCAATGCCTGACCACTCTTTCCAAGAAGAAATTTATCCTCATCTCCAAACTAAGCCTCCCCTGGGGCAACTTGCAGCCGTTCCCTCTTGTCCTCTCACTAGT
>VWZZ01001260.1:74878-88017 GCA_013399095.1 Psophia crepitans
GAAGGAAGGAAGGAAGGAAGGAAGGAAGGAAGGAAGGAAGGAAGGAGACAGCCAGCCTGAACTATCAGCAGGGGATAGTAACCAGAGGGGCAAACCAGGTAGCTTTCTGGAAATGTCCCTATGTCCCTGACCCAGGCCCCAGGGGGGTAGCAGACTTCCCTATGGGTAGGGTCTGGCCGACATATGGGGCCCTCCATTCCCCTCAGAAGGGAGTCGCCTATGACAATGACCCTTCTTTCCTTCTTGGCAGAGGAGGTTTCGAGGTGTAGGGATTACCAACTCATCCTAGACATTCCACCTCCTCATTCTCCTGTCCCTCGACTTCCAGAGCCTCAAACCTGTTGCATAAGGGCACCTGGAAGGGCAATGCAACCTGGGAGGAGATCCACCTGCCTCTCCAAGCAGGGACCTGTTTCCATTCCTCCCTCTCTCTTTGGTGCCTGCCTTCTGCCTGGTGGGAAGAGGGTAGGGGATCCGCTGCTACTTGCGGAGCTACATGCTGAGCTCCCTCTGGTATCTGCCTTGCAGGGACAGCAGGGCATGGCTTCACCAGTCAATCTCCCTCTCACACTCCCTGATGCTCCTTAGTCTTTCCACCTCTTCTTTTAGCTTTGCCACCATGCTGAGTAGATGACCTGTCTGATCACACATCACACAGGTGGTGTCTCCGCTACCTTGCAGTAGCAGCAACAGGCCCAGGCACTCCCTGCAGTCAGAGACTCGGACGGCCGCATGTTTGCATGGACACTCAGTTTGGGTTGCCACGTGCTTCCTGGCAACTGCTTTCGGCCAGGTGGAGACCATGGTTAAGTCTAGTGCTTCTGGGAGGTTGATGGCCGTGAGGTGGGCTGGCCTCCTGAGAGCAGAGGGGGACCACACCCCAACCGCACGGCCTGCTTGCCCGAACTGCGCAAACATGCATTGATTAAGTAAACCATGGAATGAAGCTGCGTCAGGGGAAGTTTGGACTGGACATTAGGAAAAGGTTCTTCACTGAAAGTGTGGTCGGTCACTGGAACAGGCTCCCCAGGGAAGTGGTCACACCACCAAGCCTGTGAGAGCTCAAGGAGCATCTGGATAATACTCTTAGCCATATGGTTAATTTCAGGTAGTCCTGCGAGGAGCAGGGAGTTGGACTCTGATACTTACGGGTCCCTTCCAACTTGAGATTCTATCACTCTATGATATATTAAGTAGCTTACCTGAAAGGGCCTAGTTTTTTAAGCTGTCTGACTCAGTGTAAAAACTATTTGGCCTTCTCTTTAAAGTGAACGTATTTCAAGGCTGTGGTACTTTTCTCACTAATTTCAGTTGGCTGTGATTCTGGAGTTAAAGTTTACATGGTAGTGTTGATGTTAAGCACATGCTAAAATGTTTCCATAGTTTCACAGGTGTACAGGGAGATGGTGTTTTGTTTTTATTTCACCTGCACCACTTTCTCTTTTAAAAGGAAAGTAAGAGCAAAATTGTGTGATCAAAATTTTTTCTTTTTTTTTATTATGTCAGTGGCTTCTTTTTTTTTAAATTTACATGTCCATGTGTCATTCCCTTGACACAGAGACATATGGTAATATTCTAATCTCATTACAAACAGGCTGAGGCTGAGTAGCATTTCCACACCAGGTACTGCTGACTACAGAGTGAGATTTGCCCCTTTACTACGCAGGCATTTCACATCTTAAATATGTAAGATGGAAACTGGCATGTTTTTCACACTTAGGGTATTGTTTGGCACGAATCTGTGAAGTTTTCCAGTTTAATGTTAAAAATACATAATGTTAATGCCAGTTCCATGTCTAAAGCTATATCCTGTATAATTAACTCTCACTAGTCTTGGAAAAGATACAAAATTTACTTAATTAATCTGTATGATTGTGTTGAACATATTCAGTCCTCTAGAAGCCCTGGTTAAAAAAAATATTTAAATGTAATTAGATTATTAGTTACTTTAGTTTTATTTTCTTGGTTGGTTTTCTAGTGAAATAGTGGAATCACAGAAGTACTGTAGAATGTGGCACAATTAAGACAGGCGCTGCACTAGAATGATAATGTTAATGGAGGTCAGTGGTGAGGTGCATGAGGAAAGCTTGCAAATATCTGCTGACATCCTTATTAACTCTAGGGCGTACTCTAACACTTTTTGGGTCATTGTTCTTATTTGATCCTTTAAACAAATCTGGAGATTCATTTGGATACTTTCCTATTTCCTATATGTGAGCAACTGGACCCAAAGTCACTGAAGCCTCTGTAATAAGGTTGGACAGCTCACCTATTATTTAAACATGGATCTCATAATAAAGCTGTCTGATTGTTTAAATGATATTGCCTTCTAAAACATGCTGAAGTTCCATATCTGGGATACGACCCCTGTACACCCCTGTATTCGTACTAAATTGCTGAAATGGATATCCTGTAAGCACGACCACTGTGGGAAACTATTCCACAATCTAATAAACCTCAGTGCCAAGATATTTCCCCTGACTCTTTAAATGTTTTCATTACCTCAGTTTAGTACCATTGCCACTAAATATTCCGCAAACTGTTTATGTCTGCTTTGTTGTTCCAAAATTCAAATCGTGAACTCAATTTCACAGTATGTTTGTGACAACTGTTAGCAGGGCAAGGAGTTTTTAGCAAGGTTGATGGTCCAGGCTATACACGATCTGAACAGGGGAAAAATAGTTCTTTTTGCTGTGAAAAGAGAAATTTCAGCAGTCTTTTGCATAGAGCACTTTATATTCCTGTACATAAACTGGGAATTATAAACTGGTGACCACATTTAACAGAAGGTCAGACTGTACTTTTGAAGCATAAATGGACAGCTTCTGTAAGGAGCCAATGGATCCCACTTGCAGAGATCTTTTTTTGTAAAGTTTTGATAGCTAATGTGAAGATTCTTCAAGAGGAATGAAAATTTTACTGATGTCCCATGAAGACAAATGTGCTTGTGAAGGCATGGCCAATTGATTCATCAATACAGAAATCAATAAGGGTCAACTGCACGAAGCAATCAGTGAGGGTTATTTTGTTCATGAATCCCGAAACTCTGCTACCCTTTCTGACCTCACTATCTCTTCATATTTGCCTTCCCATTTATTTTCAATAAGGAATTTATGAAAACACCTGTAGATTTTCTTCACGATTTTGTTCTTAATTTTATAAAGGGATAAATATGAGCTCATGTGCCTAAGGATAAAATATCAAGTTACATAACTGTATCACAGAATTCACTCACGTCTTTGTTAAAACCATTCTCTAATGAGCATTCATTTGGAGTTAATTAACACTAGCACATATTAATTTGTTTGCTGGATGCTGGTACAGCTGAGTAGTCCAGATGTTTGATACTGTGAGATGGACAAACATAACTGAAGGTAACTGTTGGTCGGACTTACGTATTTTCTGTGAAATTACATTGTTTCTCTGGGTTTCTTTTATAAATTTGCATGTGGATAATGAGATTATTTCTATGAAGTATTATCTCAAATGTCTTCTTTATTAATTTCTCTAAAAACAAATAGAATATTTAACAGACAAAGCCCATCTCATCCTCTTTTCGGTATAGGTGAAACTGAGGTTTTAATATTTTAATTAAGGTGCAAATTTTCTCAATATAATTTTACTTTCCTCATCTTACGCTATAATGATGTTAATGACATTTTCAGATTCTAGATCTTACCATGCTTTTATTTTCCATGTCTTACTGCCTAAACCAAGTTGATTTGAGAACTTACTAATGGGTGGTGGATGCTGGACTCTAAGAACATTTGATAAGACATTTTGCTCCTTAGTGAGCAGTGTTGTCTTATTTCTATACTTTACAAAGTAATGTCTTGATCCTTCTAGTATTGCTTTTGTCAGAAAACCACATGTATGATGTATTCAGTACATGTTCTTGCCATTTTCAAGCTGCATCAACAGCCTTAATCGGATGAAGAAAAAAGCGTTGTTTCTTCAGCAGGAACCTAACATATGACTGAAAAATGATCATGGATCAGCTTTGTTAATGGACCTTCTTGAGCGGTTTTACCTTGGTTACTGCTGAGATGTATTACTAATGTGCCATAAAATTTCCTTATCGCCGTATTATCTTATTTGCTACAGACTTACAACCATATTTTGTGTTGATGTTTATATAATAGCACTTTTCAGATCTTATTCAAAGTATTCTGTACGTTCATTTATTATGATTTAGATTATCTGTTGCATTATCTTTATCAGCAGGAGAAGAAATAATTCGGTTGGTACATGCCTTGGAGGTTGCTAGTTATTCATAGTCATAATGAGTACTGCAAATTTGGAAACTGATAGAGATGCACATCTCTGTGATGAGACCTTTCTGTGTTGTCTTTAGCATACACCAAAATTTCTGATGGAAGATGAGTGCATGGTAGATAAACATGCATTTTGAACATGTTAACGTCACTCATTCTCCTTGAAATTCTATGGAAAAAACCATCAGTTGCCAGGATCTGTGCCCTACTAAGAAGCTCATCCATTCCACAGATACTTATGACAGACACTATATTAATAATTTCTCCCAAGTGAAACTGCTGAACCATGGTGTATATATCAGCATTTGACTAGTTAAGCTTCATCTCTTCTACCCTTACGTTGATGTCAAAAGGAAATATTTTCTCTTTGTCAGAAGGTACAAACAGAAATAAATGGAGGAGAACATCTCAAAGAGCTGAACATATAGCTTTTTGCCCCTGCTGAGATCTTAGAGAGTCTTCAGAATGGACTCAAATTAGTCACAAGAAAGAGGTTTCAGCAGCAGCAGAAAGGAAAGAAAATATGGATTAATCAAAGTATGAGTTCTTGCAGTAAATTGCTTAGTAGTTCAGACAGAAGGTGATGTGGGATTGACAAGTAACAGAAAGCAATGTGGGATTCGTATGTGCTCACCAGAGGCTCTCCAGAGCCTCATGAATGTGCTCACCAGAGGCTCTCCAGAGCCTCATGAATGGGAAGTACCTTTCGCAAATGTTTTCTTTTTCTCTACGCAGCAGATCCAAAAGACTATGTCCCTTTTTTAGTTATAACTAAAGTTGTCCAGCTTTTACTGTTGCCTCTGAGATGGCAGGTTGCTAAAGAAAAACATGAACATTTTAGTCACAGGTGTAGAGACATGAAGAAGCACAGGATTTGCTGAAATCATAAAAAAATAGATTGCGACTTCTAGAATAGATTAGTGATATAAAGGAATGAATGATAGTCACACAGCTTCAGCCTAATTTATTAGGAAAAATGTGAAGAATAAGGGTAAAATGCTGAATCAGAGATGGGTATCTGAAATTTATATGATTGCAATTAAGTCCAATTTCTATTTCTTTGCTGCTTGTTGCCCTTTCTGTCTACATTAAAATGATTACAAAGTACGCATGATATATACAACTTGATTGTAACCATTTCTAAGCTCTCTTAAATATCATTGAGACTTCAGAAATATGAATCACTTAGGCTATGCATGCGATGACAGAGTTATAGTACGGTTATATATTTTAAACTACTGCAGCAGATGCTTCCAGATGCCAGAGAAATACTCATTAATGAAAAAATTAGCTTGCAAATATTAGATCAGTAGATGTTCTTGTAAACTTGGCTGAAATTATGACTCTCTATTGTATATTTTGAAATCTTTACTTTAAAAATATAGATGCATAAATATATGTTGATGTTTCATAGTAAAGCAAAAATGAGAATGCCTCGCTGCTATGTGAAGTACACATACTGAAAGGTGACTTTAACTTCCTAGTGGTTGCCCTATAAGGACAATTCTTGCAGTAATGAAAACACTATAGCTCCATTGATCTCAACAGATTTTTACAAATTTATTTCAGCTTTGAACGTGGTGCACATGTATAGTAGTAGGTGACTTGAATCCAGCCATATTGAACTTTGAAAATATTTTATTTGCTCTTGAGTATGTTTATCTAGTTTCTTGTTTTCTGTTAGGTAGATTCCAATATTGGCAGCTCTGATGTGTTACAGTTAATGTTTTTAAAAGTACAGTATTTAAAGGTGTGGCTGTGTCAGCTTTTTAGTACTGTAATCATGTTTATGCTCGTTTTCCAAATCAGGTTATATTGTCATTGCAGTTTGTATTGAATGTTATTTTATGAGGGCTTCTTGTACAAGACAAGAAGCAACATTCTGTACTTCAAGAGTACATACAGACAGACAAAGAAAAAAAAAATCAGAATTAATAGGATCTTTATAGAAAGAACATTTCATAAATTAATTTTGCTCTGTTTCAGAAGTGAAGGTGGATTAGGAAAGGATAGAGCGTGGGAAATTACAACTGAAGAGACAATCTATCTTTCCTATATACATACACACCTGAAGTGTCCCTGGAAAGTAGATCTATTTCCTTCATGATAAAAATTATGCCTGATCTCTACTAATACACTTAATGGACAGAGTTTTTTCCTTTTCAGGCAACATTTTTTCAACTTGAAACGAATTCAACACCTTTAAAATTTCATACACTTTCAATATATTTTACTGTATTAAATATTAAACATGAGAAATTTAGACATGAGAGGCCTGTCTCTTTCTCAGCATTGGACAGCCTTAAAATGTGTACTTTGAAATATATTGAATGGAAGGACTAGAAAGAAATAGAAATTGAATGAATGGCTGTTATAAAAAGCAGATTTTAATAATGGCCAGCACACTTCTGGCCATTTCTATTAAGATCTGCCCTCAAAGTACTGTAAGTAAATCCCTTACAAAATGAAATCCATTTACTCTGATTTCCCCACAAAACAATCAATATGTCCTTAAGGTTTTATGTCAGCATCATGTTATAAAGCTAAACTGAGTAATCAGGTTTGGGGTTTTTTTTGCTATTCTTCAAATATCTTTCTGAAAATGCCTGAGTATTGAAAAGCTCAATAGGCCATGCTTAGAGCATTCCTCTACCTAAAGGAAATTAAATAAAATGGTTAATCCCCAGGCTAAAATAGTGCGTACCATGTGCTGCAGTTTGCGGACTGATTCTTGTTTTAGTTTGGATTTATTTTCTTAACCCAAGGATTTTTTAAGACAAATTACAGAAATAACAACCAGAATCCAAAGTTCGTTGGAGTACCCTTACAACTGAGTTACAAAGTCAGGCCATGCACTCTTTTTCCCACTGAAACTTTGTTTTCTGACCCTTGGTATTGTTTCAACAGCAATTAAAAATGACGAAGACAAAGAATGTTTTGCTGTTCTTTCAAGGCAGATGGGGTGTCTGTTCCTCAGCAAGATCTCTGCAGGTGGAGTCTATACAAGTAGCTTCTACTGTTTCAGAAAAACTGGAATACACCTGAGATCAAGTCAGAGCTGAAGCAGCTTATTACTACGGCTGTAGGAGAGAAGAATCATAGAATCACAGAAATGTTTGGGTTGGTAGGGATCTGAAAGATCATCTAGTTCCAACTCCACTGCCATGGGCAGGGACACCCTCCACTAGACCAGGTTGCCCAAAGCCCCATCCAACCTGGCCTTGAACACTGCCAGGTAGAGGGCCTCCACAGCTTCTCTGGGACAGAGCAGCAGCAGCTTGACAGGCTCTGCTGATGTGGACTCTGCCCAAGTGGGGCAGTTACAGAGTTTGTATAGCTTTAGGCTGTTCTTCACCAAAACTGTGTCACATAAGCAGGACTATGGTAAATAACAACAGCAATCAGAATTCTTCAGGTAAGCTGGCTCTAGACAATACATCCTTTTATAATTCACTCCTTTGTTAATTAAATCATTCTGACTGGTGAAACCATCACCTGCAAAGGTTTCTTAACTCATCGTGATGATGATATGGTAACTATTTTGCTCCATGACTAGAATCTTTTATGGTCACACTCAAAAAAAAAATAAAAAAAAGAGAATATTGGCCAAACCAGTATCTCTCCAGAGGACTGGTACTGCCCATGACAGACCTTCTCTGAGCACTCCACTGGATCAGACCCTTGGAGAGTATGAAGCAGGGGAGCTCCTTAACAAAGAGATCAGTACTGAGCGAGGGAGATCTGGCCATGTCCAGAAGCAAATCTGTAAGTGGCTAAGGAGATTTAAATACAAACAAATACTAATGAGAGTGCTGATGCCTGTGTTTGAGAAGCAGTTAGCTGAGGAGTTAATGAATTGCAATTAACTGGTCTCTCGATTCCACCAGACATTTTCTAAACACCTAAGTCAGCTGTTTTTTGGATTTTGCCTTTAGTGAAAACCTGACTCCAAACACAGTTAAATTCATCTTCGAAGGTGTGCAACGGCTTCCACAATTGCAGAAGGGCATTTTGGCAAATGATTGTAGCTTGAGGGGAGCTTGCAGAAAGTCAGCTTTCTTCTCCAAAGCAGACTGGGATTCCATTTAGTGCTTGCTTCAATTTCAGTCCATGCCTATTAGATAATCTCTCCTGGCAGGGCTACTCTGGACTCAGGGGATAACCTAACAAGAGATATGTTCTGCATTTCTCTGCATCAGCCAAGCTAGACTGCTATTCTCAGTTTTCTTTTTCTTCCAGATACTTTTACCTTACATTAGTACCTTTGGAATAACTGGAGAAAAGAGTTTTGGAATGAAAGTGATTTCCATGTGTTACATGTGAACGGCAGAATTTCAAACACTAATGTACAAAGAACGATTATTTGTCTGCACTTGAAAGTCAAGAGAATCCACAGCAAAATGCCGTTACCTTCCAAGCCTTAGTTACAGAAGAGCTATTATAGGACACACAGAAGCACACACCTTTTTCTTTTTTCATCAAAAAAAGCAATAACTTCTTCTGCTAAATGCCAAAAAAAAGAGAGTGTTTTTTATTTTTTTTACGACCAATACACACCAAGTTAGAAATATCTGGAAGGTTATTACTAACTCGCTGATGAAGGTGAAAAGAGTATATCGACCATGTTGTGATAAATTGACTGTTTGGCATGCACCAGAAGAGACAGCTTTGGAGGTAAGTGCATCTTTTGTGTAAGAAAACTCCTGTGCTCCATCAGAGAAGTGATCTGTGAATGACACTTCTGTACCTTTCAGCCCAAGATGTGCAAGAGCTAAAAAAAAAAAATAATCCAGAAATAACCCTTAAGATTCTTTGGTTCTAATAAACTAACTGATCTCTGAACTACTTTGAAAAATACAGGTCAATTGTTCTCACCCCTAATCAATTTCCCAGTCAGCACTATATCAGAGTTTCCTGTAGACAAACCCAGTGACAAGCCACGTAATTGTTTCTGACCAAATTCTCTTATTTACTTACTCTACTTTGTCCATGCATGAGAATTGCTAAAAAGACTATATAGAAATTGTCTATGAAATGCCATGTTGTTGTGCTAGGACATTGTGTTCAAAGGAATAGAAATAATCTACATTTCCATGCCTCGCAGTTCTGGATCTATGAATGAGATACCTATGTGCTGCTGTAGACAGCACCAAGCAAACTAAAGAATCTTGATGTACTTCATAAGTAAACACATATTGCCACTTCCTCAAGGCAGAATCTCACCAATGTGCTGCTATATTCAGTATTTCCCGGCCTCCCAAAATTTGACCCAAAGCACTAAACAAATCACATACACTGTGTGTCCTGTCCAACCTCAACCATTCTGTGAGTGGAGGGGCAAACAGAAACATTTGCAATTATAGCTGTATCTATGGTGGTGTCTTTAATTTTTTCCCCTTGGGGCATCCCTGATGTTCCACCACAGTATTGCATAAGAAAGAAATTAAACACTACCCAGAAAATCAAATGCCCACTCTAATCAATTTAGACCATCCCAGAAAAAAAAATCTATACTGAACTAATATCTTTACTTGCACAAAGAAAATTGGCACTTGCAAGCACCTGGAGCAGTTTTCTGATATAGATATTTCCAAAGACTCCAGTCCAGTCTACGGATTTCTGTGGTACTGATCATTTGGGATCAGGCAAGGCTGGGTTTGCTACACAAGAATCACACTCCTTTGGAGGGGACTGTGTCAAAGCTGTGCACTGCTTCTCTTATATGTATTCTATAGGACATTTAGATCTCGGCTTCAACACAGCATCAATGGAAAAATCTGGTACAACTTGGGAAATACATACGTATCTACATTTTTAAGGAGTTCTGTCAAAACTGATTCAGCAACATGTTAGTCTGTACTCCCTTCTTTTGCAATGTCAAGAGTGCCTGCCTCTGTATCGTACCACTGCTGACAGCAACTGAAATCCCCAGAACTATGAAGCCTCAGGTCTTTGCATACACCATTTCTTCTGTCTACAAATCCCACACAATTCATGTGTGATGCAGCAGCCTCCTAACATGGCCTGTACACCAGCCAGCCTTATCAAAGGTGATAGAAACACAAACACAACGTATCCATAGTCTTCTATGTTTAGCGCAAATGTTTGTGTCCATGTAAAGATGAAACAAAAATTTAATTTCCAATCTTTTTGAATATGGCAATTGACTTGGGGATGCAAGTGGATTCGGTACTGCCTTCTGCAGTGTGCTTCTATCAGACCACTCACATCCACTGGGAAATGTATTTCCATCATTCACCTTAACAGAGCATTAGCAAGAATAATTTATTATCATCAAGTACAATGAACTTCTGCATTCAAGGAAACAAAAAGCCCAGATGGTCAGGTGGAATGAAACATTAACCCAAACAAGGTGCTCATTCAGGGGCAGTGATGTGAGTAAGTGGAAGACATGGGCAGAGATTACCATAACAAAAAAAAAGAGTTCGGGGGAATAGTTTGAGACTTCCTGGACTCTTACAATACATTATTCAAGATTTCTATGGAATACATTTTTATGACTTAACTTTTGAAAATTCCTTGTGAAATTACATCTTTGTTCCTGAACTCACAAGGTATTAATTGCCGTCATAGAGGATTTCTTATCAAGTGGACTTTTTTTCCTCTGCAAGCTCTTATTACACTGGAGTACTAACACTTAAAATGACAGCTTTGCTTAGCCTTCCTTTCCTGTCTTGGCAATTGCCAAGTGCCAACAAAGCACAATTTATTAAATTCTCTTCTGAAAGAAACAATATCCTCCCTTCAGAGAATAATTCAGACTTTCTGTATGAAAGCATTTATGCTAACTGTGCTCTAAATAAAGGTATTTACAAAGCCATTTTGTGTTGTCTATAATTCAAGTATCTCCTGTTAAACCAATTGCTTCCCAAAGCACACAGCAACTCTTTATATTTTAAGAAAGAAGTGCATGAAGAAAGAAAAAAGAAATGTGAATTTGATTTATTGCTGTTACTGTTTAACTCTGGTTCATTGGCAATTTTCTTGTCATTTGCCTTTTGACTACAAGTTTCTCAGTGTGATGATAAACTAGAGAGAAGTTGAATTGCTTGAATAGTAGAATAAAAAGTTTTCCGAAAAGAAATACTCTAATTATGCAATTACGTATCCTTAAAATCAGTACACACATGATCTAACACAGTCTTCATTAATACCACTTCCATAAATTATTGATAGGATATCAATAATTGACCAGTGGCATGCTAAGCACTATACAGATGTGACTATAATAAATATACACTGTTATTAGGCTCCTGGACAAGTCTTATCTGGATATTTGGTATCAATTTTATAAGCAATAGGACCCTACCACCATTCATTCATCAATCTAACTCTTATGCTTATTTTAATATTTTAAATTCACACATAAATGTCTGTAGTAAAAAAATCTGTACCATACCATAATAAGAAAAACAACTATTTGTCTTTCTTCGGGCAATTGTAGGGGGTTTTGCTTAGTCAGTAACATTTTTTAAGAGCTTTGATTATGAGGCTGGGAATTAAGACGTCATCTAAAGAAATAGTGGAAAGATGGCTACCTGCTGAGATTTCTTGAAGAATATCCATGTCCTTTTGTTACTTACATGGGAATCAATTAAGGATATGGAATAATTATTTTTATATTACCTGCCTTAGAAAGTAATGAATTGCTCTAAATTATTTTCAGCCTACCTACCTTTTTGTTATATGAGTCTATCGTAGTGGAAAAGAAGTACACAAACAAAAGCAACCTACAAGAGGGTTGTAGGTTCACCTCCATGTCTTCTCCAAGAGAAAGGATACTGTCAGTACTTTAAAAATTTTTTGTAACTATATAGAGTAAAAAACCCCACCTTTTTCTTGCCTTTCTAAGGAAGGTAAACAAAATAGCATAAAATATCATCTGATATATACACACTACACAAAATACTTAGACAATCAACAAACAAACTTTACTGATGGCAAAGATAAAGAAAAAAGATAAAGAAAAAAAATCTAGTCATACAAAGAAGGCCACTAAACAATAAAAAATATAATACCTTGAAAGGTTCTAAATAAGTGTTATTTCCTTGGAGACAAGCCAGAATTCTATTTAAAATGGAAATCAAAACCCAAAAAACCTAACCCCCAATAAACCTGGAATACTTTTAAACTTAAATGAACCGGGGACTTTGTTTCACTCCAGACACCCGAAGTATCCAAGATGGCCCTGCATGCATGCATCCAACACATCCTGGAGTTTTTAACAAGGCCAAGACCAGAATCCTAAAAGGCATTTTTCAAAACAAAAATGCAGAACCTTAACTCTACGTCTTCGTGAGGGATCCACATACCAGTTGAATGCTATGCCTACAAAGATTTCAAAGCTCAGAGAGAAAGGGCTCTTCCAGACGCTTCTCTTGGACTGATTCGATTTTGCATACTTTTTACTACTTCTCAATTTGTGCTCATGAGAATCGAAATTGGAACATAGCACTCCTAGATTATAGGTACGCACTCTAACTGAAAGGTTCACAATTTAATTCCTGCATAGAAAAAGAACGATTACTTATATGAAGTCAAACAATCAATGGAAAAATTACCTTAGAATAGTCAATAACCCACTAGTATCTGAAATTATCTGAGATGTGAGAAAACAACATGAAAACACTGAGAACTGTGTAGCAGGGACTAGTACTGCTTTCTCTATATTTTGGCAAGTGCCTCCAAAATTAGATGGTCCTGAGAAGAATATCCCATTCTGAACTTAATCCTGCTCAATGAAAATTATACATTCCAGTATCCATATACAAACAGATGTCACTAAACTGAATTGGTATTTGACAGATACAGAGAAGTTAAAATATTCCTGAAAAACATAAGCGT
>VWZZ01001261.1:0-20745 GCA_013399095.1 Psophia crepitans
TAGAACTGGCCTCAGCAACCGGCGCCCAGCAGCTTGCTTGAAGAAAATAATCCACACCTTCAATGTGCAGACTGTGACCTTGGACCATGCGAGGTACACCAGCCACAAACTGTGGATACAGTATGCATCCAGCGAAATCCAGCAGCACATGCCATCAGTCCTGCCCTGAGAGAGTTATGTTAAAACGAAGCCTGAAGTCATGGTTTAAATCAACTCAATGGATATCATAGAGGGACGGCCTTTAGACTAAAGAAAAACTGTATTTGTGTGTGTGTGTATATATGTATATATAAAATGACAGGGAAAAAGCGTGGTGATTAACTGGAAAGTATAGGATCTGGGCATGACGTAGATGGTTTGGATTAAAGGGTGGATAATGTTCTGGGTTTGGCTAGAATAGAGTTCATTTCACTGGAAGCTGAGATGGGTCACAGCCAGGACAGGTGACCCAAACTGGCCAGGGGAGGTATTCCGTACCATGTGACGTCATGCTCAGCATAGAGGGGGGCCTGGTCAGGAAGGGGCGGTACTTCTTGAGGCGGCGCAGCTCTGGGACGGCCCGGTTTTGGAACGGGTCTGAGTGTGTGGTCCAAGTTGTACAGTATTGTGTATCATCAGTACTGGTTTTGGGTTTTTTTTGTCTTTTCACTCCCTTGCTGTCCCAGTAAACTGCCATCTGTCATCAGCACAGCTCAGGGGATTCTGTTTTCTTTCCCTTTCCCCCTCCCCACTGGGGGGGTGGAAAACAAGCGGCTGTGTGGTGCCCAGCTGCCGGCTGGGGTAAAACCACAATCGGCTTGAGATCATAAGGTACAATAACACCGAACTGCACATTATTGGGAATAGGGCCAGAAAAGCCAGGTGATGAAAAGCCGAGAAACAGAATTATACTACCAATAAGAAAGGAAAATACTAAATATGGGTGGTACTTGCTATAAATGAGTCACTACTGACGAGACGGTTTCCACTCAACAGACTTCTTCCCCCTATACACCACAGTCCATATTCTACTGCATGAGTTTGTATTAACCCTTTTCTGTTTATTTGGTCTTCGGTTTACAATTTTTCTTCAATCCAGAGATTTTTCAATTAGATCTAGAGAAATTTTTAACTTTCTATTTATTTAACACAGCACATTCCATCTCACTTTCTGTACTGCTTTTTGTTAACATTCTCAGAAGACTATGATGTGACTGGGAAAAGGGAAAGAGGGAAAGGAAGGAAAACAGAAGGATCTGAGATTTATTGTTATTTTTACCAGACTTCATTTTCCTAAGGTAAAATCTATAGACATTGGCTGGCACAACAGCTGAAATATCTTTCCTTTCAGTAAATAGGTCACACAGGCTGGACAGAATTCATCAGGCCTTTGGGCTGCTGTCTGATACGATTTTACCTGTAAGTTCCTCAGACTTCAGCAGGGATCAGGTTAGACAGATTAGTGTGGTGGCCAATGATCTGCTCTGTGGTCTGCCCTTCCCAAAGGACCTCCTGAGAACTTCTTCACGTCAAGCAGGATAGGCACATGACCACAGTGCAGGTACAGATCTGCTCAGTCAAACAGTATGGAGCACACAGAATCAACAGCACATGTGCCATGTCACAGAAAATTTGACCACGTGATGTATACATTTTTGGTCATGTGGTCCCTGTACGGTTAATTACTGCAAAACAGCTTAGTAACTATGAAACTAGAAGTACTGTACATTTCATTCCCTTAATTATTATCAAAATGAGATATGAATGCTACTATCATGGGGCCTTTTTTAAAAGGGATGAATAGCCTGAATTAAAAAAAATGAGATTTGAAAACATTTAAAGGCCAAATTATGATTAACTGTATAATTACACATTTTAAGGGAGATAGCAGGTTCTTTTATAAGTTATAAATTGTATTTTTTATTTAAAGTTTGTTTGAACACAGTGAAGCTTACAAAATGTTCAATGAACTGATATGATAAATCTTCAAGCGGGAATTGTCACAGAAGTTACACAGTCTCATCAGCATGGAAGAGTTGCTCATCAGCGCTCATCTGGGTCCCAATCTAGTAAACTACTTAAGCATATCACATTCGTCTTACAGTTAAATAAGTAGGAATTTGTGCATTGCTGCATGAGGATAGAAGAAACAAGTTAATAAATTGTTACGTTTTCCTTCAAAGTCGAGTAAAGGTTGAAAAATATTCACAAATCTAAGAAAAATTCTGTTTCATCTGACACATATTGTTACCAGTCTTGCCTTAAAAATGTGACTTAAAGACTAAGGTCTGCTTAGTCTTGCTGCCAAGATCTATCACCTACATCTGTCTAGATCTATTGATTTTTCTCAGTAAACCAATGTATCTTACTGCTACCAAATACAGTAAAATACATACATTTTTGAGTCGTGAACTGGCAGGTTTTTTAGGACATCTGCTTAAATGTATTAGTCTCTGAAATGCCAGGAAATGAAGAGAGATGTGCAGACTTCTCTGGCCATGTTCTCCTGTTGCATTTTCTTAGAAAATGATTGGCAACTATCAATAGATATTTACACAAGAGAGTAACTTCTGCAGTGACCTTTCCTGCATAACCCTGCAATAAAAAAATGCTTTAAACATTATTAACTGACAAATTGAAAACACACTGTTGGTACTTATTGAGTGGCAACTGGACTATTCAAATATGGTCATAACAGTAAAAAATAATCATGTGTTTAGTGCTTTATATCCTCCAAGCTCCTTGCAGATATTCATTAAAATGTTTCCAAAACAGTGAACAAGGAAAAATTGTTTAGACTTACCCACATTTAGTCTGCCTGTGACTTCCCCTTGTGAATTGCGAGCATTCACAGTCACATTGTGAGTAGACTGGAGAAGCAGTGATGAGTCCTGAAGTATGGAGGGGAAAAAAAAACAGATTCAGCAGAATAATTAGAATTGTAAACAATTAAAGAAACACATGTTCGCATGAAAGTTTAAGGGGACTCTGTTCCAAAACTTCTGTGGCTAGAAAACTACCTAAGGAAAAATAGACAGTCATAGGGTACAATAGGACCTGGGAAGCATGTAATTTTATGTTAACCAAACTGCAAAACTACACACTTGCACAGAAGAGAATATGACCAACAGGAGGATGGTTTGGCCATTCTGAGCTGAGCCAAATGAGTATGCAGTTGAAAGACAGCTGCCAAACCCCTGGTGACACATGTCCCTGCTACAACAGGCTAATTTGGAGTTTGCTGTTGGAAAGTCAACAAATAATGCAACAACTTTCAATGCCCTCTCTAAGCCTGAAATCATTGGAAAATAAACTTAGCCACATAAAAGGCTGACCATGGACACTTCAAACCTCTTACACTTTCACTCACCTCCCTGCCAGGACCCAGGAGAGTTCCAGTGAGTGTCAGGAGTACTGGAAGGAGCAGGAAGCAAGAGATTTGGCCCAGGGAAGGGGAAAGATGTAGCTCACCCAAAGAAAGGATCCAAGAAGAGGGGCTGCAGCAAAGCATACTGCCCTTGAAAGGACACCCACCCAGTGTCATTTATTTAAGTCCCTGTCAACACTTCTCAGATCTCACTTCTGAACATCTTTTCCAGCTCTGTCCTTCCTCCCGTACCTGGAGGCACTGGAGGTACTTGGACTGGTACTTGCCTGGACTTCCGATCTTGCATCAGTCTTATAAGTAGTATGTGAGATGTTCTACTGAGGCAGGGCAAGTAGCCAAACACACTGGGCATTAGGGATTTGTCACAGGTTGCATCACAGGTGGGACATTTGCAGAGCAGTGAGAGCCTCATGCCTACCCATCATTCTGTGCCACTTATGGAAGCCAGGGCAGGCTTAGCAGGTGTAATTGGTATCTTCATTCATCCCTACCACACCTCACCACAATCCAGACTAGCTATGGTAGGCAATTCAAAAATTCATGTCATCCTTAGACTGCAGCCAGCATGGAATTACTTCAGCAAACCCCAAACATTCCCTTGTGGTAACTCAGAGCTTGGTGGTGTGTTTGTTGAACTCCTTCCAGGTGACATAACATTTCCATTACTTATTCATGGACCTTCCACTCAAACTCCCTGTGCTTCAGGCCTGTTGGTGCCTCCCCACGGACTGCTTGTTGTGAAGATCAGATGAGTAACTCATTTGAAAGACCTAGCTGCCCACTGTGCTCCATCAGATTAGGCATATGGAGAGTAATGAAACAGGCTTCTGGCATGAGAACTGGTAGGGATCATTTGGAAGTGTCCTAAAACTTCGTGAGGAGGGAATTGAGTGGGTGGTTCTTATGTTTTTCTTTGATTTACTACCTGAATTGTCTTTAAAAGCAGCTGATTTTCAGGGAGATCATACTGGCCATTGCCTTTATTTGATTTTAGGTGTCAGAAAATTATCTGGGAACAAAAAGTCTGATCATGTTCATTTCGATCAGAAAATTTTAGCCACACTGGTATTCAAAAAGAGGGGAAGAAATTTTTTGCAGTACCGATTCTTCAGTACTAAAGCACACTTTGTATCTAAAGGACAGGAACCCAGTAACTGATAAGAGTACCTAAGCACATCTCAGTTGCGAAAGTAGCAGGGAATACATGATATGAAGAGGGTATTAGCAAGCTGCCTGCTTGGGAACTCAAAGGGGATACTCATTCCTAGATAAATAAGTGAGTTTTTGAGTACTAGATTATTGTCAAAGATCAGTGTCTTTCACATATGTGGCTTCTGGTACTTTTTCTGGACTCAAGAGAGACTATGCAGCACCTTGAAGGGCTAATCCCAAAAAATCTCTTCCAAATCATGTTTCCATTGTAATTTGATGCTTAGAGTATGAGATAACCTAAGAATTTGAACACATTTGATGTGAAGAATTTTACTAAAAAAACTTATCTAATAACAGTGGTAGAAAGAATATACAGATTTGAGTCCAACTTATACTTCTTTTTTTTTAAAATGGATATCTTGCAAGTAGGAAGACAGACTGTGTAAAAAAAAAAGTTACTAAATGAGCACAATATATTTTGTAAATTACATCAGGAAAAAGTGAAAGCTAACAGAATTAACACAAACAATGAAAAGTAAGCAGTTATGTTAGGATGAATAATAATGGTAACAAGCTAGTATGAAGTGAGAAAGGAAGGTCAACAAAGATCGGGTAAATATACTACATTTAAACGCATGTGCTAAGTGACCCACAAATCTGGGCATCTCTGTTAAACTTATTTGACTGCCAGTGGTTGATTTTAAAAATAAGTTAGACATTTGCAATATCGAATTTAAGTGTGAATAAATCGTAAGCTAGATCTGCAGCTTCCACATGTGTGTAGTTGACTAATTAAAATCTAGTAACATATTTATAAATGCTCATCTTTTATCTTTCCATGAATATGTAGTAGTTAAAATGCAATGGTATTGCCCAGCACTCTGTGTTGGACTCATAATGAAGGTATAAACTTGTAATAGGCTCCAGAGATGATGCGCAGCAAGTAGATTTTCTGCTACATATTTCCTTAGCACTTTAGAGACCTCATTAGGTGAGAAAAGCTGTTAGGAGACTGCAAGGAAAACACTATTAAGGCAAGGGAGGAAGCCGTTATGATAGCTGTGAGTTGCCCAATTCTCTAACAGACAAACTTAGAAAAAGGAATCATAGCAAATAAGCAACTTTATGTGAATAAATATATAGACAGCACTCAGGAGATCAAGCTACAGGCAATTAAGCCTCTAGAGAGTTCAAATATTTTAAAAAGCAAGCGAACAAACAAAAAACCTCTGATGAATGATCAGTTCATAGGGGGCAGAGACGTGCTGTAGCCTGAAGGCTCTAATTAATGCATGCTACTAATGATCACGATGGGTCATTAGACAGCTAAGCTTGTATTAGATGCTGCCACACCTCCTTTTTCCTATATTGTATTAAATGTATTAAGAGCTGGAAGGAACATTAAAAGAGCACGAATGGTAGCTTAACATTGCGTAATGGTTTTTTTTGGGTGTTATGTGTCTTATTGCATGAACAACCTCAAGGGAAATTAATTTAGGCACGTAAATAATTTTCCCACTGCCTATGAGCAGAAAAGAATACAGCACCAGAAACACAATGGAAATACAGATTAGGAATGGAATTTCACTATCTAAGTAAGAGTTCCCACTGCTGGAAATACTTGTTGCAGGAGGAGAGAAAAAAAAGGCTTATGCATAAAAAATGTTGGCATTACTTACATTTCAGTAATCAAGAATTTTAACAACCTCATCCTAAATCCCAGATCAATTGTGTTTTCTGATAAATTGATTTATGTTTTCTCTTGCTATAGCAACACAAACATTAACTTCCCTAGATTCAGAGAAGACTCACAACTGGCTATTTCTTTGTGGTGAGGATGATTACATGTTTGAAGTAATGAAAGAGCCATATTCAGCTTTAACCCTCACTGAATAGTGCTTTATTCAAGGAAATGTCCCACTGGTTGATGACAATGTTCTTAAAACATGGCTTTATTTTGTAAAAGTTTGGATTACAGATGATAGTTCTGAAAAATATTGAGTTTGTTGGCAAGAAACAGGTATCGCTCTATAAAAAATGCACTGAAATTTCAGAATTCACCTGGATAATTAAAAACCGATTCAGATCCTCTTTTTTTTCCTCTAAACCCAGTACTTCAATAAGGACCTTTCATACCATGCCAGTTCTCCGTTCCATTTTAAAACTAATCTGCTTGATAAGTACTTTCTTTGACCAAGTATGCTACTCTTTTTTTACCTCAATAGTAACAATAAAACAATTTTCTGTTGATGTAAGCAAGATTGAATCAAAAATCTTTCCATTTAGGCTTGTAGATTTTCTATACATCAATATATAAAGATACCATATATTTAATATTGTTGTCCTCGAAGTCACAAAAACGGAACTTTTTAGAGAAATCGTAACTTTTCCAATAGGATCCACTATATTTAGAGATACTGAAACTATTCTGTAATGGATGAATAAACAAAACAAGCAGTTTCACAGGGAAGCCTGCATTAAAAGATAATCTCAGTAAAATAATGAAAAACTTTCTACACATTCTTAAACTTTTAGCATTACTTATATACAATGATGTTTATAATTCCTTTTTGAGCTACTTCTTATCACATGTCTAAGAGAAAAATGTTCATTCTGCCCTAGCATCAGAACGTTGACCTAATGATCATGCCTGTAAAATATACAAAAATATGGGTGTATATACATATACACATACACACATACATATGTATATTTCCATGAGACATACCTGGACTTTCCCTAAAGTCAACAGTTCATAGGCACACTAATTTTTTTTTAGCATTATTGAAAGATTATCTGCTCACCACTCGAGAATGGATTTCTTTGGCGTAAAGAGGGAATAAGAATTCTGATTCCCCTTCCAGACGAAGGCCTTCTTTTGTAACACGCAGGTGTCCCATTCCAGTCTGAAGAGAAGATGCAAGAATTACGCATATTTTATTGTAGTTGCTGTATTTATTTTTTTGTTCTTTTCATAACTGAAAATTTCCAGAGCTGCCTGCTTCCAGTCTATTAATAAAGATACCCATACTAATGCATTTAAAATCTTAAGAATTCCTCATTTCTTTCAGATATTGTACCTTTCAACAAAAAAGTTACTAAAGTTGGATTATTTCTTTTTTTTTTTAAGGAAAAATACAATATTACAGCCATCAGCTTAAAAAGAAGTCCATTTATATTGGCTGTGCTGAAATAGCCTTTGTACTTGCCTCTAAAAACACCACGAACTTTTACACGAGTACTCACATAAACCAAACCTTATGTTAACACCTCAAGGTTTATTCTGTCAATAACATACTTTACAAAGAATGTAATACTTCTAAGCCTGCTGAAGGGACAAAGAAGGGTTTTTATTTGCTTCCTTTTTCAGTAATTACTTCTTTCTTTTTACTTCATTTTTCATTCCTTTGCTTGTTTTTTTTTCTCCTTTAGTTATAGGTCAAGGCTGCATCTCTCACTCTCATCTGCCTTTCTCTGTCACCTGCTTGTCAGTTCTTTACCTTCCTTATTCTCTCCTAGTCGCTCCCTCATGCTTTCCATGCAATATCTTATTTCATTCTTTTTACTTTCTCTCATCGTTATCACAGAACTGATAATGTGAAAAATGAGTAAGGTATTACTTCAGTAACTATATCTGAGGATTTGGGCTTCAGCTGCAAGGTGTTTCACAGGTATTTAGCTAATTTGTAAAGGATCCACCCTTCCCCCTGCCAAAAACAAAAAGTGAGAGAAACCTTAGGAAAAAAAATTGTAGCCTTACAGCTTGGTCACACACACAAATATTTGAAGTCAACTGCCTCAAACTACAAGGAGTAGGTGAGACGGTTGAATAATAATGCATCTAACTAGCCTTCAGTGAAAAACTGCAGCTATTTTCTTTTAACAGGCTTGAAGAGAGACAGAGAGAAACAAGCTTTGCTCAAATTCCACGAGGTAAGAAATATTCATGTCAGCAGTTCACGCCACTGGAGAGTACAACTGCAATTCCTCCTCAGCAAGGATTTATTTCCGGAAAGAGGCTTTTAGAATAGCTATTTATGGAATCTGTTATACAGTATCAAGTATTTTAGTGCTTTGAAATACATAATGTACTGACTTTTCTCAGTGGAAGTAGATACAATTTCTGAATTCTAGAGCTTTTAAAAAGTACCTAGTATATAGTGATACCTCTCATGAGGCAAAACTAAAATAATACCTATGATGAGCCCCCTGTGGTTTTCATAATCACAAGTCCTGGGTGGCACTGAGTGATTTAGAAATATGCTTTTTTAGTGAAGACTACGGACAGTTTTCTCTAAGTTGTAACACAAAACAGAGATCACTTCAACACCATAAAACCACATAGGTTTTAAGACAAACACTTTTAAAAAATATGACATGAAATATCAGGATATTCTAAAGAAATACCACTAACAAATGGCTCTCATTTAATTAACTAAATTTAGGATCCCATTATTGCTCTGATCTCATGTCTTTTCTCATCAGGTGAAAGTAGATTGTATTAACCGTCAGGTTTAAACACAGTTTGCGTATTTTTCCTGGAATATAAAGAACTAAATAAACAGTATATTATAGAGTAAATGTAAAAATGACATTTACAAATCTGAAATTTAAGAAGGCAGAAGAAGAAGTAGCAATTACTTGTTGCTCTGAAGCAGACCGGAAAATTAATAAGCTCCTGGATGGCAATCTCTATCCTGCCTTTGGTTTTTCCAGGAAGAAATTTTTAGTAGAAACAAAAAACCTACAGTTGATGTTGAAAAAGAAGATGATGCAATTTACTCAGCACACTCTTTCTAATGGATTCGGATTATTCTAGAAATGCTATATAGACAAATGAATGCCTTTGACATCAGGAATAATATGCCATGTGACAAAACTTAGCACTTTAAGTTGTCTCTAAGTTCTTATTTTTCAGTAATCCAGTCATATCACTCAGGATTACTTTGTATAAGTATGTTCTATTTTCTTCATCAGATATTTCCTTTAAGCATTGACACACTGCTCACATTCTCACGTACTTGAATAAGAGCCTCATTATCCACTTTCATTGACCACTCAGGAATTGCAAAAACATGGAAATTTGGATGGGTTACCTGCATAAAAGACTACCTGTGATGACTAACAGATAACCTCTGTACCATGCATGAGAACAACAAAAATGTGGATTTCATATCACGATCCTCACTTCTGTTACCATTGTGGTAATTATTATTTTTTTAGTACCACGATATTTGAGCATCTCAGGACTGTAGAAGTACAGAGTTATGCAGTACTGTGAGATGGGGAAATTCTATTATCCCCTTCTATATTTGGCAAATTGATGTTACGTGGAATATAAAAGAGAGGGTTTTAAGATAAACAACCACCCTAACGCATGAGACCCAATGGTAAGTTCCATAAAAAGGAAGAGTATAATAGTTACACATAATGTTCTCTCAACAATGACTCTGTTTCTTACATTACTATTTACGGGATGCCAGTTATTATTTATTGAGTATTGTGATTTCCTCAGTAGTGAACAACCTTGAAGTTTTCAGTTTCAAGGAGTTAATTCTGTTCCTATTCAAGTCACTGAATAAAAATATTTCTATTTACTTGAGGAAAGAGTCCAAATATCAATTAGACACAGACTTTGATGCAGTTATACAGTAAAGTATTGATTAGGGAAAAAAAAAGTGCTTCATTAAACATAGCTGATGTATGGCAAGTCTGGGTTCTTGTTATCCCGATGCTGGTGACTGTCTCTGCTTGAGTGTGCTGGTTCTGAGCTGTAACACGCTGTTGTGCACATAACCCTGAGACTCGGGTTTTCTAATTACGAAGGGGCGTCAGCGAGGCAGGGATCGAGTTTTACAGAAGAAGAAGATGATCTGTCTCTGGAGACACTAAGCAGATTTTGCTGTTGCTGCAAGGAGTTGACTGGTGTGGGAACTGCTGGCAGCTGCCAAACCCTTGTGCGCCAAAGATGCAATTTAGCATTAGAGTTCACAAAGGTGTGACTGGTTTTCATTTCAAAACTGCTAGGCATATTCTTCTAATTGGAGTAACAGGATGTCTTCAACCACAGTAGAAGTGTTTTTCATCATTTGAAAATGCTCTTGAGGAGGTAAGTGCTTGTAGAAAAAAAAAATTCAAGCTCTGAGTGGGTTCAAGACTCATAAAAGCTCAACAAAAGGCTTTTTCATTCAGAAATCATGGTCTAAAGGATATTTGACAGCTATTCAGTGAATTGCCTACATAGGGACACTCCAAACCACCTGAAATGAGTAGCCACCACTACTAGAATCCTAGGTAAGACTCATTGTGCTACGCAGCATCTGGATGGGATGACCATCTTGGATGGGTTATCATTTTCTTAGACTCTAGACACAACAAAAGTAAAATATTTTTCCTCTGAAATAAGGGGAAGCAGTTCCATTCTCCACAAACCAGTGGAGAAGTACAGCATGTCCACAAGCCATGGGAAGGCCCTTAAGCTTCTTTCAGAGGACTGTAAGACTGAGTCCTTCATCAGGACTAAAAAAGTTCCAAAAGCCATACTGATGCTGCTGGTGGTATGGCCATTTTCTTCTGGCTATGAATACCTGTGTTGAGAAAAATGAAAAAAATCACAGAATGACAGGATAAAGCAAGTTTCACGGCATTGGTATGGCTAGGGCTAAAGGTCTGTCTTGTTAAAAATGGATGCGAGAACTTTCCCTCTTCCACCTGTTGTTAAAGTGGGACCTGCTGCTCTGGCTTATGACCAAGAAAGTCATGTGGGAAGACCTGACCATTGCACATTGCTATGGGACTACTAGGAGTGGAAACAAGCAGATGTAGCTTTAGGGCTCTTATATGCACAGTGACTTGCTCTCAGGTAGCTGAGCCTCATCCTCTCTATTGCTTGCAGAGTCAAGAGAACATCAGATGATTATATTTGGGATTTATCTCCCAAGCCAATATAATAATGTAGGAGTCTGCTGCTGTAGGCACACAGTTCTTAGAAATGAGGATGATGCTTGAGGAACAATCATTCAGTTTATGATGAGTGTTTCTAGTCACCTAAATTCAATCAGTAACTGTAACTTGCATTTTCCTACTAACATAGAAACTGATACACCTGGAGGTTCACTATATTGGGTCAACCGCTCTTCATATCATAGCGATCATATCATATATCATAATCTATCATCATGATATGTCTGTTTACAAGGGCATGTGTAATAGAATGAGGGGTAATGGTCCTAAACTGCAAGAGGGGAGATTTGATATTAGGAAGAAATTCTTCCCTGTGAGGGTGGTGAGGCACTGGAACAGGTTGCCCAGAGAAGCTGTGGAGGCCCCATCCCTGGCAGTGTTCAAGGCCAGACTGGATGAGGCTTTGGGCAACCTGGTCTAGTGTAGGGTGTCCCTGCCTATGGCAGGGGGGGTTGGAACCAGATGATCTTTGTGAAAGGCAAGTCCTGCCTGACCAACCTCATCTCTTTCTATGACCAGGTGACCCGCCTGGTGGATGAGGGAAAGGCTGTNGTTCAGGGTGGAGATGAGGAGAAAATTCTTCTCTGAAAGGGTGGTCGGGCATTGGAACGGGTTGCCCAGGAAGGTGGTGGAGTCACCATCCCTGAGGGTGTTTAAGGAAAGGTTAGATATGGTACTTAGGGACGTGGTTTAGTGGGTAATAGGTGGTGGGGGGATGGTTGGACTAGATGATCCTTGAGGTCACTTCCAACCTTAATGATTCTATTCTATTCTATTCTATCTTTGAGGTCCCTTCCAACCCAAACCATTCTAGGATTCTGTGACCATATCATCACTGTTTCTGCACTTTCTCAGCATTAGAGTCAATTGCAGTCCTTAGACTCCTCTAGACAATAGAAATTAAAATTCTGGTCCATGTATCAGCTAATAGCTGCACAGGAAGATGTGTATTTTCCTCTTTTTGGGAGAGCTCAAATACTAGAAAGACAGGCACAGCCATGTTAGCATGGTTACAACAATACAATCTCAAAGCTGATTGAAACATGAGCTTTAACATGCACTCAATTCAAATCAAGTATGTCTTGTCTCAGGAGTTAATAGCATGTTTGATTTGTAGTATCTGCTCCCTGAATATTCAGATTTTCCAAATAATAGAAGTCCACACATGCTGTAGCTGACTGGAACTGAGAATGGTATTAACTTCAGAGTAGCGAGGATGCAGCATTTCCATCCAGATAACACTTTTTCTTACTTACAAGATACTTACATCCTACTTCTGGGCCAGCCCAGGTAAAGACCTTGGCAAGTTCAGACCAAGACATCATTTGTTGTGCCTTAAAGCTAGTTCAGTTAATGGCTTTATAGATCCAGCTTTCACTGCAGTACTCCTTGCAGCAATTACTATTTAGAGAACTTGCTTTGCAAACAAGAGGTACTGTTTCATTGAGATAATAGGGCTGTGGGTAGAGATTGTTAAAGAACAATCAGCAAAACAGGATTGGTAATGAATCTGATGAAACTCTCTGTTTGACTTGCAATATCTATTTTGGAGCTAAGTACGTGCTTGGTATAATAACACCACTGATGCCTCATCTCATTTTCTGTTGCAAGGACTCTACTTCCTGGGCTCAGACAGAGAAGGTTATCCAGCTCCTCTTCTTAGATGACAGTGGAGTCTTCTCTGTCAAAGACATTGGTCAAATCAGAGCCCTTCGCAACAGCAAGCACTCCTGGTATAGAAGTGAGTCTCACCTGGCTTAGGGCTGGATACAGACTAAAACACCTTTTGCAGATATGGCTAGAGAGTGGGTAGGTAATATTCTGTGATCTAGAAAAGTAGAGGGCCAATTTGAACTCAACAGTTTTATAAGGAAATGGCTATAAAAGATGCAAATTCATAATACCATTGACACTTGCTTAGTTTTGATAAGATTTCTTTCATAAAACAGGATGGATATGTAAGATGCATACTTTCAAGATATTTTCAGGTCCCCTTTGTTCTGCTATACAGAATAACAGACTTTCTTAAGTGAAGAAAGGTATTAATTATAGCAGGTATTACTCAAAAGGGAAAAAATAGCTTCTCAAAACTGATTCAGTTCCAGCTTAATTTCCTTGTTTGGCAAGGAGCAAATTCTGTGTCTGGTTCTGTACTGCAAAGACATTTCAAAGCTGGATAATACTTGGCTAATAAAAATGCCATTACATCTGGCATTACATCTCCTGTGACCGATTTACTCCACATTAAAAAACCAGACTGCTGCTCCCACTGTTACATATATTTATTCAGGAATTAAGTTTTTATAAGTTGGCTAATTAATTTTATTATATTAACATTTGTAATTATACAACTTAGCTAAAGAAATGGGATTAAATCTTTGATTTGTAAAGGTTGTCAAAAGGATTTTCTTCAGAACAACAGTGCATGCTGTTTATTTCTTGAATTTCTCTGAGGAATCAGGGATATTTGCATGGTGTGTATGATTACACAGACTAGGTATTGATTCAATATTGTAAATCCTGTCATTTGTGCTAGAGGACAATTCATCTTGTGGTCTCAGTGCTCTACGCCTTGTGTAAGCACACAGTGACAAGCATCTCCACCCTGACAGAATTTGCTGTCTAAATAGTCAAGATGACAAAAATGTGAGATGAAAAAAGGACAAAGAGATGTTGCATCCCTCACAGAGCACTGCTGAAGGTGTCTCCAGCTCCATGTGAAAGGAATGAATTACATACTTTACCTTATGTTTTGTGTTGCAGCTATCATGCAAGTTGATTTTAAAATGATGTTGTTATATTAAATGGCAACCACTGCAGTATACTGCAGTTAACAACAGATCATCTCCAATAAACAACCCAACCCCATTTTAAATCACTCAGCCTTCCCCGTATCTTAGTATTACTGATTAAATAAACAGAGCAGAGTTTTGGTTGCCTTTGTTAATGCCCTCATGACCATTTTTTTATTTATGGTACAAAAATGTGTAGTGACCACAGAGAATTTACACATAAAAATACAATCACCTACTAGGATGCCTCTCTAATGATATTATTGATAAACGCATTTTTGTAACTCTTATCAAGCAAGATGGAAAACAAATCTTTTCATTTTTCCCCATCACAGCAAGCTCTACTCTAGCACTGACAATAATATCATCTTTAAAAGGGCATAAATATATGCTATGCATCAATAAAATGGTAGCTTAACATGTATTTGTATAAACTAATTATACAGTAAACCTAAAAAATAACAGCAATGATAGAGAAATTAAATACAAAATTGGAAAGGTCGAGAACTTTTTGCAATTCCTTTTGGATTATATTTACAATTTTTGACAATTCCCAATCTATGCCCTACTGCATAGCTAGGACTTGATCACACATTTTCAAATTTTATTTGGTTAAGGATGAAACAAGAAAATAAAATTTAAAAAACTGTTTTGCACTCATGAAATAATTTTTTTCAACGTAAAAAGGAGAAAGATTTAGGGCAACTCATGTATTTCCCAGCACAGGTAATGAGTTTTTCATTCAATTACTTTTTCATTCTACATTATGTAATTATTGTTACACATCATTCATAGAATCCTAGAATGGTTTGGGTTGGAAGGGACCTCAAAGATCATCTAGTTCCAACCCCCCTGCCATGGGCGGGGACACCCTCCACTAGACCAGGCTGCCCAAAGCCCCATCCAACCTGGCCTTGAACACTGCCAGGGATGGGGCCTCCACAGCTGCTCTGGGCAACCTGTTCCAGGGCCTCACCACCCTCACAGGGAAGAATTTCTTCCTAACGTCCAATCTAAACCCCCCTCTTTTAGTTTATACCCATTACCCCTTGCCCTGTCACTACACTCCCTGATAAACAGCCCCTCTCCAGCTTTCCTGTAGGCCCCTTCAGGTACTGGAAGGCTGCAATTAGGTCTCTGCGGAGCCTTCTCTTCTCCAGGCTGAACAAGCCCAGCTCCCTCAGCCTGTCCTCTTAGGAGAGGTGCTCCAGCCCTGTGATCAGCTTTGTGGTCCTCCTCTGGACTTGCTTCAGCAGCTCCACGTCTTTCCTGTACTGAGGATTCTAGATCTGGATGCAGTACTCCAGGTGGGGTCTCACAAGAGCGCAGCAGAGAGGCAGAATCACCAACAGTAAACTTAGATTGTTTTCATTTAAGCAAGTGTTCTTCCACACTTCTACATACACATGATTTGATTCATAATATAATTCAGATTAATCAAATGTTTTAAGAAAATACATTATATATGTAAGTATACATCACACTACTGAGAAGTCTTATTTTCTTTGGTAACAGACTTTCAGCAATGAGTATCTCAATATCTTTCTTTTCAGCTACTAATCTTTGCATAAAATATTAAAATATTCACTGCCTGATAGAGACAGTAGGAATGACTGTGGCCTAGTTGGAAGCTAATTATATTTAACTTAATGGACAAAAAGTAAAATACAGCTGTTCAGGATTATTCAGAGTAGAAACTATGGAACACTGGTGTTCCGACATGAAAATATTTTAGTAAAATTTAGGATGAGGATTTTTAATAATTAAATAAATATTTCATTTGAGTATTTAGAAATGTAACATTCTCAAAATGACAACAAATTCCATGGAGTTTAGACTGTTAATGATAAAATGCATGGAAAGGCTGTACAAGTTCATTAGTGTTTGTCTTTGCAGTGAAGGAGAACTCTTGCTGTGAATGAGTGTTCTTTACCGTACATTTTTATTGCTGTCTAGTCTGGTTTTAAATGTTCCAAATGATTGGGCATGTCCAATTTAATAAGGCATGCTATTACACAGTCTAGTAAGTCTCACTATCAGAAAGTGCAACTTGATTTTCAACTAAAATTTTTCTTTCTCAATTCATAACACACCTAGTTTCATATTTATTATATTTCCTTAAGTAATCCTCTCCATCTTCAATGCATGAATTTTTCAAGTGCTTACATAGTTGTTTACGTAAGTATTTTATTATAAAATACACATAATATTTACAGATCTAGACTGGTATGATTATCAGTCAATTAATGTGTATATATAGCCACTGGTAGTAAGATTACATATAGGTAGCATTTCAACATTTTCTTATACATTTAAATATAAATGAATTTGCATTGCCTTATACAAAACTTTGGAAAGTAACAAAAAAAAATATTGTTTTATACTTTGTCTATATTCATTATTAATTGCCCATGAGAACCCAGGAGAGTAGCAGAGTGGTAAAAGTTTCTGGGAACAGGTATATGGGTAGAAGCACTCAATAATTACAAGTAAGCCAAAAGAAGAAGAAAACTATGAATACTATTTGGAAAACCCTGCATTTGTTTGTCCAACTGTAGCAACTGTCCTAGTTATTTCAGTGCCAGAAATACCTGTGCATAGAAGACAAACAGGAAGTAAAGACTACACTAATCGAAATGAGCAGAGAGCTTCCCAATTCTCAGTGCCTATGTCTGCATGTCCAGCTGAAATGCAGGCACGAGAGCAGGCACCACATTTGTCCTGTTCTTAGGAAGAACCATGCTTAGAATATGCACTGATGGACTGGACACTGTGGGCTTCGCCCTCCATATAATAAGTTCATACCTGTCGTGATAAGGCGATCCACAAGTTGCTCTAAGGCTTAGTATTAGGGTTTGACTTTCCTCTTGTTAGTGACTCAAACCCAAGTAAGGTTTAACATGGATAGCAAGAGAATATGGGATTGCGTGCAGATGGGAATCATGTTTGACTGACAGTGTACCTAAAACTATTCAGACCTGTCTGCCTCTTACTCACACTGTGCTTAAAATTTTATGTCAGAGAGAAACCTTCATGCCAAACTCCAGACTGGAGAAAGGCAACTAATTATTCTGGAAAACACTCCTGTTTCATTACTGTCTGTCCTTATCAACATGAAACAAGACAATTGCCTTGACTTTTCTTATTCCAAGAGACTGTGATAGCTGTGGTATCCATGAAAACCCAAGGAAACCCCTGGGTTTTTCCATCAGAGGCAAAAAAAAAGAAATAATCTTTAGCACATGACTGTTCCTGGTGTCACTATAATGTAACATAACATGAATGATAGCATAACTGAATTAATGTAGGTTTTCCGAACAAGATTTCCTATTGTATCAGAGATGGCGATCATCTCATCAGGTCCATCTTTCACACATGAGTTTTAGAAAACTACCGTGACAATATATGGAATTCAATAGTGACCTAAAGGTTTTGGTCCAAGTCTTTGCTGATTATAGTGTAGACACAATGGATCGGTATTATGGGTGAAATTCTGAGGATGTGAGTACTAATTCTCTGTGTGACAGCAGGATAGACAGCTAAAGCCTGTTATGTTCAGGAGAAAATGTGAAATCAGTGTCATGAACTTATTTTTCTCTAAGGAATATAAAGATAATGGAAAAGTAAAAATTAAAAAAAACCCAAACCACAACAAAACCCTCCGAAATCACTAGTCTGCAGCAGTGCCAGCAAAGGATTACAGTTGTGAAATCATCTCAGTTATGTAGCAAACTGAGAAGCCAAACGCCTCTTGTTAATGTCTCCTACTGAGCAGCTAATCTATAAAGCTTTCAAATGCTCAATGTTGTATAAAACATTTTTATACAGATTAGCTGAACGTTGTCCAACTTTTTCCAAATTGTTTGCCAGTCATGCAGCCTTCCACAGTCATGTCAATATGGAATTTGTATGTTGGGCAATTAGTATGGGAGAAGAATCAAATTCCAAAACACAGATCATCAAAAGTCCTCAGCTGTCCAACAGATCTAGGCATACTAATACTCTTGCAGTTAAATTATCCGATCACCCTTGGACATGAACAAAATGTGATGTCCTTCTACCTAAGGACAAGCGGTTGCAGGACTCACCTGGGTTGTTGCACTCCCAGATTAAAATTCCTCCTTTCCCTGGGAAAATCTGATCTCACATCTTCCGCCATCTAACTAACAGATGATAGTACATTTGATGCTGGGAATCTTTTACTCTCTTTTTCTAGTTTGTTCTATTTCATATAAATTCATTAAATATTAATTGGGGCAGAAGCTACAACAGAAGTTTCTGTCTCTGAGGTGAATGCCATAATCATATGACAGCTGAAACACGTGTTATCTCCAGCCCAATAAAAAAAAATCAATTATTTGATAAAAATTAAAAAGTTTCTATTAAAAAGACTGAGAGATGCCCAATTTATAGTCGATATGAAGAAAGAATTTGGAAAAGAACAATGAAAGTAATGAATATTCTTGCACTGAATATATTAAGCATTTTTCTAGTTAAATATTTTAGGATCTGATAATGTCTAGAAGGATGATTTTTCATCTCATATGATAGTCTAGTATAAGTGATGGCCTTGAAATGAAAATGTTACTAGCTAGGAGCCAGTGGACTATTTTAAAATTATGCAGTAATTTTAATCAAATAAAGAAAACAAAGTAAAAGAGGAAACTAATATATATTTTCCTGTGAAACACTCATCTTCTCTTTGTCAGAAGCATAAGAAAGATTAATAATCAGACATTAATAATAGTAATTTCCAAGGAAATCACTAGTGTAAAATTATTTGTAGAAAAAACAGATATTTTGTCTTGGCAACATCGGATGGCCAGCCACAAGATAAAACTTCTTAAAGTCAAAAATGATACCAGTTTGTCAAAATCTCTCTTCTGTTGGGAGGCTCCAAACTGGAGGCAGTATCATATGTGTGCTCTAATGAGTGCTTTGTAAAGGGAGATAATCACTTCCCTCGGTCTCTGGCTCTGTCCCCGTTCACGCAGCCCAGGACACTGTTGGCCTTTGTTGCTGCCAGGGTCACTGCTGGCTTATCCTCAGCTGGCTGTCCACCAGCCCCCAGGGCCTTCTCCACAGAGCTGCCTGCATCCAGGCAATCCCAGCCTGTGCTGGTGCCAGGGGCTCCTCTGCATTTGTCTTTCTTGAATTTCATCAAGTTGGACGATTCCTCCAGCCGGTCTAGGGTCCTCTGAATGTTAGCCTGAGCCCTGAAAGTATTGAATGGTATCCTCAAATTGGTATCATCTGCAAAGTGAGTAAGCGTTCTGCCACCTCTTGTAAGTCATTGATGAAGTTGTTAAAAAGGACCGGTCCCAGGATAGACCTTTGCAACAGGTATTACTGGCCTCCACACAGAGTTCAACACATTTGAGCCTGAACATTCTGACAGTTTTCTGTTGGTGGGGTTTTTTGTTTTTTTTTTAACTTGTCTGGCTGTCCACCCTTCATGGCTCCAAAGTCCTAACTAGGATGCAAGAATATAGTGGGAGAGTGTCAAATGCATTTCTAAAGTCAAGGTAAATGACATCTTGTGCCCTCCCCATTCTCTACAACTACCTGAAAGGAAGTTGTGGTGAGCTGGGTGTCGGCCTCTTCTCACANTTCCCCATTACCTTATTCTTATTCTTCCAAGCAGACTTGGTGCATCATTTTCCCAGACATCAAAGTGAGGCTGAGCAGCCCGTAATTCACCAGCCTGTCCCTTTGGCCTCCTTCTTTGAAGACAAGTGCAACACTTGCATTCCCTTGGTCACTGAGGATCTCCCCAGTCTGCATAACCTTTCAAACCTTCAGAGGGTGAGTGCAAGAGAATCAGACAGTTCTCTCTGCATCTAAGGATGCAGCTCATCTTGTTGCCCTTTGTCCTTCTAAGTCTTAATTAAAGATGAGTTTTGGCTTCCATGACACAGGAAGCCTGACACATTTCTGGCCCAGAGAATGTTTCTAAATTTCTTTGTAGCCTATCCTTGCTTACAACTCTTCTATACTGCTGTTTGCATTGGAGCTCTGTCACAAGTAACCTGTCCAGCTAAGCCAGGCTACTTATCTTACAGAATCATAGAATGGTTTGGGTTGGCAGGGACCTCAAAGATCATCTAGTTCCACCCCCCCTGCCATGGGCAGGGACACCCTACACTACATCAGGTTGCCCAAAGCCCCATCCAACCTGGCCTTGAACACTGCGAGGGATGGGGCATCCACAGCTTCTCTGAGCAACCTGTTCCAGTGCCTCATCACTCTCACAGTAAAGAATTTTTTCCTAGTATCTAATCTAAATCTCCCCTCTTTTAGTTTAAACCCATTTTCCCTTGTCCTATCACTCCCTGTCCTTGTAAACAGCCCCTCCCTGTCTTTCCTGTAGATCTCCTTTAGGTACTGGAAGGTCTCTCCAGAGCCTTCTCTTCTCTAGAATGAGCAAGTCTAACTCCCTCAGTCTGTTCTAGTAGCAGAGGTGCTCCAGCC
>VWZZ01001262.1:10535-73884 GCA_013399095.1 Psophia crepitans
ACAGAGCCACAAAGATGATCAAGGGAGTGGAACATCTCCCTTATGAGGAAAGGCTGAGGGAGCTGAGTCTCTTTAGCTTGAAGAGGAGGCTGAGGGGTGACCTCATCAATGTTTATAAATATGTTAAGGATGAATGTCGGGAAGATGGAGCCAGGCTCTTCTCGGCCTCACTAAGCGATAGGACAAGGGGCAATGGGTGCAAATTGGAGCATAGAAGGTTCCAGGCTAACGTAAGGAAAAACCTTTTCACCGTGAGGGTGACAGAGCCCTGGTACAGGCTGCCCAGAGAGGTTGTGGAGTCTCCTTCTCTGGAGACACTCAAAATCCGACTGGACGTGTTCCTGAGTGATGTGCTCTAGGTGGCCCTGCCTTGGCAGGGGGGGTTGGACTAGATGATCTTTCGAGGTCCCTTCCAACCCTTGTGATACTGTGATTCTGTGAAAACTAAGTTCATACTCTTAAATTGCTGTGTTTAGCTTAAATTGCTGCCTTTGGCAGTCAAACTCAGAATTTGCAGTTCTGAGATATAAAAAAAGGAAGTCAGAAACAGAAACACATACAACTGGGACCTAAGAAGAAAGGTTTGAGGTAAGGACGGAGGGACGGTTCAGTGGGAATGGAGAAGCCAGGGAGACATTGGGTCAAAGAGGGCAGGAGGAGCAGCACAGGAAGAGAGAAAAACCCATCAGGAGTTATTTCATCCCATTCAGAGAACATTAGCTTAATGATTCAGTCATTCTTTACTGGGTTTCAGCTGAATAATAATGGAAGTTATCTTTCAGGCTTTTCCCAAGGCTAGCATGATACCTCTTCCTAGGACACAAACATCCACTGGACATAACATGTCACTCTTACTTTGTGTTTTTCAAATTGACAGCTTTGAAACTAATTTAACAGAATAGCTGCCAGAGAAAAGATATCGTGCAATCCAGATCATCCATATGTACTCTTCCAATCCTACATAAAATCAATGAAGAAGCTTTTTTTCTCCTGGTTGGGCAGTAGGTTTATGTCTCGATTTCAGAAGCCAGCTAAAGAGAAACTAAATAAAACCTAGCATATTGGATGAAACGCGCAGAATAGCAAATCACGCTGTTCCTTTAAAAAAGTCCAATTTTTCTGACTATGCAAGCACCATTAACCTGGGATCGTTTCTAAAACTGAAAACAAAAATGCACAATAAAAGAACAGGCTGTTCCCATTAATACTTACTGCTTGCTTGCAGTATACAAACCAGAGAATGTAAAGCAGCTCCTATGAGAACATGAATATCATTTTAAATAGAATATGAAACAGCAAGATGAGTGTGACAAAGCTATGTTTCTCATTCCTGAAAAAAATAAAAAAGACAGAGACAGACAGGGATGGAGAAGGAGAGAGAGTATAAGGAAGGGAGGGAAATAGGGAGAGGAAAAGAGAAAGGGAGAAGAGGGAGAGGGACAGAGATGGAAATACAGTGATGCCAGGAATGCTGAATGCTTTGGAAAACCTTTGGAAAATGCTAGTAAAGTACACAGAATGGAAAGGAAAATATGCAATTTTCCTTGATTGAAAGGAAATACATAAGCTGCAGGCTAGAACAAAGCCCATACCCTCTCACACACTGCCTGGGGGATATAAATGAGACTGAAAACAAAGCATCAGCCTCGTGTGCACTCTGCTAGCCCAGCCCGTGCCTTGTAAGCAGCATGGTTGTGAGAGCTGTGTCACTGCTAACCAGGACGTGACTCCCAGAGAGTTTCTCTGCCGTGTTAGTGCAATGACTGCAACTCCCAACAACGAAATCCTGAAACATGAAATGACTCCCATTCTGTCCTCAGGGACTCAGCTACTCACAGTGTGCTTAGCATACACGGCCAAAACCAGCCAGCCCCTGCACATAAATAACCTTGCACTCCTTCAGACTTACACGGCTGTAACCTCTGTCCAGGTTCTTCTTTCTCTCTGTCTTCATATGCCTCCTCATCCTTTTCTACTCCTCATACGATTTTCTTTTCCTTAGTGTCCTTTTCGTCTCAAACTTTATCTCTCAGCTTTGTTGGGCTTATTAACTTGCATGTTAGTGTTTTAACTGTCTATTCTGCATTAAGTTTAAAACTAAATTTAAAAATATTGCCGTTGAAAAAGAAAATTGAATACGTAATACGGTATTCATGTTATGATTTTTTTTCTCCCATCATTCTATCCTGTCCTCGTTTTCCTTTTCCCCCCCCCCAGTTTTCTCCATTTCACCTGTCCAATTCATCTGCTCTGTGAACGCATACATATATATTCCTTTTTATAGCATCCATTTCAGTAGGATGCTGATTTCTATTTAGCTCAAAGAGTGAAAAATATAGAAAAATGATTATCTGAAATCAATCTGCAAAACACGGAAATTGTCATATCGTTTTACAAATAAAAAGGATCAATTAAAAATCTATTTTTCAAGTCAAAGAATAATTTACTACTGATAGTGTAAATTTATAGAGTTCCGCTGAGACTGAATTCTCCTTGTATCATCAGCCACATATAATCTAATCTGGTGTTAAAAAGAAATTGAGGGAAAACCAGCACCAATTTTTACCCTCTGTGACTACCAGAAGATGGTGTGTTTTAAAAGGTCTCTCCAGGCGGCTGCGGTGGCAGCTTGTGGAAAGGGTGTGTGAGGTCAGGCAGCAGGGCGAGCACCGCTCAGGTCCATCCCCTGTCGGGTTGTACGGGACAGACAGCAGGCAGGGACAGACCCAAAACTGCTCTCTTTCTTGCCAGCTCCAACCTACTCCTTACACAACTGTCTCTCAAGCACCACCACACTGCACTGGACCCAAACTCCCCACGGCATGAGCTTCTTACCATGGGCCAAAAGAAATTAATTAAATTCCTTGTCCTGGCCTCATTCTGCTGCCTTACAAATCCCCTAAACTTGGGGCTGGTGAGTAGCGCACTCCTAGCTGAAGGGAGGGATTAGCCCTTTTGTATCCAGCTTCTAAAAATAACCCCCATGCAAACACTGTGGAAGCACAAACCCATGACCTTATTTCAAAATACTCAGAAAAGAAGGTAGAATTACATTTAAGAGACTGAGGATATAGATGCCAGATTTTCACACAGCCTAAGAACGGTATTTCTGACTATTCTCTTGAAGTTAACTTTGATGCCAGCAGTTTACATCACCTGATGAACTCTTCTTCACCTAAACAGAAAAACAACTAGGTAAGATGTCTACTGCAGATGCCCGCTTACGGCTGTGTACCCACGGCACAAGGCTGAGATGCTGGTCACTGCCCTGGGCTGCTGCCTGGACAACCTGCCTGCAAGGAGGCAGGAGGCAGACCGCACAGCTCAAAGGAGATGACGGACTTCTCAGCTCAGCTCCAGCCAGCTCCCAGAGTTGCTGTGACCATGTTGTCCTGACCATCTCCATACACATATGCTACCAGAGCAGCCAGAGCTGCTGGGTACCTAATGCACCTCGGGGCCCCAAGTCCCACCAATAAATGCAAACGTGGACCTAAATTCTCTACTTTTGACTGAATTGAGATGTAGAAAAGGTCCACATAGCTCTGCTCTGCCCCACACAACAAATACAAGTTGCTATTCTCTGATGCCCTTCCTCTGGCAAGATGCAGTGTACGCCATATGTTCTGCTCACCCACGCCACCTGAGGAGCGGTCAGGAGGAATTTATAACCCCAGTGACGTCATTTTCACTACTTGACACTCAAGATTTAGTCAGACTTAATCTCTAGATATACCCACGTTGGTTAACACGAATGCATCAATTTGAATTTCAGGCTTATACAAAAAGTCACTGACTGGCATTTAATTGAATAATATGTGCACACTGCCACAAATGTTCTTTTTTGCAAGCAAAGGCAAATATACTCCTATTTTATCCTGCTAGGAGAACACACAGAAATGGATGCTGCTTTCTGAATGGTGTATTTCCAGAGATATGATTCAAGCAAATTAAAATAAAAAAAATAATAATCTATATTCTGTCTGTGGACCAGCTGAAAGGGCATCTGGAGAGGCAAACACAATGTAGTTATACATCACTGGTAGTTGTCAAGGTAACTACAGGATTATGATTTCAGACTAAAAAATCATTTCATATATCTTCTAAGCTAGCAGTCTCCAACCAGCCATTTGAGGTCATCTTAACTGGAGGAACAGCCTGACTAAGATTCTCAGGAGAACTGCTCATCACATCAGCCTTGTAAGACATGTACTGGTTCTACACCAAATAAGTAGATTTTTTTACATGTGTGTCTGTTATTTGTGGCCTGTGGTTTCAAAGCATAAGGCTTTCGTGGTACTGGAGATGTGTTTTGCCTTCTGCATTCAGAAACAAAGTCTTGAAGGAAATCCTATTTGAAGAGATCACTTAGCTTAGGACCAAACAATTAATTTTGCACCATCTCAAATTAAAAAAAAAAAACAACCAACAAAACCAGATTGATGGAAAGTAGGGTCAGGCTCACATGAAAGAAGTGTTTTCCATAGGACATTTTCATTTGATGGCAATTTTTAAACAAAACCTTGTTCTAAACAAAAACTTTGCACAATTATCTTTAAAAAAAAAAGTTCCTTTATAGCATGCATTTGCAAATCAACACAAAGCATTGCTGAGCAGCAGCTTATTAATTCAAGAAGATTTTAAGGTCTAGATTCTAAAACAAAGATTGTCTTTGATAGTACAACAGCCTGGGACATAAGAAACCAGAATGAGTTGGGATGAAAAGCCTTTGACCTGGATTGACCTGAACACAAACTGCCACATTTTGAGTTAACCCCTTCTACAGGCAGGGGCACTTTCCCTGCTTTACTTTGCAGATATGAATGCAAAAAATGTTTCTCTCTTTTGCCAATAAACACTCCTATCAAACACAGACAAATCTCTAGGAAATACTCTGTCTTCATGAAAAATTATTCCAGTTAGGGCCATGAGATTTTTGCACGGACTGACTTCCAAGAGTAAAATATTTGCTATGAGAAAGCCTGTCAGATTTTAGGTTGGAGAACGAGCTTTTCACAGACCTCCACTTCAAAAGCCCCCAACTGCCAAGACAAAGTTTTGAACGGGAGAAACTGCTTTTTCCCTTGTACTACTATTTTCCTTTCCTCCCCTCCAATATATACATCTTTTTTTTTTCTCTTTTTTTTTTTCCCCTGATATGCAATAAAACTACTAACGAGAAAGAAGTTCAGACACTGTACCATTTAAATGAGATCCCTGTTCCAGGAAGTTTTGTAGCTGTAAATTACTAAAAAAAAAATAAATAAAAAAATGGTGCAAGCGTGTGAGCATATGTGAGACTGGAGTAGAATGAGAGGAAACACAGAACAACAGCAAATCTTGCCCAGAGCCATGGAGATCTCCCTCCCGCCACAGGCCCACACATTTTCCATGCTTGGGAGGCAAAACACTGGCAAGCATTATTTTTCAACTAGGTCAAACTAGATGTTGGAAACATGATTTGATTTATTTTGTCTCCTCCGGTCACATCAGTTGTGAAGAGCTACTCCTTCCAAGCAGCCTGAAGTCAACAGTAATCTCGGTAAGAGAAGACAGTGGCAGATGTAATGGAAAGACTAAATAAGGACTAAAACGCAGCTGACCCTTATCTTGGGGAAATTATTCAGGTGCTGGTAACAGTTCACATCACCTTGTCCAGAAACATGGCCTCGATACAAGAGGAAAAGTCCAAATCCAGACGTGATTATTAGACATGTAATGATTCTCACATTAAATGTTTTGCTCAGTTCAAGAGTTCATCAGTCCCCTTTGGACTACTTCTTTTTCTCTTTACACGCAAGATTTTCTAGCACCAAGTACCAAAAAAGACTATAAAAAACGCTCTGGCATTACACATTTCCTGCAAGCCTTTAAATAGGCTGAGAAGGGTTTTGAAGTGCACATGAGCACGCTAATTTCCATTTAGATTGTGAAAATGTGGCAGAGATGTCATGCGTCACGTAATATTGAACACATTTTATTTGAAACTTAGATTTTTAAAGTTTAGGTCCTAAAATAAGTCTATGCGTTGCACAGAAAAAAAACCTAACAAGAAGGGCAAGCTGCTCCAGAGTCATGGGTAATATTTCCAGGGCTTTTCACCCAGATTATTGCTCTCAGCATGAGTCTTCCTACACTTCTTCCCTCTGTTTCCACTGAAAAGGTCTTTTACCTGCACAGATGGGATTTTTTTGCACTGGTCCCAAGTTCTTCTCATTTCCTAGACTGCATTACAGTCAAATTATTGCTGTTCTTACCGCTATCTGTGCCCAAGAGTCTTATTACGGGCACTGTATGAACACTGACACAATTCCTTAAAGACTTTGCGGTTCAGGAATCCATGTGTATCACAGTATTTGTAGTCAGGGATGCACAAATGAAGCAGACAGGGTTTCATGTGGTTTTAGCTGCTAAAATTTCATAGACTCACAGAGTTACAGGTTGGAAGGGGGAGGCTGGAAGGCAGCTCTGGAGATTGTCCAGTCCCAGCCCCTGCTCAAGCAAGGCCACCCGGAGCTTGCTGCCCAGCCCAGGACCGTGTCCAGATGGCTTTTAAATATCTCCCAGGAGGGAGACTCTACAAACTCTATGGGCAACCTGTGCCAATATTCAATACCCCTTCTGCTCAAAAAGAAATAGTGTTTTCTATTTTTAACTGGGATTTCTTGTGTTTTGGTTTGTGCCTGTTGCCTCTGGTCCTGTCACTGGGCACCACTGGGAAGAACCTGGCTCATAACTTGATTTAAGAAATGGGACATCTAATTAGAGCTTCGATTCTTTGCCATTGAAAAATGGTCCTCAAAATACAACTTACGCATTCCTCACCACACTGCTGCAAGGATGGAGCTGACAAGGAAAGATTGGCACTGCCGGCACGCTCAGGTAGACTGGAGTCTGTTCACGTGCAGCTCACAACTGGAAGGTTACACGTACAGACTCTAAGTGTTTCAAATATAGGTTCTGCTTTTCCCATGTTTACTTCAGGCCGCAAGCTCTCTGTGCTCTTGGCAGCTGGAACCCTAGCACAGAAGCCAATGGTATTTGCACAGAAAATATTCTACTCATTATAAGTAAATTAACTTCTAAAGCCCTACATGTAACCCACAGAAGCTAGGACCATATAACGCAGATCTTGGAAGAGAGATATGAAAGCATTCCAGAGAGAAAACAAATTGCCTTTTTCTTGGCTTTGTCTTTCAGTATTCGCTGGCAATTTTTTTGAGAACAGACAAGGTCTAGAAATAGCTCATGTACCCTGCACGCAACTACTGCTCGAGCTGGAAAAAAAATGACGTACTATGGGAGGTGTCCAACCCAGGAGTACCTCTATCCGGCCACTGCTTGACGTCATGACTCTATAGGTACATATAAGAGGATCAAGATCCTGTAAAAGGGTCAAATGGGAGCATTTTCAGGCCCTGAAGAGGCAATTTCATTTTGAAATTCCCTTTCTCTGGTTTGCCCTCAGTAGGGCAGCACAATCAGCAAAATCCTAGCCTCAGAGCTCCAGTCCCATTAGTCACACAAAGCTTCAGTGATTTACAGTCAGAAAATCATTTCAAGACATCTGAAAAGACTTTGTTATTCTGCCTACAGCTACACCTGTGCACTTCTTTGTCTCTAACTTTCAATTAGAAATAATTTAAATAAGAGAAAATCATGTTTCCTAGTGGCAGAGCCTGTTAACAAAGTATGTTTTACATTTCCAATGGAAATGGGAATTTAGGAAACTAACAGGCGGAGCTTGTGCCTGCATTATGAATACATTTTTATTTGAAAGACTTTATCTCCATCTCACTATCCAGATCTGCAGCTCATCTTCAGCTCTGTGAACCATATCCGTGTTGCTCTTAATGTCTGAAATGCCACCCTGTTAACATGACAACTCAATTTCTAGGGCGTCTTAAGAAACAAAAGATAGGGGATTCTCTATTGGTTTAGATGTCTGTAAGCACTGAGGGGAAAAATCTTGTAAGATTACACTGAAAGTGAGGAGGAGAACGAAAAAGACGTGAGCAAGCAGGCTTAATGAATTTAGCCATGTTTTTGCATTGAAGTATTATCTAAAACAAACAGAAATGCAGGACAATTGATTTGCAAACTATTCACCTAAATGATTTTATCAGATGGCTCTGGAGACACCTTTCTGTGGATTAAAATATTCCCTGCTTAATACAGATAAAAGACTCATCAACTTTACTGGGTAAGGGAAATAAGGGCTATGAGCACAGAGAAATCGTACCAGTTCCTGCATTACTTTCTTGGACTCTTTCTTCCGTCCCTTGAGCGCATGGAGGATCCAGTCCTTACAAATTTACTTTTAACACATCCAAGATTTTTGAAGATTGACATATTTTCATATGGCTTGAATATATTTGGTATAACCATAGATGAGACCATGGAAAGAAAAGAAACCTTAATGTTTAGGCAAGATTCTGATACTCGTCATCAAGTGACAACACAGAAGAGCTCCACAGTTCCACGCCGGATCCTGCAAAGTGGCATACCTTCAGGTGGAGACTTCTTTACTCTTCGCTCGTATCACCACCCTGTCTTTCCAGACGTCTTCATGGGCCTGGTATTCAGTTGTACAGCTCTAACTGAGGACAGTCCCTGTCCTGTCAAAGCTAAGCACTGGAGATAATGCACAAGCATAGAAAAAAAGAAACCACGTAGATGGAAACTGCACTGATATTGCTAGGAAACTCCTTAACCTAATCCTACAGGTCTTTCAGCATCAGCAGTGGTAGAGAAAGCATATGCCAATGGCAGGATGTGGTAGAAGAGACAAAGTGGCCACGTCAGGTCTTGCCACAAGCTCAGGATGTTATGCTTTTACACCTCAAAACTACACCATGAAAAGCAAATCTGACACAAGCAAGCACGAGCTCACATATGCTTATGCACACATATAGAAAATACATCTCAACCACAAATATTTTCTGCTATTCTTGTCTGGCTGGATGATCACTTCCATAACAACCTCTTTGACATATTATGCCAAAGAAGAAGTCCCAAGTGACATTTTTGCACGTTTTAACACGGCATCGGTCTTTGCTCAACTGACTCTGGCCCATGTGCTGGCAATATCACCATTGACTCTTAGGCAAGTACAAATCTAAAAGTTGGGAATTTGGGAACTCTCAGCAGCTGGCTTTCTCTACCTTGCAGGGAAAGTCAACAACACACAGTCTGGTACAGCACAGAGAAACGTGGGCTGTTTTGTTAAAACTGGTGCCTGACACACAGCAAGGGTCAGTGGAGTAACCACCCATGAATTATTCTGCAATTATGCTTGGTATCTATCAGCTAGATTACCCCTTCTTCTTTAGGGTAAGCTCTTCGATCTCAGATCTATAATAGTTGGCAAAATCTCCTTGCTCCTTAGCAGGTTATACTGCAAAAGGGAGCAAGAGACCTTGTCATCTCCTTATTCTCCGACTGAGCCACATAAAGCACAAACATCCCAAGAGAAAGCTCTGGGAAAAAGCCAGGCTTGTTGAATGCATGTGAATTGCAGTGTTTTAAAGGTGATATTGTTCCTTCTACTGCTTGGCCCACACTGCCTTGATGTGGGTCATACTGTAAATGACACAATTTGGTTGCCACCATGCTAACCTCTGTATTCCTCTGACTCCGAGGGAGAAAGTCTCCTCTTCCTTTCTCACCTGGCTTCAATGGAAGTCTCATGAATGCTGTGGATTTAGTGTGCAGTTTTATAATTGTGGTTTTATTTGAATTGCCACAAAAATGTTGGGTGAGATTAAACACAGGCCTCTCCTTTTAAAGAAGTCTGTGCTTAATACGACTTTTACACCCCATTTTCTCACTAACTTTTAATTTTTTTCTCCTTTGAGTCTAGTTGCAACTCCAGCTCCTACCCTCCAGTTGTGAGAGCCTTTTCTTGATACTCTGCTGAGTGATATTTATGCATAAACTTTTGCTAATTGCTGATTCCATTGGCATTCATGAATCTATGCAGGAATGAATGAAGCTTTCATTCATGTTTATATATTAATTTCCAACATTTGTATGTTTGTAATCATCAGGCTAAAATCAGCTTTCATTTGCAGAGATGTAAAATGAGGGTAACTGAGTCAGGAGATATATTCTGTTATGTACAGGGAAAGATTTTTCCTAGTATCATTGAGAGTGGAGTTTATCACAGAAACTTCTCAATTCCATAACTTGATAGAATTTGTTCAGGACTGGTAACCACGGTTATGGCTACAATAACAAGCAGTTTGGATCAACGGAAGTCAATCTCTAGAGCTCATTTTGTCCTGGGGACCTGACATAGGCACTTCTACAGGTTGCTAAGACTCTTAGTTCAGATAAGCTCTAAGTCTGCTCTCGTGCACTAGCGCTCTGCTACTGCTGCATCTCACCTCCAAGGTAGTTGTGTCCAAACAGAATCCAGGTCAGGACCTGTGGTGCCCTTCCTGACGCAAACCCGTGCCTGGCAAGTGGGCAACAGTTGAGCATTGCCTGAAAAGCGCTCTCCTGATCTAACTAACAAACGCGCTAACACAGACACACCCTATGCATAAATTTGAGACTTACACAATTAGAATATCTCTGTGGCAATCCCTAGCCATCAACAACTTTCCCAGCCATATAATTGCTACTATTAACAACACAAGTTCCCAATTTAACAAATGTAAGCAAGATAAATGCCCACATCATTCTGGCTTCTCCCAGCTTTATGATTCAGAGCACAGCAATCTGTTGCCCTTGGTCTTTTTGGAAATGGTGCCCATGTGATAATTTTAATAACAATGCAGCACTTCTGGTCTGTTCTGGATATCTTAGAGCTTCGATTATTTTATCATGGCAGAGGTTTTCTTGGTCAAATGAATTGGGTCTATCATGTCCCAAGGACCTATCCCTTATTCTCCTCCACACAGCTGTCCAACTCCTTCCTCACTCTACACTTCGCAATAGGTAATTCAGCACACAGACCCAAAACTGAGGAGGACACCTAAACAGTCTGGAATCAGCAGGGAGAGGAACCAAGGAGGTTTCTGGTGTGGCACCATGGGAAAGGATGGGTGGTGGGAAAAAGTGATGTGATACATTGCTTAGATTTTCTGTGTCCTTCAGCATTGCTGCCTTGCAGAGGAACGGCTGCAACTGCTTTCCTCTCCAATACTCTACCCTATTTTGGCACTGGCTCTGGTTTGAGTGCCTCCAGCATGGGAAACCAGGCTTCCTGCCCCCCGTATTCATTTTGTACGTTTTATCAGTCCTTTCTTCATGTTTTGCCACAGTGCTGCAAAAAAAGCAACACCTGTGTGCACAGCCTTTTTATTATTACCCTTTGTCCTCCTCAGAAAGTGTTAACACGTTATTGCTCATCATCTGCTTCATAGGAATTATTTATGTACATGCTTTAAGTCTCACTTGTCCCTGAAGTAAGTGTAAATTATGTCAAGTAAAACTGCTTACCCTTAAATAACAGAGCCCCAGACAGACAGTGGGCCAAGACATAAAAGGATGATATCACCTTAAAAACACCGTAATTACATGCATTCAACAAGCCTGGCCTTTACCCAGAGCTGTCTCTGGGGACGTTTGTGCTATGTATGGCTCAGCCAGGCAATAAGGAGAGGACAAGGTCTCTTGTTTCCTTTTGCTATCATCTAACCTGCTAACAAGCAAGGAGATTTTCCTTGCTGTTAGAGATACGAGATTTGGAGAGCAAACCGAGAGCACTCGCTCATACAGTTTGTCCATGCTAAAAGGAGGACAGCTATGTTGGCCCAATCCTTGATCGTGCTGGCTGCCCAGCAATACTGTTTAGAGTAGTTCTTCCTCAGGAGTCCAATATTCCAGATGGGAACAGCTTCTGCAAGCAGTGTTTTAATACGGGCCATGAAAAATGCTCAAAAAAAAGTGGGGGGAGGTGTCAAGACAACCGATACGGTTTTTATGCAGTGACTAAACAGACGTTGAACCGTAGCTTTGAAAGGTGATAGATACGTTTGCACAGCCCAGCCCTGCTCACAGTATCTGCACACGCATCCCGTTACAAAATGGCATGCAGATGGATCGATAGGCAGTAACAGAGGACTGCTGCTCAAACTCGCACAAGTCCTTCGTACAGGATAATGCCCTTGCAAATACAAACACCCCTCAATCAGTGAGAAATTCTGAAAAGATGCTACTCTTCCAGTTTGTTTTTAGGCCAAATCTATCAGAACCTGAAATTAAAAACTAAAGCCTCAGTCACTATAATTACAATGAGGAACAACCTTAGATGCAATTTCAGCTTCCTCCAACTGCCAGCTGTATCTTGGCAAAGTTTATAACTGAAGGTTAAAGCTTAGTCTGTTCAGAAAAACCAAGTAAGACTAGGGTGCTAGAAAAGTCTGTGATCACACAGATGTGAGAAAATAAGACAGAACCTGGTTTATTCAGCTTCATGCAGGTCACATGATGTAATCAATTCCAAATGGTTTTGGTCTCTGTAGAGAAATTTCCAGCAAAAGATTTAAATGAGGTAATAATTACCTTTTTCCCTTCGTGATCCTTCTGACTATACCTTAATTTATGATGCTCTTAACTAGCATACATGTACCCTGAGGCTATAATGGGTGCACATTTATTTAAGTCAAAAGATAAATCTTAATGAAAGGTGTTTTTTAACACAATAATTAACGTATTTTGATCATCATAACAGTAATTATTAGAGGCACAAAAACAGAATCAGATCTCAGCAGAAGCCATGAAGATCCTAAATAGGGTGGAGTACCAGCACTGCCCTATTACTTTGCCAAGAAATGATACATCAAAGCGGCAGCAGTGAGTCATCATACGCTATTAGGAACTACACCCAGTGAATCCAAGAGATGGAAATATTAGATGCACTAACCTCCATCATAAATTCCAAATTATAATCGCACAACAGATAGTGCACAATGTCTTTTCTCATCGTTATCAAGCTATGCACTCCTTACGCGTCCCCCAACACCATCGCTCATCAGATTAAAATGACGAAACAGGAAGAACTGAGAAAACACAGGAATTTTGGCTGGATATGAAAGGTCCATCTATTCTCAAGAACACAGTTTTTTATTTTGTGAAGCATTATAAGCTCTCACCATGTGTCAAATAACACAATTGGGTAGGCCTGTTCTTTTAGAAACATCTTTTCTTTGAAAATCACCCTTTTTATGGGATTATACACACGAGAGGCAAGACCAGCAATGAAAAAGCGCACACCCGCTCTTACCTGCTGTCATCCTCCCCTTAGCAGAAATGACTAGGACTCTGATTTTCTGCCCAGCTATTAAATCAATGCGCCCATACACATGCACAGGCACACTGTAACTTGCAGCCAGGCCTTTGTAATGGCACACAGTAAAGAAGTAAAAAACAAAACATTTTTAAAAAACACCTTACTCATTTTACCCTTGTGTCAGATTTACTTTAAGAATTAGCTTTTCCAAACCAAAAAAGCTTGACAATACACAAGGGGACCTTATAGAAGAGAAGATGCAAGCAAAAAGAAAGGAATAGAGAGTCCCTTAGAGAAAAGGATGTGGTGTGGTACCTTTTCCAGTCAAAGTTTCTTCTTGTATTTTCCTCACTGCTTCTTGGCCCTCACTCTCACTGTTTCCAGCTGTTACAACACAGAAAATGGAAAATTAGCAATGCAATCAACTTAAGGACAGTGACTAGAAGCATGCCACTATGAAGAGCTAACCACAGTGTAAAAACAGCATGAAGGTTTAGGTGAAAAGGAGCAATTTGCTACTGTTGGAGAGCAGAGGTTTCGAAGAGGGCTGTACAAATGCCCTGCTGTTCACGCGAGTTCTGCCTGTTTCTCTCATTTATTCACACAAGATGTGACCATCTGCTGGCTGGACCAGTTGAACTGAGATGCGAATCTGTGAGACAAGTGAATTATATCACATCCAGATTCTACAAAAGCTTCACTACAGGTTAGAGCAGACCACCTCTCACTCTTCTTCCAAAATGAGGAGTTTCACAGTTAGAGGAAAGGCCCCACTACCCTGGCCCAAACACTCAGGAAAAGTTTTACCAGCGTTAACAGAAAATGTTATTAAACATCAAATAAATATCTTTTGTGCCATTCAGCTTAGGTGGACAGTTAATAAGTGTCTGACATTTGTTTGACAATTGTTTTACAATAACTTATATTGAAGGAAAAAACCAGAATCACAAGAAAATACTGTGCTTGGTAGTAGAAGTTATTTTTTTAAATGAAGTTTAACATTCCATTTATCCATCCACAGTTTCCTATTTTTTTATTATCTAAATTGGATATAAATACTCAGATTTCTTACGAATGCAATGAAGTTGCCTTTCCCATTTCCTTATTGTATAAATCTCTGCCTTGCTTTCTATACGGGCTTTATTTTCTGCTCCTCTACAAGTGTCCTGTCCTCTCATTCACCTGTTAGCTATGCAAAAGAAATTTCAGGTTTTCCACTTTCATTCTCACCTTTTTTTTTTCAGTAACAGTGATTCAGCTTTATCAAAGATAAGGAAAGAATCACAGTGTCACAGAATAAGTTGAGGTTGGAAGGAACCTCAGGAGGTCATCTGGTTCAACATCCTCCTCAGATTAGTTGGTACACACTCACATTTACCTATACTTAATTTAAGATGTTAGAACATGCTTTATAGTGCTATTAAACTGGATTAATTTGATCTCACAGAGAATGTGTTCAAAAAGTGGGAGGAAACCCTTTGAGACAGATCATGTGTCATCTGTCTGTTGCACTACTTGAAGTCTCAGAGCACTGGACGGAGATTTTTGGGACAACCTGAGGACTTTGAGGAGGTAGGCTGATGCATTCTTTTGACCATAGAGTTTTTGCCGTGCTTCTGCAGTAAAAAACCAACAGTTTGCAACACATCTTTGTTTTCATGATATGCAAGAAGACTCAATATTTACACAAATGTAGCCAAAATGAAAACATTTATCATTCCAGATACTGGAGAGAAAATAATTCTCATATAAAACCTAGAGTCATACTGGTCTATAACTGTTCTCTATAAACTCCATTAACTCTGGAATTATATTGCTCAGACTGACAAAGAAAGAAAGAAAAGAAAAGAAAAAACAAAGCAGACATTTGCAATATTTTCTTCTTGCTGTTTGCCCCCTTCCTTAAAACCATTCGGGGTTGTACAGAACAGAAACATTCAGCTTGATGCTAATTTCCCAATATAAATGCAACATGAACAAACACGCACCCCCCAGTGAAACTGCCGTTTCTGGGGAAATCTGTACACAGGGGTTATGGACAAGGGATCAGTCTTCCTCGCTGTTTTACTTAAAATGATATACTACAGTAAGATTTCAAACGCAGTGTGTTATTACATCAGATAGAGTTTGACTGGAAACAAAAATACCTTGGCGCCAATTCTGTGAAGGTCTTATTTGATTCCTCTTTCATTCAGCACTCCTCATGCAGAGAACAGGCTTATTAGAGCCTCCAGTGCCTTGATTTAACTCTCAGTATGTTCACTTAATTTGTTCTTTTAAAAGAGCTTGTGTTCACAACAAATTTTAATTTGCTTTATTCTGCTGTTATATAAATGGTTATTCATTAAAGCTCAGTGCCTTCCAAATGAGCTCATTTTATTCATATTTGCATATTTTTCACTCTAGACCACTGGGAAAAAATAATTATTTTGCTAAACAGTCACTTCAAATGTCTGTTTCCAGCCTGGTTCAACAGAGAGTTTGAAAAAGAGATTCTGGATGCTGGAGTATCGCAAAATTGAAATAGTCTCAGTGAAAGCTGCCACGGTAATAGAAGCTTTAGAAATAGTTCTTTTAAAGAAAATCCTGAAAGAAAGAATAAAGAGACGCAACAAATGACCAAAATCCTTACAAAAAGTTCAAAGGCACCTATATCAGAAAGATACCATAAGACTGGGGAAGTAATCTACTCTTCTGAGTTAGCTGAAGGAGATCAGCATCCCCTTACTGAGGATGAGTGGGAGAGGAAAGGGACATTGCACTGTCGTACTGCTTCTTTGCTAGTACATCCTTCCGGGATCCTCTAAGCAAAGCGAGTGGTAGGCAAGAAAAAGAACAACCTCCTTTTAAGTGCCACATTAATTATTCAAAATTTTAAAAAACCCACCCATTTTTAAGTCATCGAGCTTTAGGTTGGGAAAAATAAAAAATAATTTGTATCTTATTGATGAAGATGGATCACTAAAAGGCACAACCTTCAAGTGTACAGCACTTTAAACTAAGGAGTGTGACAGTTTACTATAGGAGGGTCAGATTCTTACCACCATCAGCTGGTTTAGATTCTCAGTTGCATATTTGTAGTGATTCTTTTAAAAACTTTGTGATAGACAGAAGAATCCTCTGGCTGGACCTTTGGCTAGTGATGCACCATAATTTTCACACATTTGACATGCCAGAATTTATCCATGCCAGAATTTATCCATTTTAAGTGCAGTAGCATCTGGAGCATAAGACCTGTCTACTCTGGATTCAAGTGTTTTGGAAGGGACGATGAGAAAGGGAAGGCAGATCACGTTTTTTATGCTGTGAGGGAATCTGAACAAAAGCTTTGAGAAAAAGGGATTCAATGTCTTGAGAGCTTAGATCATCAAAGTACCCAAAACTGTAATAATCTTGCTTTTCATGCAAATTTAAAGTGTCTATTGGGAAATCAAAATGGATAAAGTCATCTCAAGAACTGTTTATGCAAGCTGTTCAGTGCCCTATATGATTTTTTTCTTAGTCCCCACAGAATAGTGAAAAATTCAGGTGAGACTGATTCAATAACAATGCTTACTACAATCAAATCTGAAAATAAAACTAATAATATAAATATAAATTCAAGTCTGAATGGATGCACCTGTATAAAATAAGATGTCATTTTAATGGCCTGAAAAATTCTAATTCTTAGTAAAATATTGAAGCTCATGTTGAAAAAAAATAGGAAAAATGGATTTAAAAACAACATTTAGTCAAAAAAATTGACTCTACAATATTCATCTACACAAATGACGAAAGGCAAAGAATGTGGATCTAAAGCCACCACGGAAGTACATAGAAGAATTCTTATCAACAGCAATAGGATTTGGATCTTGCCCTTAGGGTCAGGCTCTGTCATCTTAATCACTTTAAGTAGATCCTAACTCTACAAGCTATTTCAGGGATTTCACTAGAATTATCACAGAGGATTGCTCAGCCTGAGTAAGGATGGCAAAACCACAGCCCACAGAAATGCAGCACGGCTCGGAAACATTTACGTTATCACTAGCTAAGGGGTCCTGATACATCTACATGTATTCTTTATACAATATTTTTAATTTAATTGAATCTGAAAATCTCTCCAAAAGAATAATTGCTACTCACACTCCTAATTTATGTACCAAATTGATCCTGATAAAAAACCAGTATTTTTTCCACTTGGTGTTTTGCAAAAATAGGAATTTGAAATCTTGACATTTCAAGGGAACATACTGCAGGGCTTTATAAAGAAATCTAAAATATTCTATGAACAACAACATAGCCTGTAAAGCATAAAATAGCTTGGAGAGAATAAACCCACAAATCTGAAAAGCCCTCACTTACCAAAATTAGCAAGGGGAAAATTTCCCAAATTTCAGCAACACAAAACCCAAACTCAAGTAAAAACTCTTTGAGATGAACGTCGAGAAGAGGCAAACCACCCCTGATGCAGTGGTCCAGAGAAAGACCTGACGCCTCCAGCCTGGAGCCCCAGAGCCACCCTGTGCACCAAGGCACCCCTCAGCCTGCGGCAAATCCCGGGAGGGCAGGTAGGGGCAAGCTGCCCAGTGGCACTGCAGCCATGCTGACACATCGTCTCCAGCCCTCCCCACACACCCTGGCCCCTGGCAAATGTGACCCCCTTAATCACCAGTGCCTGGGGAACCCATCCACCTGAGGTAAACGCTCATCCCTTGACTTATTTATCCATAATTACAAATCAGATAATCCCTGAAATGACGAACAACTTTCCAGGGTTCTCAGCCTGCCCCATGGCCCTCCTCACTCCCCCCTGATGACTTCAAGTAACCCAAGTTTAGAAGTGGTGCCCATAAACTCTAATGCATACGTGCATTACCAGGGGAAGCTTGGTGGTATGGTAATAAATTCTGTATAAATGTATACCATCTGATTTAGGAATTGCAGAGGGTGATGGTTAGGTGTCTTTGTGCAACAGAATATAAAAAAGATTCCAACTGGAAATTTGAATTAAGATGTCTCCTCAGAGTAGCATAATCCTCATTATGGCTGAAGGGGAACTGACTTCATTGGAGTGCTGGCCTGAAGACAGGGCTTGCGAGGACATCCAAAGCCTCAAGAGAAAAACAAAGTTCTATCAGCTGGTGTTATGAGGATTACAATTTTGTGAGCATGCACAGCACTGCACAGCAAATAGCATGTGCCTGAGAGAGGAATGACTGCCCCTAAAAATCTCTGAGGATATGAAATTTGAACTTGGTACAAAATGAGTGGTTTTTGAAGAATTCAATAATATCTTCAACAGAAAGAAAATAGAACTTGTTTAGGAAAAAGGAATATAGATCTTGGGTCTCACCCATAAAACTTCCAAGTCATGAATTTGTTATTCAGTATAGTCAGGCGTAAGGATGTGACCTTCTGTAAAAAACAACATTGAGAAAGTGATACAAAGCTTCGTTTTGTCTAGAGGTACCACACGTCCTTTGTCAGCCAGTTCATCATACAGCAGTCAGAATGAAATACATGCCTTTCTGACAAGAAAGGCAAAAAAAAATCATTGTAAGTGTTCCTTTGAGAAAAAAAAACAAAACTGAGTATGGAGGAGGATGTCGGTTTGCAAAGAGAAAAGAAATCATCATTCTTGACCTAGGTTTCATCAGTCCAGCTGTTCCAACGAGAAGTTAAGAATGACCCTGTTTATTAAACCAAAGACACATCCAGACAAGTGCCCAGTTACCAACAGTAGCTTGTAACAGATGCTTAAGGAAAAAGTGTAAGTGACAGCATGAAGTCTAGGAGTGATGTTTTCTGATACACTCTCCCAGCAGCATGTAGTTTCAGAGATTTCCCGAATCAAAGGTCACACCTAGCCTCTCAATGAACCTACCTCCACTACCTCATCTAACTGCACTCTCAGCTCATTCAAGTGCTTGGCCACCAAAGGGTTCTGGGACAACAAGCTCTGTGATTTAGTGACACACTTAATTTACATTAAAAAGGTTGTGCTTCAGTGGTGGGGCTTTTTTATTGTTATTTTGTTGGATGTTCTCTACTTTGTGTATGAGACAGAATAACCACTTCTCATTCACTTTCTCTATACTATTCATAATTGGGTGACATCACATCTCAATCATCTGCTTGCAAGCAGAAGAACCTTTGTTTGTTAGCACAGAGCCATCTCATCCTCCTCATCATCCCTCTCTTGTTTTTTCCAGTTTTACCAGACTCCTTTCAAGTATTCACAACAGGATGAGCCAATGATTTCTACAAAGGAAGAGGGAAGTTTCCTGTCCTGTCATCTTCTTTCCTGCTAAGTAATAAGATTTTATTTGCCTTTTTTGACTAGCATTGAATACTGAAGATGTTCTGCAGAGATTTCAACAGTAAATCACAATCTTATTTACTTTTTGAGTGTTAGTAGTTAATTTAGATTCTATTCTTGTAAATATATAGGTGTGTTTCTTTTCCTCATATGCAGCATTTGCATTTACTGACACTCAGTATTTATCCATTCCTTTATAACTGGTCTGGTTTCAGCTGGAATAGAGTTAATTTTCTTCCCAGTAGCAGGTATAGTGCTATGTTTTGGATTTAGAATGAAAATAATGTTGATAACACACTGACATTTTGCTTGCTGCTAAGCAATGTTTTGCATTTGTGGAGACCCCACAACCTCTCTGGGCAGCCTGTTTGACCACTTTCAATGTAAAAAAAAGTGTTTCCTTATGCTTAAATGGAATTTCCTGGGCTTTGGTTTGTGCCCATTGCCTCTTGTTCTGTTTCAGGCACCATGAGAAGACCCTGACTACATCTTCTTCCCTGTCACCATCAGGTATTTACAGACAGGGAAAAGGCCTCTCTGAGCCTTCTCCTCTCCAGGCTGAACAGTCCCAGCTCTCTCAGCCTCTCCTTGTGTGCCAGATGCACAAATCCCCTAATTATTTACAGTCAAAATAATTTGACTATCCTAAACACATCTGTGCAAAATGCATCATCTCACTGTTCACCCTTTTTTCTGCATTTGTCTTTTATAAATGTAATGAACTTATGCCTATGGGATCAGGAGTTTCTTTGCTCCATCCCAAAGCTGACAAACAATTCCTAAATGTTGCTTTCTGTCTCGTAATCAGTTACTAATCTACAAGGGATCTTTCTCTTATCTCAAGGCAAACAAGCCACTTTAAAATCTTTTGGCATGAACCTTGCCAAAAGCTTTTGAAAATCAAGATTAAATTAATTGACATGGTTGTTGAATTCTTCAAAGCATTTAATAAACGCTTAATGAATAAATTAAATAAATGTCTAGAAAAACTGCACTAACTCTTCCAAAATTTATCATCACATATTTAACTCTGTGTATTTTTTTAATAATGCCTGACATTTCCTTCAATATAAAAATCACACTCACTGGTCCATGCACAGTATCTTTCCTAAAACTTACCAACACTCACATTTGCCCACCTTACACTTTAAGGTCCTATGCAGAGGATACTAGTAGATAAATACTTCTAAGTTATTGAGGGATTTTGTTTTTAATTAGAGTGACTCCTTTTACATTGCTTTGATTTCTTTTCTGATGGATGGTACTGTATTTATACTGAGTTTGCAACAATCTCCATACTATTCATAAGCACTGTATCTTTTTAGCTGCTCATTTTACATACTTCTTTCAGAAGAGACAGTGAATGTGGTTGCCTGTACAGAACACTTTTTCACATTGAAGACTCTGAGCCCATTTGCTTGTTCCTCATCAGGATGCTTCTTCATATCCTTGATAAGCTTGTTTTCCTCTAAGTCCTTTACATTTTTTTGAAATAGGCAGACCAGAACTCAACACAGCATTTAAGGTGCTGGCACACAAACGATTTATACAGTTGAAGCTACTCAGGTTGTCTCTTCTGTTCGTTCCTTTTCGAACAATTTCTAATATTTGATTTGGGTTTTGCAAGCCATTGAGCACTGAGTTATCATAGAACTATCTATTCCAGCCCTAAGATCTTCCTCCAAAGTGGACATCGTTTCTTTTTCTGGAGTTAAGCTTTTTCCCCATGTCCATCACTCCATATTTATCTACACTGAATTGCAAGTGCCTTTTAACGCTCAGCTTCTCACGGTCTTCCTGCAATTCTTCACACATGTCCCTGGTCTTTATTACCCTGAATAATTTAATGCAATTTGAAAGACTCGTCACTTCAATATTCACTCCTCCTCTAAAATTATATGTTTAAAGCATAGGTTCTAACACATACCCCTGTTGAACTCCAGTAGTAACACCCTCTCTACTAAGAAAATTAACATGGATGTCTATGTTCTGTCACAACATGCAGTGATACTGTATGAATGTAATGGCATTTGCACTTAACCTTTGGGCTGTGTAGTGTCCTTAACAGCCTTAAGAATTTTGCTTTAAGATTTCTAGAAATCCAAACAAACCATATCAAGCCAAATCTCTCTCATCTACATGATAGCTGAGCTCAGTTAATCAAAGTATTTTACAATGCCATACACATGCACAGTTGATTGAGTTACATTTCTACTTGAGATTACTGCCCAAAAGAGTATTCTTGTGCTCTAAGAGTCCTTTCAGATGTTTGTCTCTATTTTAGTAATAGTTTCAAATCTCCCAAGGAATGCTGGAATGAATTTGTTCACAGATAAGTAGTCTTAAACCACTGACAATTATAATAGAAACCTGCATGTTTTAAAGGTGGTATGTTCAAGTTGAATAAACATAAACAAATACATTTTTCAAAATGGAAAAAGTCTTTTTAAAGCAAGGACTGTGACAGTCTTCAAACAGAAATCAGGGATTAAAGTGTTCGACAAAATTCTTATGGATTTGGAAGGCTGTATGTGATTGTGCACACGTGCATAGTGTAGAAATAACAGCGCTGTAAGTAGTTTTTCATAACCCTGATTACAGTGTACTGATATGTTAAGAACTGAACTGAATGACAATTATAAGGCAATCTGGATGCATTTTCTCAGTGTTCATACCGGAAAAATGAACTATTGCCCACTTTCAAAACGCTGGTAACATTTTGACACTTCCTGACTAACTGTACAACTCATTCAGGCCTAACAAAACCTGGCTAAAATTAGGATGATAAATCCTTTTCTAGAAAAATTTATAAGTCAAGCATCTCATACAGCTATGTATAGTGAGAAAAGACTATTAAAGTAGCCCATATAAATTTTCAGTAATTGAAATTAAATCAAACTGTCTTTGAAAATGAACAATTGCACCATCTTGATAGGATTTAATTATTCTTCTAAAGTAATTTTGTACTATTATACAGTACAAGAATTGTCTGATTTATAGTGCAGAGAGTCCAGCTTGAAAATTGGAAACTAATGTGAATGACAGAAATAGCTCTTGCTTGGTCTTCTGCAGGGCTTACAGAGGTCACACTAAAGTGCAGAGACTGGTCATGGAAATTCACTTATTTATGCCAAAATTACATGGCTCAAATTAATCTCTATATATTCAGATAAATATAAAGAGATTGTTTCCTTCAGAATGTGAGCCTGTCATAGAAAACTGTGACACTGATAGACACTAAAGATTGATTACACTGTCCTGAACCTGTTGTTTTATATGAAGCAGCATACATGTAACATTGTCAAGCTGGAAATCTTTTGATTTTCATTCACCACGGACCAGGATTATCAAAGGTTCTATATTAGATACTATCACACATTTTTTCCAGCTTTCTTTTATTAACGTACTGAGAAAAAAACCTAAGAGTCAAATGGAAGTGTTCCTTTTTAAAGTCAACAATTCTAACATGTATTCACAGAACCCTCTTAAAATCAAACCCCAGTGATGAAGCATGGAAGGAATATGAAGAGTTTAGGCTTCTAATCAGCTTAAATTCAGACCCAGAGAACTGTGGCCGACACTGTGAACCAGAACTGAACCTAGCTAGGTGGTCATAAAAGCGACTGAGGTGTCTTGGTTTTCAATGTCCTTATTGTTAAGAACATATTTATTTGTAAGCACACACAAAACAGCATCTTCAATATCAACCACTGGTCAGTAGGTACAAAAACCAGCGTGTTATTTAACTTCTCTCTCTGAAAGTGAAACTGCAAGCTTATTTATCAAGTAATAAATTGCGTAGGAGGGATCAGGAGTTCCCAGTGCAGCTTGCCTCTGAAGACTCATGGCTGGCAGTAGCTTTCCCTACCAAGGGTCCCAGTTGTCTGTTATGAGGCTTTCCTGAAGTAAAGGCTCTGCTCGCTTTGAGTAATGCTATCGCAGCCTGGCAAAAAAAAATCTCAATGAAATCTATCAAACCAACCCGTAGAAAATTACTTTCATCATTCCAGCATTCATGCCACCCTGCTTCCCAGCAAGACGCTGAGGGGAGGGCAAGCAGCATCCGCAGAGCGAGACCATCAGTGGGAGAAAGGAGTCTTGTGCACCAGTGCTGGGACTGGAGAGGAAGAAGCTGTAAAAGCACTGCACAACCACTTGCTGAAAATTCTCTGCATGAGCACACTGCCTTTTCGTGTGGTGACTACTCATGTTCCACAAGGTAACATGCTTTCTACTTACTGGTTTTGCTCACTTCACTGGTAGATTGGATTTAAAAGGAAGTTACTTTCAAACATTTACTCCTCTAAAATGTCAAATGGAGTCAAAAATCACATCCATCACAAATGATGAATCATCTTCACATTAGACATTCAGGTTTGACTCATTTGCCCGCTGCAGGGATGTAATTCTTTATTGCTAAATATCCCCATTACTTAGTCCCAGTAATGGGAAAGAAGCATTCAGCGAATGGGCAGGATTGACTGGGAGCTTCACGAGTCTCCCTTGCAAACCCAAATTCACCTAACACCCACACTTTTTTCACATAAGCTCATGCCTGTATACAAACACAGGGCGAAAACATTTGTCAAATAGAAAGCTTGAGTAGACTTGCTATCTTATTGGAGGCTTAAATCTTTGCTTGCACAGGCTGAAGCTGAACGAGCTAATGCATGCCAATGTGCCAGCAGGTATTTTAAGCATACTCTGGACACTTGGGGCCAACAGTTAGCAGCAAGGATGGGAGGTCATTGCTTTTAACGTGCTTTTGAGACTGTTTTAATCTTGCAGCTGGAACAAAGCCTGAGACTTGTCTGTTCTACTGACAGTGCTGCTTTGCTCTGAAGAATTTTGCAGGCAAAGAAGATGGCTGTGACTCACCGACTCAGTGTTTATGTCAGAGATCGCCTGAAAGAATTGAATCAGCTGAAAATCTTACTCATCAAATGCTTCCTATAATTAATTTCATTAATTTACATTTGTAGAGATTCATAACGCAAATATTAAGGTTGGTACAATTGAAGAGGGAATGGAAATGTGTGTGTCTGTAAGCACCAGAAGAAAGACCAGAGCAAAGAGTTAAAAGAATGTCCCTTATTGAAAAGACAAGACATGCATCCAGGACACCATTCCTGTGTTGTTTGTATCAGCACAGAGGACTTGCCAGCAGATGACCAGGCACTCTGACACCAGGAGGATAACATCTGATTGCAGTGTATCACCCATGCCACTACTTTTGCTATGTAAGACATAGCCTATACACTCCAGACAAGGAAAAATATATTAAGGGCTGATGACTCCTAAAGGCTATGAAGGATCTGTCCATGAACCACAGAGACAGGAAAAGGACCCGGTAGCTGGCGTACCTTCTCCCACACTGCACGAGTGGTGCTCACCAGAGCACTTGCACACTCACATCTTAGTGCTTGTGAGAGTGTGCGTGTGAGTGTGAGTAAATGAGATCTACGAGATGGTGATTGAAAAAATCAGCTTATTTAGAGATTTTGTAATTATATATCACCTTCCCTTTCCCAAAGTTCTCGTGCTGAATATTGTTACACAAAATACCCTAAACTTTAAATGGTATAAAATAAATTTCAAAAAAGTAGCAATGTTCTATGCTTCCATGACCCTATGCAAAAAGAAGAAAATTGGCCTTTTTGTTTTCCCACTGAGTACATTTTTGCAGTGTACCTTAAACATGAAAAGAGACTTCTTTAGTGAAATATTAATGCTGACATCATTAGCCACTTGTAGCACTTGTACATATAGCAGCATCTCTCCGCTTTTTTTGCAGGTGCTTGGTTTTGACAGAACTACTAAAACATGTATGAGTAAGTGGTATTCTGCATTACACCTGTACGATTCCAGGGCAACTCCATCAGTGTTACTGACTGCACTAGACTAAAAATACATGGCGACTATGCTCCTGTTTGTTGTTTGGTGTCGTTGTGGGGATTTTTTTTTTTTCAAAGGATATGTACACAAACCTTAGAGAGAGCACACTTTGTATAAAAGCTAAATAACATGGCATCACCAGCTTGCTAGTGTTACTATGAAACACCAACCTTCAGTGACCTTAAGGTGTAAAAGTTACAGTGTTTTAGGTAAAAATCTAGCAAAGGAAAGATGAAGGGAGCAAAATGTAGCATTTTAAGCACACGTATTCATGATGTTACATACTGATTTAGTAGACATATTAGTATATGTATATGTAGTACAGAAAGCTTTAAAAATAGGAAAAAAAGTCTCACAAATATTGTCTGTAGTAGAGAGAAGAAATTCTGCATTCAGGGCATTTTTGGAGTTCCTACAGAAATTCACCTATCCTAACTTCATATGTCTAAAATACATCTCAATCTAACAGAGCCACCTTATAAACTCTTTATTATCAGTGGAGAGAAACAGGCACCTCCAGAAGGCAAGCTGTCCAGCTCATCTCATACTGACACAAGTGAACCTTTCGGGGAATTTATTTTCTTGTATTGCCTACAAAGGCCACCTACACTAACAAACCAAGAAGAAAATGTGCAATTTTTACATGGCTGAAATTATAAGGGCTTCTAACACAGACCATCCCCCACTACACACTGGAATATTTGTTTTCCTCTTTATGAACACGTGCGCACTAAAGTTGAAGTATAGCCCATCCTCAATAACACAACAATACAGTATTTTTGAATACCTGTATTTTTAAGTCTTTTCCATGACCTTATTGTTTACTTCTTACATAAAGTAGTCCATAAAAAATCCCATCTACTTTTCTTTAAAATTTCGCAAAGCTAAATATAAACCAAATCTTTATTTACGCTAAATGCTAGCAACACCCTGGTTTCTCCCCTCTTTTTCATTCCCCTGCCATATATTTACTTGTACTGGAAAGAAAATACTCCTTAAAAGAAAAAAAAATACTTTCCGAAACAAAAGTTATATTAAGAAAATAATTACTTTACCTATTATAACATGCATGCCAAGTCTTGCCAAATGCTTCACAGTTTGGTAACCAATTCCTTTAGCACCTCCAGTCACTATAGCAACCTTTCCATTTTGTGTAGGGAAAACTATATGAAAAAAAAAAAGAAATAATGCAAGGTCAGTTCACAACAGTAACACGATGAAGAAGTTAAGATATATTTTAAAGAGGCGTACACTTAACAGATCACTCAAGCCAGACCATTAAACAGTCTCAGAAGAAAATGCTGTATGGAAATAAAAACTATAGAGCATCTGCCATTATTGCCCCTCCATGGCGGGGGGGGTTGGAACTAGATGATCTTTGAGGTTCCTTCCAACCCAAACCATTCTGTGATTCTGTGATTCTATGACTTACTGAACAGTGATCTGCACTGGACTGAAGCTGACAACACAAAAGACAAACACCCAGTGCAGAAAGTTTCTCGTTTCTGTTTGCATGCAGTTTGTCATCCGGGAGTAATCTACCCTTTAAAATTTTCCCTACCAGTAAGATGGGGAAATGGCCAAAAGCTCAGCCAAAGATGATGCATCTAAAGGGCAGGAGCCGGCCAACCTGACTTACCTGCGTAACGGAGCACTTTCCCTGTTGAAAATCACAAGGTCCTGGTCCCCAAAGGAAGGAGGGGGCAATTTTTTTTTTTATTAAACCCCCAAAGCCCCAGTTTTCCCACCCACCCCAGAAGCCAGTATCCTCAGTACCCGCAGCCGGCCCTACCCCGTCTCCATCCCAACAAGCGCTCCTTAACCCAGGGCAAGACACAGGTAAGGCATGCTTCCCAAAGCCCCTCTGCCAGGGGTGCTTTGACCTATAGACCGTGTCTCCTGCGGCCCCAGGCAGCCCTTCGACTGGCCACCAAGTGGCTGGGACGCCCCCGGCGGAGTGGCCGCCATCCCACCCGTGAGCTCTCACGCCAGCCGCGGGCTGCCCAACGCACCCCTCCAAGATGGAGGGAGCCCTCCCGCCAAAGGAGAGCGAAGGCGTTTCCAGCTAACTGCTTGAGGCATGAATTAGGTCAAATATCAAATATGATTTTTTGACGAGGTGGTGAATTTTTCATGTGAAGCATGGTGTGGTCTTCAGGCGACCAAGCTGAATTTCTATTTGCTTTTTAGAAGAAGCTGCCAGGTATTTTTACAGGGAAAATGGTGCTGAATATTTTATTTTGCCATGGTGCAGTGTCCGTAGGCAATGTTATAGATAACAAATGTTAAAACGATGCCAACTTTCATCTATCAAAGGACTTCCTATTTTGATTTCTAGGTTTTTAGGGGATTGCTTTGTTGTACAACACAAGCTCATATTTTATATGGTTATGAAACACAGAACTAGTGCTGATACAAGCTGCTTTCTTCACAGCAACTTCAGAAAGGACCTAGATTTCACCTCTTCTGAAACAAATAATTCTCTGCAGCACAGCTCAAAATGAATTTCTGTTCTCTTCAGGTAACGATATGATTCTTCCCATCCATGCAGAGTGAGAATTGTTTGCAAGTATTTGAAAATTAATTCCCATTACAGTGATATCCATGCGTGTAGGTGCCATAAAATACGTAATTTGTGCTAAATAAAACTTTGCTGAGAGCTTTCCTGAAGGGGTTGTTTAGTTATAAGCAATCTTGAAATTTCCACCACAAATATTTCTCATAATAAACTGTGTGCAATGCCCACATTTTTTTTCAATAGTTAAGCCTAGAAATAAAAGCTACACCTTGGGTAAGCTGTTCATTCTCGGTAGTATTTTTTAATTGCTTATTACTTTACCAGACTCGGCCTTCTTAGATTACGTTTTTCTGGTTTGTTCTCTGTCAGTAAAAAAAGAAAAAAAAAAGAAAAAAAAAGTTTTTGAAAATGCAGGCAGGAAGTAAAGATTTTAAAGAGGAAGAAAAATAAATGTCCTTAGTGTGAAACAAGTTGTTGTCACCTGTATGTGAACAGCCCTTGTGCCTCAGCATGACCGGATACGCTGGAAGTTTGGCAGGGACATAGAATCTCAGATTCTTTCAGCATAGAGTGGAAAATCACTGCCTGAATGATTTACATCTGTAACAAGGAGGACCACGATGTCCCTACCCTTCAACATTTTAGACCACGTGAAAACATGAACACATTGGCCTGCACTTAAGGTGTGTTGGGAGGAGGCAGGTCTCTTAACCAGGAAGAGGGCAAGATGGCAGAAAAACCTGAAACAAACTTTGTTAGCTCAAAAAGTTCATGAGTCTGAAAAATGAACTCTTGTACAGCAAATACCCCTTTGTTCAGTCGAGTCCACGCTGCAAGAGCCATTCTGAGGCCTCTCCTGAGGGGTGGTGGAACAGCTTTACACCCATCCAGGGAGCATTGGCGTTGCCTTGGTGTTATAGCAGGAAAGGCCATTTCTGGCCACAATAGTTACACGCGTGAATTTTGCATGTGGCAACTGCATATGTACTTGTAAAGAAAATGTTACCTAGAAGGCAGAAACGTGAGCCAAGGTCCACTAAGTAATTTTGTTTTCAAATTTGGCTAATCCAGTCATCAACTACATCGAAAATTCTGCTGACACATGACAGAGTAAGTTGCACAAATGTGAGGTTTGCTTCCTCCCCAGAGCTCTCCCTCCCCACTTATCTTTCACCCCATTTCACCTGTGCATTTGGGTAGAGACTCCAGAGAAAAAAGAAAAATGAAGTCTTTTCCATTTTTGTTTATTTCACTATAGCTGAAAAAACACATGCTTCAACACCAACAAAAGGAATTTCCTCAAGAGAAATTGTTTTCCTTTGGGCCTGAGTATCTTCTCCTCCTCTTCTGCCTCCCCATGCCTCCTCTTGTGTCCTCTCCTCTCACCAACAAAACAACCTGACCTCTGGGTTTTGCATGTTGCATACAGGTGCCATCACTAATTTCCATCACTGCACCACTATATCTACCTATTGAGTAAGAAATGGCATTTTAGTGCAAAATTAATTCAGTTACAAGAAAAGGAATGAAAGAAAAGGACTGGGGAAAGAGCAATAGCATGAAGGAAAAATGGGAAGCCAGAAGAGCAAAGTGATAGCGGGTATCACTGCGATGAAATGGTGCTTAGCAGAGGACAATGAAAGAAAATGCCTGGTCCTACTGGGTCTATGAGGGGTGCAAAGAAAAGGACAATTTTTAGTCCAAACAGCCACTCAGGTCAGGTACATTATCAGCCTGCAATGATGAGCATGACAGACGGACAGACACCACTGCAGAGATGCATTCAGTGAGATCCTACATTACAGAGCGCTTTAAAACAGGCCTGTTTGCAGCAGCCAGCTTCAAGGACTCAAAAAAAGCACCCAGGGAGGGAGAAATGAGGGCTGCAGACACATGGATAAATGGCTAGTATTTGTTTTATTTACAACAGGTACAGTATACAGCTTCCACAGAGCATGGTTTTGAATAGACACAACACTGAATGTCACATCTCAGTACATGTGAGGGGGGGAACCACAACAAAACAAAAAATCCCACAAAATATCCCCCCTCAATTAATTCTTGATTTTGATTTTTATTAATCTGAATTTTAACCTGCAGAAAATGTGTACTGTTTCCATCAATAAAAATACCTCAACGTAAAATGAATCTCCATGTAAATGAGACACTGCTAGTTCTTACATCAATAAAATTGGTCAAGATCAAGCCTGGGCTATGTGTGTAAGCCAGCGGCCACTACCATGAAAGGCAGTTTATTGGTGTCCTGTTCCCACCAGAACTCCACTGTCAGGCAGGGTTTGCCAAACACCCATCTTTTCAGTGCAAAAACACTTCTTCTACGATGAAACTCACCATCAAACTCTCAAATCAGACCCGAGCTCAGCCTGGTTTTCCAGCAGATACTGGTTTATTTTGTGTCAGAGGTTGAGCGGAGCATGGCCAGAGACTGGGAGTCCCCCAGGCAGGAGGCACTGGAGACCCACCGGCTTTGCCACGCAAGGCAGGTTTCCCCTGGCAGTTCTTAAACACCATTTAAAACATCCCAGCGCTCTCTCTGCCTCTGCTCCTGCTAAGTAGGTAGATACTGACCTCAATCAGAGAGGCGTAACACCAGTGATCTCACTGTGAGACATGAGAACCGTATGGCCCTGGCGCTAATGAAACCCCCTGACCAAACGCCAGCTGTTAATTTCCCTCTGTGTTCGAAGACACCAGCCTGCAGTCGGTAAGTGCTGCTTTATCAAGCCGAAGTCTGAGAGAGGCTTCTCCCAGGCTGCAGGTTCTGCCTGCATTCCAACATATTTGGAAGAAATAAGCCTGTCTACTTTCTAAGTGGATTAAGCTAAAGCAGAAAAAGAAGGCGGATTTATTCTGTAATAAATATGTCCAGATATGAAGCTATTTCAGAATAATTGTTGTCCTTATAAATATACTTCTCCTTAATCCGAAAAAACTTCCATGTCCAGAGACATCCTTACACAGAGTCAATACTACAAAGAATTTAAGGCAATTCCGTAATTTAAAAAATACTGATTTTCAAGGTACTCTTAAAGAGGGCTGTCAGGATGTCTCTGCAACTGCCAAGACTACAGAGAAATAAAACAGACTGCAGACCCATATCAATGACCAGTTCCTGCCAGCAAAATCTCAGCTCTGGGGTAGGCAATTGAAGTAGTCAAATCAAAACAGAGGTATTAAACTTTCTTCTTTGCAGAAATGCACTATGTGAACACTGACAACGCAAACTCCAGAACTCCCCTTAAGAGCTGCTTGCTTTGGTATTCTGTAATCTTTACAACACTGCTGTTTGAGGCAGAAAATAAACAAACAAAAAGCCCCAAACAAACAAAAAACAAACAAACAAAAACCCCACCCAAGTATTTAAAGTTTATTAAAAGCAAATTGCATCACATTTTTACAAAGTTTCATCCCCTACTCTATTAATCCAGCATCTGCATTGTGGAACGTTATGAGTCATAATGTGGACATTAAAATATAATTTCTTTATATAAATATCTTCATTAAACCTTCTTTTTAAGACATTGAAGACCAAAGGCAGAAATTTGATTGTCTGAATCAGTCTCCAGTCCTTATCAGGCAAGAAAGATGAGCGCTGCTGAAGGCATCCAAAGAGCTGGTCGGAGGGGCCACCTGAGAGGTACCATGCCGGGACCTGCCTGCACCTCCTGAACTGGGCACTCGGCACAGGGACTTTGGTGGTGTTTGTGCTGCAGGGACTGCCCCCCCCCCCCAGATGAATCCTAACAGTTATTTTTTTCCTTCCTCCTATAACTGAATAATTTACATGCAAATATTATGCCTGAAGGTAACTGGCAGAACCACAGACGAAAAAAAAAAATAAAAAAGGAAAAAAGAAAGGAGCCGCAATGAATATTCAGTTTAATGACAGAATGACAAGTGCCAAGTTTGGAGCGGTTCCTGTATAGCAACACCAAGTGAGAAAAAGAGGGCAAACTGTAATTGTCAGCCCTCATCTAACGCCACAGGACAAGGCACAATCAAGTTTTTCTAGCTGGCTAAAGAATGCATGTAGCTCAGTCTACCATCGAATTATTGAGCAGCTTTTCCTATCCCAAAATACTCCAGTCCTTTTTCCCTGATTTACACTGTGGCAGTGTTGAGATTATAGCCATTAAGATTCCTTCCAAAGCAGCCGCAGAAAAGTAATTCTTTTGCTACTCCAAGAGGCAATCAGTAGGCCACTAGGGAATGCACACGGCTTTCAGTAATACCCTTTTGTTTCAGTCTTACAGTGACGTCTCCGTAAACTTCTGTCTTGGCAGAAACTGAGTAAACTGGGTCCAGACTCAAAACGTCATTCCAGGAGTATCGTTACAGAGGACAGTCTCAGGTACTCAAGTCCTGAGGAATAAACCAGACAATCTTTTGGTTTGTTCTGTTTTTTTCTTGCATGACACCAGCTTTCACCAGCAGAAAAGTTGTGGGTCCTAAGCCTGTGCAGATGATCTTTCAAATGCAAATGCCCTTCCCAAATTTGCACACCAAAATCTTTTCTGCCTCGGCTGCTTCCTATCACTTTCCTAAGGAACATCAATATGCAATCAAGATTGAAGGCTTTTAAGGTTGGAAACCAGGTAGGTGGCAACCAGCCTGACTAGTCCTTCTGAGAAAAGGTATCCTGCTGGTTTCAGCAGTTGCAAGCCATCACACTCTCCACTGATGAACAACTGCCATGCACACATGCAGATCCACTGGCACATGATCCATGCACCCAATGTACCTCGAATCGATGGACGCATTATGCAAGGGTGATTTATTTGCCCAGGGAGAGTAGTTGTTTGCAAGCACAACTGGAATTTTGCAGGAGCTAGGTGACAAGGCTCCTAGCTTTTGTCTTTATTTCTGCAGAGGAAGTGAAAGTCAGGTATCACGAGGAAACGGAGGTGCTGGAGACAGGCTGGCTCTGGAGTTACTCATGGGAAGAGAAAGATGTTGAAGAACCAGAACAGCAGGAGAAACCAAACCATGGAAATGTGTCCCTTACCCTGCAAACGCATAGCATCTCAAGGTGCTATTAGTGGAACAGCAGCAGCCAGATGGCTGTAAGAATTTCAGCAGCCAGAGGAAGACCTAATTTAAGAAGCCTCCCACACAGCCACCGATAGGGAAGATGGATTGTTAACCACTGCTCACAAAACCACAGCAAAACCCCTGGCATCTATAAACCCAAGTTTCTCCGTGAACCATTGCACAAGGTGCGCACGGGTCCTAAAACACTGTGTGCCAACGAACAAACAAACAATAACTCACACTTAACTAGCGCTGGAAATTAATAGAAGCTCCATCCCCTCTATTTCAGGGTGGGATATCCAACACAGGAACACACGTGCAGCCCGTGCTCTGTGAAGAGGACATTTCTACAATACTGCAGAGCTCCAATACACAGGCGACACGGGTAGCCACTGTACCAGCGACAGCAATGGATGCTTGGACTGTCTGGAGATCTGGGAACCCAACCAGTGCCATAACTCAAGCGAAGGCACCGCATACCCAGCCAGCCCAGACAAATGGCCAGCATGTAGCAAGGCAGCGAATGACACAAAAGCAGGAGAGTTGGTAGCTACACCAGCTAGTAAATCAGCATGCTCACCCAGGAGCTAACATGTATCCTTATCTCTTCCCAACCTTGTCAACATAGGAACAAGTGATATTTCTTCAGAGTTAGCAGCAAACATCTGCTAAAACAGACTAATGATTTTTTTTTTAATTGCCAATGAAAACAACCAAAAAAACCCACAAATTTAAGCCTGACGTAAGGTTATAGCGTTTGTTTAGCTTTTCGACAAGCATGCCAGCTTGTTTATAGGGACAAAGTGATAACATTTGCAGGCAAGATGACAAGCACTTCACAAAAGCCAGAGACAGAAGTTCCCAAAATCAATTCCAGGCCTTGTCCCCTGATACCTCATTCAATACATGGGAAAGCCTTGCTATAAAGGATGAATAACCAGAATAGCTTCTCCTCCCTCCTGTTTTTCATCTCATGAACACATTGGAGAGCTTTGGGAGGTATTAGACAGGCAACAAGTGTTATTAGAGTTTAATATCACAAGATTGAACCACCAGCATCCACAGCAAGACCTGACTACAGTAAAAGAAATCCACATATTAGAAAAGACGCAAGATCAGCTGGAACAGTAGTAAGATGAGAGTTACACCGCCAGCATTACAGGATTGTAAAGAAAAACAATGATACGCTAAATAGGGCAGCTTTTCAGACTAACAGCTTTTGGCGCTCAAAAATCCAAGTCCCGTGATAAGAGATCTCTCTAGCAACAATGGGAAGGGGGGTGGAAAGTTGCGCTAAAAATTTCATTTGCATGACACACCTATCTGCATTTGTTTTAGTGATTCTTGGAAAGACAGGAGAAATGCAGATAAAGGGAGAAGTGTGTGTGGAAGACAGGGTGTGGAAGGGGAGGCAGAAGGGAGTGTTAGACTCTCAAAGACACAGGAAAATGTGGTTTTGGTCAGTAACTTTCAAGTGCTCCTCTCCCTTCCCTTGACCTTCACCCGTACTTCCAAGTATTCAGCTGAAAAAGACATCTCTCTAAGCAATTTAATACACCTGAATCATAAATTTCTGCATGGTAGTATAGTCTTATGGACAAAAAAAAGTCCAGCGATGAGACTGGCATAGACAGCTTGGCCTCCTGATACTTACAAATACAAATCATATTTGTACAATCCTCCCTTGCTGGGAGGAAGATGGTGTAAGTCTAGGCACTGTAACCACAGACTGGTAGAAAGGTGAGCTATGGCTATTGCCAAAGTCATCCAAAAAACATTTCCTCTGCACTTGCACATGTATTTTCAGTGCCCTGTTTTCTAGTGTGTTTGGAGTGTTTGCAAGTGAAGAAGTTCTGCCTGGTTACGAGAGTCAAGGGAAGCTCCACTTTCACCCATCTTTTGACTGGAGCCTGACTGCTTTTTGCTTTATTTGTCAAATAGGATCCTCAGTAATACGGATCCTGGACTCTGTAATGCTGCTAGACTTGTCAGAGATTCTTCACAGAGAAAAAGAAAATTGCAGCTTTCAAAAACAACACAGAGGGTAATTTTCTGAACTGACTTAAGCTGTCTTTGCTCTGACTGTGAAGAGCATTTTCCTCCATTAAACCCTATGCAGACCTTCTGCATCAGGTTCATTGATCACATGTAAAAAAGCTGAATGTTGCCCCCCTCCCCAAAGGAAGAGGTTGGGAACGGAGAAAACTAAAGAGGATAGTTAATCTGGGAAGTTTTCTTGTGATTTCTGATCTGGGTTTCTCTAAGACAAAGGGAAACAAGGCTGCATTGAAAAACGGTTTGATGAAGCATATATCTGATCTTTTTACAATACAAGTTCAGGCTGATTTTGACAGAGAGATATTAGGAAACTTGATCTCAACAAATATGGAGCTGCCCTAAGGTAAAAAAAAAAAGCAGAAGTAGAAGGGAGGGTGCAGTTCCTGAGTCCTAAATCTCACTCCTGGCCATGTTTGCCATTCCTGGGTACTTTGTTCCTTTAGCCAAAACTCATCTAAAGATAAGAGATTTGAATCTAATTTTTATGAGTGCAAAATAGATAGATTGAACACACCATTATACAAATCAGATAGTTGGGAAATACCACAGTGCACTATTAAATCTGCTAAAGATTCATCAGGAATCCAGGTTTGCCCACAATTCACTATGGGAGTGAAGTTCCCAACCGTATGTGTAGGAATAAGAGAGCTCTTGATCCCTGGGAGGGGATGGAGAGAGAGGAGAGAGGAGAGAGAGAGAGAGAGAAAGAGAGAGAGGAAAAATAAATAAGAGATGGAAAAGTTGTCTTACATCTACAAATATAAATTATATTAGTGAAATTATGACTGCAAGTTCCAGGTGGGCATCGAGCAATTTCTACCATCACACGCTAGTCATTATCTTAAACATCCTTGCTATTCCTGACTCGAGCCAGGTTTTTTTTCTGGAGAAACACTAGTCTCAAGTAACAAGGATATTTCAGATAAAGGCTGATACTACACATTGACAAACTTGTGCAAGAATATTTGGCACAGGGCTACCCACCGGCATTACACCACACGTGGCATATTTTGCTCCACCGTGCAATCATTTTTGTCTTGGGGACAGACACCAACTGGGGGCTCGGCCGAGGCCGTGAAATGCCTCCCTCGCTCAGAAGAGACAGGAGGGTTTGCTGCCGTGCAGCCCGAGATGAGGGGCACATGGGACAGCACCGCTCTCTAGCAGGAGCGGTGGCTGAAGGGCACAGTGCTAATTTGGCTCAGCCAAGGCAATCGATAACGTGAGCAATCCCGGCTTCGCTCATAAAAAGCACTTCACAAAAATCTGTCGTGGGGTTTTGTGAAATAAGGGCAAGACAATCGTTGCAATAATGTGAAGAAATCCTGGTAATTCTTTGGAGTATACTGGACAGCCACAGTCTGCATGTGAAAGATGACTGGATTTGTTAAAAATGCCAGGAGAACAAACTTTACACTACCTCCAAGAAGAAAGTAAACATGCCCTACATATGCATATATTTAAAGAATCTATTCACCCATATCATTTCGTACATGGGAAAATACTATCACAAGAATAGAAAAGGCTGTATTTCCATTTGCCACGTACTGTCTGCCCTGCTTATCTTTCATTCCTTTTATATATTTACGTATTAAATCTTAGTCGTTGGCTTTCTGCTCTTTCACTCCAGTTACACTAAAGATAGGGAAGTTATATACAGGTGTATCTTTAAATCAAGAAAAAGCATCTGGTTATCTTTTGAACAGATATACTGATACCTACTCCCATACTCCCTCCCTCTGGGCAAATGTAACTGTGCAATACCTCAGGCAATGTCATTTTATGTAAAACTTCCCAATGCTCTTCAAGTCATGTCATCTTGTAATTATATTTTTTTTTCCTGTTGTGAAATAAGAGATGAAAAAGAGGAGCTCATCTCAGGAGATTTAAATAGAGGTAATGGAAATAGCTCTGCATAGTCTAGTTCCTGCAGAATGAATTTTCCCATCCTGCAAAAGTTACAGACATTAGAAATTTGGTTTTTTCCTTCCATATCAGAAACCGAAGATTGTCCAGGCTCCAAGCTTTTACAAACAGCTAACAGGTAGATGTAGCTCCATCTCAGAATGGTTTACATCCCTTGGGGTGTAAGAAACCATGTCAAGTCCTTACTCTCAGTCATACCCCAAGCATAAGAAAAATCCTTCCAGTTTAACTCCCAATTCCACAGCAGAAAGCTCCAGTTTCACCAAAATTTGCCATTTAAAAACACTTTTCCCTCTCACCAAAGTCCCTGATAAATGTAATATTTCTCCACAGCATGCTCAGAAATCCAGCGATCAATTTGGAAGAAGCCATAAATAAAACACTACGCAAAATGTAAGTAATGTCAGAAAATATCTTCTCTTCGAAAAAACACACCCCAGCTAACTCAAAAAATTTGACAGTTATCTGCATGAAATGTGGCAAAGAATTCCTAAGGTTTTAAAATTTCATGTCTAACTGAAAAATTAGCATTTGGGTTATAGTTTTGATCTAAAAACCAGGGTGATGACAGTGAGTTGGAAATGCTAAAGAAAAAAAGAATCAGCAAAAAGTGACATATCTGTTACTCCATTACGAACTGAGTAAATGTCACAACTGGCTGCAATGCAGAAACCTCATTTCAGAAGACTGTAAATGCTGGGCTGGTTGTTTCACAACAAAGAGACCTTGGGGGGGTGGGGTGAGGGAAACCAACAACAAAAACCCAAAAAAAACCCAAAACCAACAGCCACTACTCTTGATTTAATCCCAAATAATGTGGAAATTACCCCCGCAGGCAAGCCCCCACACCTTGCATGGACAAAAGGTTCTGTCATAAACCTTCAAGCCTGGACAATAATTACGGAACCCAAAGTTCAGAAAATGCTGAGATTCAGATATTCATCAGCATTTTCATATCCAGAAACTGAGGCAAAGATTGATCTGCGTACTTACAGTCAAACTGGAAATCCAAACCAAAAGTGAAATATTGCTACCTGCTTTTTGGCATCTCACCACAGGAAATAAAAAAGCCAGCAGAAACCAATCTATACTTCACACTATGACCTATACTTTTCAAAAGATCAAATATTTTATTTTTAATTTGAAAAACAGTGATGACACTATTATCATGTTCCTTGACAGTATAGGATATTGCATCACAACCCCCAGTACCGTCTTTACAGCTTCTGCTTTTACTGCTTGTAAATTCCAACACCTCTTATTCTGACCACAGCTACTAGAAGATTGAATTAATCATTTCATTGCTTCTTGCTCAGAGCGCAGATGGAGAGATACAGCTGGGCAACCAATACATCGGAAAAGTTGATTCTTTAAATATTTCCTTATTATATTAGATTTGGGGGCGAGGGGTAGAAAAAGTTGGCGAGATCATTAAGAGCAGTTTAAACTGCATCTCCTCTCTTCCCAGAGACAGAGAATGTAATTTCCATATCCCAATCAAGCTTAAGAGCACCCAGCTGAAGGTCACATTCAGATCTGCCTCTTGCAGCCAACAAAATGCTCTGCTGCCACTTACACAGCCCCCTTTGCTTCCCGTGGCTCCAGAGTGACAGTATTTCCATCGAACCTAAGTAAGCAAGCAGAAGTCACAAGCTGGTGTTACAAAACTTAAAATGCAATTGAAAGTTTCTGGAGTACTTCAGAAAACTGTGCAATCACTTGTGAACTGAAGTGCTTGTTATCGTATACAAAGCTCCAGTAATTAGAATCAGGAAGAGAGGTACAAGGTGCTTAGAGATTATTGGGGAAAATCTAGCTAACAGGAAGCGCAGAACATAAACCAATCGGTACTTAAAGCAACCTTGAGATACCTGCAATTAATTAAAATACAAAATGTTAAGCAGCACATTTCCATATTATTAAAATCTTCAGAAGCGACTAATGATCAGAAGCCATTACAGCATCGACATTAATGTGAGATAACCCTCAGGTGTTACTAGCTTAATAAAAAAGATGGAAAATAGCCTCAAACATCCCTTCCTCTCCCTCCCTGGTCTACTTCCACATCCTTCCAACCAGCCCCTGGCTAATACATTTATTTCTTCGACTAGCCGGCGCCTGGCAATGAAGAGGCCGGACAGTGGCAAGGGCTGTTTGCCGTCATCACTCGCGTCGGTGCCCATTTGCCCCTCAGTGTACGCACCGAAAGCAGTGGCTCCGAGGAAAGCAGGGCTCACCTTGGCTACGTAGGACAAGAGTGTGCCGACGGCGGCAGACACTCGTGGGGCTGCCCAGCCCCGCAGAGAGGTGCCCTGCACCGGGCGATGCCCGAGCTTGGTGCCCCGGCTGCCCAGGGCTCTGAGCTGCTCAGCCCTCCACTGCCACATGCCACCCCCCGGGCCACCACCTGGCCTCCAGAAGCACAAATTCGTGATGGGAAATAGCTCTGGGGGGGGTTAATTTTTTTTTTAAAAGAGCTCTTATTTTAGATGAGAGTTTTACCAAAGCCCTCTGAGCCTCTGGATGGAACTGTTTTCTATATGCAAAACTGCTTAAAAACCAATTCTAATTTGGAAAGCACAAAGGGCATGCACATGTTTTGTCTTCAAGACAGCTACAATATTTGTCTTCCAAAGATGGAATTTTATTCCATTTTCTCTTTAACAACAGGAGCAGGTCATGGTTTTCAAACGGAGTACGAAAGTCCAAGTACAGAAAGGTCTCGACTGTATTATATATTATTTCCTAATTCTCTCAAGCCAGTCCTTTTCTAGGAAAAATCTGATTTCTTTTCAGACTGCTTAACACATGCTGAGGTGATCTCATACTGACACATTTTCTTTCAGTTTTCATCTTTCTTGTTCCTCATAAAATATGCACCAAAGTTTTCACACGGAAGGTAGCTGCTTTGCAATAGAGACAGCTAATTGTTCTGGAAGATTTTTTCTAAAAATTAGACTCCTTTATTCCTCAGTGAAAAAAACCTTATTTTTTCAATGAAATTTTACAGGCCATTAATCTAATGCAGATTCACAGGACTCAGGGAATTAGTTAACTTAAAAGAGCAGCTACTGTGCATACTCTATAATTGCTCTTCATCAAAATTGTCAAAGATTTTTAATATGCAGAGTTACCACACAGATTAAAAGCTCTCAAAGTATGTCTCCGTATAAGAGGCCATCATTCCACAGTGTCATTATCTGCTATTAATATTTCAATTAGAGAGTATCACACGTTCCTCTGAAGAAACGCAACTGCTCGCAAAATGAGTCCCGTTATTGATAATGCTCCAGGAGTGTGACACAAACAGCCTATTTTTGTTCCCACATTTCATTACCTCCTATAAATAGCTTTCCAAATTTTTAGGGGAAAAGCTCATTTTATACAGAAACGTGCATCCCAACCGTCCTGCTTCTAAGAAGGGAGGCGAAGGCTGCAGGGACCACACAGGCGCTTCTGCACGGCCAGGTTACGACCTCACTCCCCAACTATCTGACCTTACCAGCAGCTGAAAGAGGCCGGTACCTCACAGTGCACCCTGTCAGTCCTTCTAAGGACGTCTGACAGAAATACCAGAACTTTTCAGGCATCAGCATCAGCACAAAGAGGCTTCAGGCCCGCTCTGTTCCACCTGACCAGAGGATCTAGCTCAAATCGCGTGGCTCTGCAACACCCCATTTGGCATGAAATATTCTTTTGAGGCGTGATTTCTTTTTTGAGAAAAAGACACTTTGCTTATTATCATAGGTCTTACAGTCCCATTTTCATCACGCCAAGCTGATATTCAACTTCCAGTCCAGCTGATACACTTGAAACCACCTCTTGAAGGACGGACCTTGCCAAGCTGATGGACAGCCATTACCTTTCTACAGCCCTCGTATCGCACCTCACATTAACCAGCAAAATGTTACACCTACATTTATCTTCGGTATGATGCTAAATAATTAAAATTGTTTCATCAAAGCTTCTTTTTTTTTTTTTGAGAAGCACAAAGGAATTTAGCAATTTAAACATGCACTGGCTTGTTTGGCAACTTTCCACTGTTTCCAGTATTTCTCTCTCTGCGGCTTTTTCCCCAGACACGCAAGGCCTGTGTTTCACACACAGCTTACACTGCGTGCTGACTTCTTGGTGATGTGAAAGATGTGACCCTACAATGCAGTCGCTATTCCAGACTCCAGCCTCATGTCTCCACCAGCCCTCCGTTAACACACGGTGCGAACAGGCAGCCCACTCACCCTCGGTCCCCACGGCAGGACATTTACCAGGAGTCAGGACCTCTCAGAAGAAATCGGTGATACAGAAGGCAAAGGCATGCAGTGCAGCTCTTTGCAGGGAGAGCAAAGCGAGCCAGCGGCTACTAGAGTCCCCGTCTCAACATTTATTTTATTGCATTTGAAGCTTTGCAACTTTCCACACAGAAAATCCAGCAGCGCTGAGGGTTACACCACCTTCATTTTGGCCACAGTACCACCTCCCTCCCAAGATACGCCACAGCATCTGGCTAATGTGTCTGTGCCCCGGTGCAGCTTGCGACCGGCACTGCCGTACCAGCAAAATCCCACACTCTACTCCAGACACGATTACCGGTATTCCCTGTTTTGCCTGGAGAAACAGAGAGACATTGTTTTCCTGAACAAGTTGTTTCTCTGCAAGTGTTCCTCTGCTCACGTATGTGGTACGTTTATATGGAGGAGCGCTTTGCCCGGCACGGCAGTACACCAATATCTATCCCATGCAGACAAAGCCAGCCCCATGCAGCTTTAGCCTGCGGAAGACCAAATGTTCAGGTTACAGTCAAACGCGACGCAGACAGGAGCAATGTCAATACGAAGAGGGACACCCAGAACAACTCACCAGGATCACACCACCCTTGCTTCTGTGACAGTAGTGACGTTTCCCCAGGAAATGCAGGCATCTGCTGTTGCACACGCCAGGGACCAGCAGGAAGAAGAGGTCTCAGCATCTCCCCCTCCAAATAGCCACCGGCCAAGCCAGACCAGCACGCTGCAAACCCATTTTGACACAGACCCCAATGCATTTGCAAGCAACACACGACACCTGCAGTGACGACTCTGGCAGAAGGGCCGCACCAGCCACACGCTGCCTGCTGAGCCACCATGGTGGCTCCCACAGCTCCCAGCCTCGGTCACCACCACCACAGCCATCGGCAAGACCACACGCTGGCTGTCAGTCGGACCCGCTCTTGTAAAGGTGACCTTGTCTTTTACAGCAGAGGGTAGCAGCCTGGAAGAATGTGAACTGAATAAACTGGACCTCATCTCCAATTTGCAATAATTTTCTGTATACATATGTGGGTATGTATATGCTTTTCTTTTAAGGAAGAAAAAGAACTCTTTGAAAATTGGAGAAGACTGGAAAAAAAACCCCACGGTTTTCACCTGCATCTCGCTAGAACATTTTATGACTGATTTTACTGAATAAATATTGAGAAATTAAGGCTTTTTAAATCACTTGAAAAATGGAAGTGGAAGGGATGGGTAGAAGATAGATAGAAAAAATCTCAATAAAAGTCATTAAATTAGCGCATAAACAACTAAGATCATCTGCCACTGTGGTATAACACTAACGGTCACGCTCAAGCTGAAATCCAGGCTACAACATTGCCCACCTATTCGGTTATTTCACACTCACATCCCTGCACCTTCAAACACCCCCTTCCTTCCTCCAGTGCTGGATGATTACAACAGAATGACTTTAAAAGATCAACTGCAAAACATGAACCTATGAGAAACTACTCTGGGGGCTAACTAATAAAGTTACATGCCTACAACGGAGTGCAAAGAACTCTGCTAGCGCCTACCAGGCGCTGCTGATGGCAGTGTCTGCTGCTCTTGAAACTCGCTTCTGACTTGAGTTAGTTGCTCTTTAAATATCTGTTCCACATAATTAGGAAGTTCAGCATCATCGAGAGTACATGGATTTTGCATTTCTTGACCTTTTTCCCACTAATTTTCAGCAGACTATTTAATGTTAAAATCGCACGGCATGCAATGCAGCGATTCCAGTTATGAATGCACAAGTAAGACCGGCATATAGGTAGTGGCATTAATTAGCAGAAAAGCACTCCAACAGGCAGATTGGAGGATATCTGTATTCACACTGGATGGCCTGATTCATTAACAAGATGTTATTTTGCAAAAATATGTCCAAGAAGCCCTTGTATATCTGCTGTAAGAAGCAATTCATAGCACAAACGTTTCGTTTCTAGTTATCCAGGTTGTATCCAACCGCTGAAAAAACAGCGCTTACTGCTCTGCAGGCACTCTGTTCACTGGGATACAGTCAGTCAAAAAATGACAAACTCATCTCTTCACTCTGTCAGTCCTGGCTTGCAAAAATGTAGTGCCAGTAATGTTTTATTTATATTTAGAAAGTCACTTTCATTCTGTGTAACATGTAGACTGTTGACTTTATAAGCCATTGCAGTGGTACCACTGAACTCTTTTTAAAGAACGAAGTCTGACGCCCAATCACCCGTAATTTCCTTAGCCAGGACAGGTTGACATGTTTGTTAAAATACTGTTACTCATGACTATCTGTGTCTGCTTTAAAAATAACCTGCCTAGGGCAGAGAGTATCTTCTGGGTTGGCTTTGTAGAGCACTTGGCATACGGGCCCTAATATCAGTTATTTTGGTACAAATCGCTACCGCAGAGCATCACCTGCCTCCTGCTGCAGCACACCGCATCTGGGCAGCCAGAGGTGGCAATCAAACCCCTGCCCGCAGCGTTCAATTTAGACACACTGTAGCAGATTAAAAACTTAATCCCAAATTCATTGAACACTCATAAGGCTCATTAACTTCAATCCCTGGCTTGTGCATGTGAGAAACGCCAGCATGAGATCCGAGGGCAGGAGGTGACCAAGCTTTGCTTTCATCTGGTGTGACTTTGTTTTCTCACGCCAGCAAAACCAACTTGACAGAGGATAACTCAGCGTAGAGCTTATAGGGGATGAGTGTTTCCTCATAGAGTTGGAGGGTGTTTAGTTATATCACCATGTCACCCATGTGTCAACACCAAAAAAAAAAAAAAAAATGTTTGAAGCGTTCCCTCAAGGTCCTCCTTCAGAAACAACTTCAGTGCATTCTGTAGGTCAAACTTTCCTTTATTTTTTCCTCCAGGCTAATTTAAAATACTTAGCAATGGTAGCAATCATGGTGAGACATTCCCTCAGACGGCGAAATGTCCGTGTCTCAGAAAGTATACTCTGGCAGAAAGCAGTCACACTACAAAACGCAGAAGCGTATCAGAGCCAAGCGCTCTTGCTCAGCCTTACACAACTCGGAGGGTGCTTTGGGTAGGATGGGGGATGTAGTTTTCTTGCCCAATGCATTTTCCATGAAGCATGAAACCTCTCCTAGTAGAGCGTAAACATGGTGAAAGGAAAGCAAACATCATAATTTTATTACAGAACCATGGCACACTTTTTTCTTAAAAGCAACCCTGACACGAAGCAAAATATCACTGCTTTTCTGGTCATTTGCTTTAGGAATAGCAGCTGTCGATTTTTCCTTGCTGGTAATAACCCCATTTAAATCTTGCTCTATTCCACCACATCGTAATAGGTGGTGGGGGGATGGTTGGACTAGATGATCCTTGAGGTCTCTTCCAACCTTAATGATTCTATTCTATTCTATTCTATTCTAATCTGCAGCATTAATGCAATAATTCATACACCCTGATAAAGCCACAGACCCAAAATCACTGTCTGTAATGACATCTGTAATTCCGAAACTGCAGGGATGGGAAGCTTGAAACTGGCAGGCTACAGTTTCTGCAGACACCAAGAGAGGGCTGTGTGTGTGTGTGCAGAATGATGACATTTCTGCTCCATTTCTGTCCAAATCTTGAATCTTGCCCTGTCTGCAAGCCAAGGCAAACCCACGGAAACTTAGCGACACAGACATCAAAATACTTCATAAGGCTCTAAGCTTTACCGTAACTGAGTTAAATCAAGAATTACACGTCAGTGCCCATGTAACTTCAGCACTACTCCAGCACTGAGCGAGGGAACCGCAGGTAGAGCATTGCTGGTGGGACGGTATTTCAATGGTCTAAGCAAACTGACGTGTTATGACTGAACTACAAAAATACCTCTAAAAATAACATCACGGGGTCCATAGCTACTTCCTCCTGCCTTCCGGCCTGGCAAAACTCAGGCTGCTTCAGTGCTCACATCTAAGTCAAATAAGATTTCTGGTTGTGCAACTTGTCCCATGCAGGCAGCCTCACGGTGGTGTCTGCAGGAGGTCCTGCGTGACTAAAGACCTCCACCCACCCAACTGCCCTGCCAGTAAAGCTCTATGTTCCTCAGCTGAATTTCTACAACCTTCAGTGCCTTCAACCGAAGTGTGACTGAGCGGAATTTGGTTAAACAATTCTTTGTATGATGGAAAGGAACAATTACATTTTATAGCTCATTTTCTTGAGTTGCAGCATCTCTAATGCTAACAGAGTTTGCTCTGTCACCTAAACAAGCAGCTCCTGCTCCAAACAGCCCCAAAAACACCAGAGACACTGAGTGACTGCAGAAGTTCCTAACTGCACAACCAGCTAGCGCTCGGGGGGAAGTACCACATTTATTGGCATGACGCTGACCTGAAAACAAAGGCTACGTATCCTTTGCAAGACACCATCTGCCCATCTTTAGACCCAAATGTCCTACTGCCACAAACACAACCCATCGCCCAGCTCTGAAATCCATCACTGCTTCAGCTGCACGACCACGGAGCAAGATCTCAACCTTCCACCTAAATGATTGGGTCCCCATTTGCCTCCTTTCCTGTGCTCTCAGTTAACAAGGAGAAAAAGTTCCCGTTTATCAAAGCAGGAAGGACCAAGCAATAGAAACGCTAGTTCACATCAGCTGAAACTGTGGATTTTACACTTGTTAACAGTAGATCATCTAAATGAAACACCCTCGCAAGCAGAACGATGACCAAATAAAAGAAGGTTGCTCTTTTGCTTGTACGCTCAGTGAAATACCACGGGTCCAGTTCCATGTTGCTACGATGCAGGTAACAGGGCAGAAAATGCAGCGCTCATGCTTAAGCGTTCTACTCTCAGAATTTTACCTTAAAAAATGTAATTATTTTCATTTGATGTCCTCCCGTATTTTGGTAAAACACTGTTGCAAGTGCCTCCCTCAACAACGGAATGATCAAGACTTCCAGCTTATGAGTTGTGGGGCAAATATTTCTCTTGCTTCTGAAGCCCACCTAAACGTTTGGCACCTGAAGTGTTTGAATAGCTCACTTTAGACAGAACGATCCTATGGGCACTGACCTCTGAGGCACAACGGAAGACAAAATGGATACATGGGAAATGAAAACTCATGTTTTGTATCTGAAAAAGCATCGCATACGCAGCCCACCTCAAAATGCCGTTATTTAAAGGGACACATTTGTGATGCCAGCGTTGCTAGTGGTTCTGAAGGCAGAGCATGCAAAACGGATGGCGTTTAGAGATTAAATCCCTCAACCTGTATTTGGACACTTAATGCGTTAGTGCAGAGGGTCTGAAGGCTCCTTTTTAGGCCACATGTTGTATCATTTTAATCTTAGCCTAAAAATAAATAGAAAATGGATGAATCACCTTGTGGTCTTGGTGTTAGCAAACATCTGTCACCTAGCAGCGTTACCTTCTGCACGATCCTCTTCTCAGGGTGGTCAACCAGCCCAGGGAAGGAGCAGGAGCGGGAGCAGGGGAAAAGCCCTGGCCCACCTCCTTCCTTCAGGCACATGCAGCCCAGAAAGCAGCCCCGGCAACAGAAAAGAACAAGGAAAACACTCTGGAGGAATCTGCTTTCCCTCTGCAGAGCATCACAGCTCTCCTAGAGAAAGGGCAGAAGTGCAGACAACAGACCAGCGTTGCAGACTGAGCTGAACCCCTCGCTGCAGGAAGAGCTTACCAGCATACAACCACCTACTTCAGACGTGCGTGGATCCCGTCTCTGGGTAAAAATAGAATTTTATCTTCCATCAGCTCTAATATGCGTTGCCAAAAAAGGCACAAAAAACATATGCAATGCTCTTAACAACTGACAAATAGTTTCTTATATTATCTGTGAGTTTATCTCTCCAGAAAGAACTGTGAAATCTTGGCGAACGTCAGCAGAAGTAATGAAGGGGAGGTGGGGCAGAGCGGGCAGGGCACGAACAAGGCAGTTAGTCCGTTTGCAAGACTACAAAAGGTTTAATTCATATGAGCACTTTAAGTTCACCTGGGGACTGCACCATACCCTCAGATACAACACGCACAAGGTCGGTGTTTTCTCACCTCATTTCTCCGAGCAGGCACGCAGGAACCTCCTAGCAGCAACGCCAGCCTCGCATTCGCGACGCTATGGGGTAAACTAAGTATCATCCCCAACCCCGCTGCTCGTGCAAACCAGCCAGCAAACCACACTGAGTGCTGGTGAACGTCTGCCTACTTTCAGCATGCCTTGAAAGCAGGCGGGTAACGTTCTCCTATCCTTACGCTTCGAACGGAAGAGGCGCGCAGCAAAGACCAGCGCTAACCTGTACGTACTGCCCGCACACAAATAAAACAGGGCTTAAAGTTAGGGACAAGGCGAGGTACCTACCACGCACGGAAGGCTCCACTCATCTACAAGACCGGCTCTTTCTCACCACAGCACTCGCTCCCTTGGGACCTGCCAGATTTACGATCAGCGGCGAGCCCTCGGATTGCGTGTGAGTATGTGTGTGTGTACCGGTGGGAGATGAGAGAGGCTGTGTCAGAATACCGTTCGGAAACTGCCGCCGCAGCCCAGGCTCCCAGGTGCCGGAGGAGAGGTTACAGTAAGGGCTGCTTCTTCCCTTCTTCTCCGCTCTCTTATTACGGAAAACTCCTGCCTGGCCGTTTGGGTACGCGGGGTTATGAAGCTAACGGAGCTCGCCGCTGGCAGCACGGAAACACCGAGAAGTGTGTAAAACACTTGCCTTACACAGCTCTGAAATGTCAGACTAGGGGAAGGTTAGTCATTTAGGATTTTTCAGTGCTTTCAGGATTTCAGATAGGAATTGCAGATTGCTGTTAGAATCGCAGTATTTCTCCTAGGTGGACCCACTTCTTGCTTTTTCTCATCAACGAAGCAACTGAATTTTGCTATTAAATTCCCTCTGTTCAGGTAAGTTCTGCTGCATGCCGAAGAAACTTCAGTTTGGTGCCAAACCACTGAGTGCATCCCAGAGCACAAACCCCCCAGCAAAATGGACCACCACCCACAAAACAGAACCGTGCGTTGTTCCCAAAAGCACTTTGTTTTTCTCACACACACATCAGAAGACCACATTTGAGAAGATGAAGTTTCCCTTGGAGCACAGCGTTCATGACATGGGGCGGGATGTTTCTGGCATGAGCTTTCCTGCTGCTGACTTGACATCTTTCTTGTTATGACTCTAAATTCCAGTAAACCTCACTGATGACTCACGAGAAAAAAAGCACATAAAAAAAAAAGAAAAAAGGGAGAATGAAACCCTTTCAATTGCTGTGTCTATACAGACACAGAGACACAAATTGTCTCAAATTTCAAAGCAAAGCAGCATCCATCAGAGAAATAAAAGATGAATTTCTCATTCCTGACTGCAAGTATTTGGGGACAATGACATATTCAGAAAATTCCATGTAATCAAAGAAATTGCCTTTTTAAAAATAACCTTATTCTACACTGTTTGGGGAATCGCTGCTGAACATGACATCATGCAAGTGCAGCTACGGACAAATACAGTCACAGTTTCAATGTACTAAGTAAACCAAAGGGATTAATTCTCTACAGATAAATCTAGGTAAATTATTAGACTACCACAGACAGTTACGAATGCATTTTAATTAATCTTCTACCCAAGAACATTAAAATAAGGACAACATTTCCTTCTTATTTCAAATAAAAGTATCCCCTCCTGTCTCTGCTATACTTAAAAACAGGACTACGCTACCGCTTCTGACTGCTGAAAGTGTGCGTACCTCTGGCCACGGTATTTATACCAGTAAAACCACTGTAAATGTTATCCCCAAAATACCTATCAATACAGGAACTGTAGCTTTACAGTCTATGTAAAATCTTTATTTGAATGCCACAGAACACTCTTTCCTATGTCAGCATTAAACACGTAACTACCTAAATAATCACAACATTTCCCGGACTCCAGCCTCCAGACCCCAGCTCCAGCCTCCAGCACGAAGCAGTATCACCTCAAGGTATTTACCTTAAAACCCCAAAGAACCAGAGCAGCAGAGATCCCGTTTCCACCCCAACATGCAATAAGGATTACTACTGCTTATTACTGCTTTGACTGCGAGCCTATTTCCCTAGCTGTGCCGAGCCCAATTCCCCAGCATCTTTCCCCTTACGGGGGCAATTTTGGTCCAACCCAGCAACGTGTACAGCCCTCTGCGGGGAGGAACCGCTGGCTCTGCCTTTTCTCAGCATGGCACAGGCGCTGTAGCCCCAGCAGACTGGAAAAAGGACCTAGTTCAAACTCATTTTAAAACAGAGTACACCTGCTCTCAAAGAACAGTCTTTCTGTAAGAGAAGAAAAACACGGCGGGGAGCAGGGCTTCTCCTCCCTGCTGCTCCCATCCCGTGCTCTGCCCAGGCAAGGACAGAGAAGTGTAAGACAGATAAAGTAGAATTTTGCAAATTAAAGTCTCTGGAAATAAGTACTAATTGTAATGCACGGAAACCAGCACAGGTGTGCAGCAGGTAATGGTCTTCTCAACATCTCTGAAAAAAAGAGAGATACATCTGATGACCGCGTCAAAGCATCGCAGATGGCAGCATCGCTTTTGTGAACGCTGACCTTTTTTTCCGGCAGCAAAGGAAATCAATACCCCCCGTGTGGAAATGTCAATATAAACGCTCAAAAATCGTAGTATTAACATTTCAGAGCCTCGGAGACTCTTGCTTGAAAACAGTTTCTGCAACAACCTTTGCATTTTTAAAAAGATATAAATCAAATTTTATCACTAAAAAACTTTTTAAAACCTAAGGTAAGCTGATAGATAGTGGTTTGGGGGTTTTTTATAGCAAACTCAGTTCCATTGTGACATTTTAACCCAACTGCAGGGACACTGTAGAAGCAGTAAAGATCTATTTATTTTTTTATTGTTCAACCTGAGAAAATGCTTTCCTATGTAAAAATGACAGCATTCTACAGCAACTGTAGGGGTATTTTCAAATTCCAGTTTACATTATATCAAGCCATTAGACATCCTTTACTCAATGTGCTTTTAAGGCAGACGTAAAATTACACTGTATCTGCAAGTTCTCTCGGCAGCACCAATGTTATTGAAAAAGCAAAATCAATTTCTGTAATCTCCCTACACCCCCTAAAAATAAAACACATCTTGAATTTAGCAGAAGACTAGTAATTTGGAGGAAACATGGTGAGACAGACCATACAGTCTTGGCCTGGCGGGGAGGGAAAAAAAACAACAACAAAAAAAAGCCACAAAACGTAAGAGATCAGGAGCCTAAGCAAGAGCCCTCTCAGCATAGCCAAAAAGCCAGCCTAGATCCACTGGACTAGACAGTGCTGGATCCACAGGGATGACCAGACCTTCAGAAAGACACCAGCCTCTGAGAAGGACACTCAGAAATGGAGGCACTGAAAGGAGTATGGCATGCAGAGACTAAAATGCAATTTTTCCAGCATGAAGTTTCCTTTACCCAGTTGTCACGGAATATGTAAAACACACTACTTCCATGTTCAAACCCATACGCTTCCCCTCCTTCAGACTCGGGCGGCCCCTCCTTTTCAAGGTATCGCATGAACTAACGTCACTACTAAGGAATTTGTTATCCTACAAAATACTACAAATAACCAATTAGTCTTTCTTTTGCTTTTAATATTCCTGCCTGCATACAAGTGCTGCTGTAAAGCTAATTAGACCACCATGAAACTAATTAAAAAAACCCTTCCAAATTAATCTAATACGTTGCCGCAACAGAAACTTAAAATAATATGCCCTTTCCACAAATAATCCTGAATTTTATTTCCTTCATTTAAACCAAGGCATCTCAGACATGGCTTGCTGGAAAAAAATTCACCTTTTCAACTTCAGTTTGATTCGGCGTTTTCATCTTCACGGTAATCCCTGATGGCAGAGAGAGATGAAATGCGTGCAAAGGTTGGTCAGTCCCACAAAACTCCCTTCAGTTAGGTTGTTAACCCTAAGCCACCTTGCCTGGCCCACTGAATCTTAATCCTGAATTGGAAATCCTTAGCTGGTGGCAAAAGGCAATTCTTCTTCTCTTGACATAAAAGTATGTTCTTTGAGAGCCTGTTTAAAAATTCACTTTTCCAGCACGAAAGCACTCAAAAGCTGAAGTTCCTCTATTGCCCCTCCAAAAAGATGTCTCAGCTGTACCGAAGAGAAGGAATCATTAGGCTGTGGATTCAAATTAGCTGTCAAGAAACATGAACATAAATCTGACTTAATAGCGTAATTTGGAAATGTGTTCTGGGCCCACCCTTGGCAGTAACACCATGGTTTAATTCATGTTGTAGCAATATTTAAAACAGCTCTGCAACTTTGGTTCTCCACCCAACTAAACAACAGAAAATTATGTCATTAAATGAAAAACACCACACGTATTTAAGCAAGAGAAACCGTCTAAACTTCTGACATTTTTCATCTTCATTTTTTTTTTAATCAAAAGATTTTTACAGCATTTTTTTAAAATAACTTACAGCATCAAAAGCAAAATAAATGCATAGCTTCAAAACCTTAGAATATAACCTCCCCTTGTTGCAGAAGAGTTCAAAGTCATAAAGTGCTGTAGATATGAACACACATCAGACAAATCATCTAGTAACTAACTTATTTTTCTGGTTTATTTAACAATATTCCAGGCTTAGAACATTAAATAAAAATCTCACAGACAATGGGTAGGATTAACAATGGCTTTGTTCTTTTTCTTTTTTTCTTCTCCTTTTTTTAAAAGAATGCTGAGACACATCAATTGAACCAACTACAGTTTTATTTTGGATACCAAAAAATAAAAAGAAGCTGGAAGGAAGAGAGCAGTGCATTGCACCGATCTCAGTAAAACTGCTTGTAAGCGTCGCTGCGTACGTTTAGCCCTAGAAGGACGAAGATGGAAACAGGATACGGATGCTGCCAAGAGGGGTAGGCTGAATGCGGACCAGGGCAGCAGTGTTCTGGGCCCTCCCTGGGTTGTGAGGGCACGGCGTTGAACTGTGCTCATTTAAGAGAGGATCCGCACACCTTGCACCAGCACTTGCACAGCTCCTCGAGGGCTAGCGGTGGTGGTAGCAGGCGGAGGTGGTGAAAGTGGATGCAACCGACACTAGCTAACACTCAATGGACTTAAAAAAACAAGAGGTCTTCTTGACAGGGGTGTCACAGGAGCTCAGGTAACATCAAAAAGCGACCTGCTGTATCTCATTCCCTTCCATAATTTGATTTTGCCGCCCTCACAGATAGCCTACACACCTGCGGGAGTTTAGGCCAAGCCCAGGTTTTGCACCTTGGGCAATCCCATACACCTCTTCAGTGGACATGGCGAGTAGGAACATTCAATGGGACGCACTGTGTGTGTACTTTGTATAAGTGCGAATTCATTTTCAGGGGGCTGGAGCATGAAAACCCAGGCTTACTGCCTGCCAATCATGGGCCACACCACCTCTTAAATGCATTTTTCCTGGGCTTAAACGTGCCAGGTAGTTCACTACTATTTACTCCATTGCTCCTTTACTCTAACCGCTGTCCTTCCTACTCACCCACCCCTTCCCGCCACCTACAAAGAAGACAGAGGCCTCAAACTTGCAAAAACTAGTTAACCAAAATATCAGCAAGCAATCTGGCAATAGATTGAAATCCATCACAATTCTCATTTTTGTATATTCCTCCTGGCTGGGCCCTTTCTACAACCAAATGTCCATGGCTACCACTGTGACGGAAAAACCCAGCCTTTTTTCTCCAGAACAATAACAGCCAGTCTTCAACAGACCTCTTTCCAGAAAGCTTCTGCTTGACATAATCGTAGACTAAGGCTGGGGTGGGGGACGAGACACCAGTAACAAAAATAAAACCCCAAGCAAACCTTGACTATAACTGGACAAGGCCAAGAGTCCTCCTCCGCGTCACGGGAAAAATGCTGGCTGCCATCCCACTCCGTGCCAAGTGTGAACTCTAATCTTGTTTATGACCTGCAGTGTTTCATAAGAGATAGGGGGGTTTGCGTTGGTTTTCTTCGTTTCTTATTTGCCAAGTTGTCAAAAGGGCTTAAAACACTTAGGTGTAGAGACACAAGGGAGCAATTACAATATACAACAACTAATCCGAAACAGTACTCAAACATTAGACTGGACAGGACTAGAGTCCACTCTATGAACCAAATCAGAAAGAGACAGAATGAAAAAAAAAAAAAGAATTTGTTAAGTGCTAACGTAATAAGAAACAATCTTAAAGACTCACTAAATACATGTGGGGAAATGGAAGGGTCCCCTTCTTTTAAATATATTTACAAAATATTAAAGCTTTTTATTTTGCTTTTCTCGCCAACAAAATTTTCTAGCTACCCGGGGCAAAGTCCCCATTTAAGAGGTTAAGGATTTTATAACAGACAGACTGTGAGACCTGCGGCCCGTGGCCCGTACACGCCTTCCCACGCTCTCCTTTCCTCCCTCCCTCCGCCGCCGAGGGGCCCAATGCCCTGCCGGCTTCACACCGCACGGCATCAGCCATGACATCGGCACAAAGCGAAGGTGACACAATGCTGCCCGGACCCCACGTACTTCAGTACCACTTTGTAAAAGCACAAGAGACTACAATCAGGGCTTGCTTAGACATACACACAAAAAAAACCCCAAACAAAAAAAAAAAAGTTTTGCCATTTAGCTGCCGCAGTTAAATGGTAAAACTGGACTAATGTGGACACAGCAACACCAGTTTAGAAGTGTTTATACCATTTACACCGCTCTGGAAAGGAAAATAACTTAACTGAGTATAAGTGCATCCACACTACAGCCTGCACCAGCACAGTATCAGTTAAAATAATAATACATCAGTCCCCTAATTGACAGAATTATACCAGGTGAACTTTTCTAGTGTAGACCAAGCCTAAGACATGAGGTAGTGAAAAAGAAAATCAGGCTCAAGATCTTTTTCCATTCCATAGCATTGATATACTCTAAAAATATTCACTGCTCAGATTTATGGATTTTAAAAATTATGGTTTAAAATCCAGAATTTAAAGCTAACATCCTGAGTCACACAGGATTTACAAATGGAGGCATAAATCTCAAAACCACCCTTGCTCAGGGTCCTAATTCAGGAAAATATTTTTTTGTGATAGAAAGCACGTAAGCACGTGTTCGTCTCCCACTGAAGCAAGTGGAGAGGAAGCACGTGGATAAGTGCTTTCTGAAATCTGGGCCACAGTCAGAAATCACAGTCTTTGTAGAATTTATTTCCTCATTCATTTCAGTGCTGTTTAATCACAAGTCATTCATGTTTTAAGACAGTGGGGAAAACACAGACAACGGAAACTAAATCAAGTTTGTTACAACTGTTCAATATTTACAGCATTCATAGCCTAAAACAGAAGTATTTTTGGTAACTTAAGACAAATACCTTTTTTCTTTGTTACTAAATGCACCGCAGCAGTCCTGTTAAACAAACCCACTGTCTCGAATATTAAAGAAATTGTTGTTTACATTTACCGAGTCATTTAAATTAAAAATCTGTTCCTGTTCCAAACCCCACTCTCCTTCATCTTCGTCCTCTGGTTCTGCCTCGGACCCATTCCGACTGTTTTCATACAAAAAGATCTGCTCATCCACGTGAGCTGGGGCTAACCGGTTTCTCTTTGCACTTACAACATTAGCAGAAGAACCGAAAAGGCGTTCAGGGAAGACCCGTGTGGCCAAAATACACCAGTATTTTTGAAGAACCTTTGGTAAAACCGGGAACAGCGCTAGTCTGTCAGACCACCACTTCAGCGGGTCTTCGTTCAAACCGAGGACCTTTTGTGACTTGAAGTTGCTCAACTCCTCAACGATCTGAGCGTGCCATTCCTCTTGGTCTTCCACGCCTCCCGTCTGGCAAAAGATCTCTGCAAGCATATTGTTGATGACACTGGTAGGAGGAGGAGTGGAGGAGATGATTATTTTTTTCACAGGGGGCTCTTCCGAAACAGTGAAGAATTTCTCTTCAGTCCTAAAAGTATTTTCTTTTACTTTCTCCAGCAGGCTTTTTGCTTCTTCCACCACTCTGTTTTCAACCTGCTGCCGCTCAAAGGCTGAAAGAAAAGGCAGTTTTTTGTAGCGGGGATCCAAGAAAGTCGCAACGTTGAGAAACATGTCTATCTCAGGTGTGTGCTGGTAGGTGGATGACAACTCTTTAGCAATCACCTCCTTTGCCATGCTGATTTCTTTCAAATCATTCTCTTTGATGTTCAAGGTAGTATTCAGAAGCATGTGGAGAAGCGGCTTCACCATACTTATCGTCGGGTACTTTGAAGCAGACATCATCTCAGCTACCTGCTTGAAAGGCTGCAGCAGCTCCACCAGCCCTTCGATTGTATTCCACTCGCTGGCTTCCAGCATGAGGTGGTGGTTGTTGCTGTCCTCCACGAGAACGGCCGCAATGACAAACTGCTGCTCCTTGAGGCGCTGCAGCATAGCGAGCGTGCTTCCCCACCAGGAAACACGGTCGCTTACCAGCATGCAGTGGAGAATATTCTGCTGCTTCTGCTTCTCGCTCAGCATGTACATCGCCACCGTAGACTGCTGAAAATACTCCACCAGTTTTCGGCACCTGGCAAGAAGGCTGCAGAGTTTGGGGAGCTGAAAAGCTTGTTGTATTCCTGCATTAAAAGTGTGCCCCAAACAAGGCATCTGTACGGGAATATCTAGGAGAGAGCAAGCTTTCACAATGTCTTTACCGTAATCTGTTGTAGCACCAAAGACTTTTGTATTGATCCCCCACTCAATGAATGTTTCATAAAGGACTCGCGTAATAGTCTCTGCGGTATTATCCTCCGGTACTTCAAACGTCTTTAAACACCGCGAGTTCACCGCCAGGCAGTTGGCAGGACTGCTGCTGAGGAAGTGAACCGCCACGGTTACGTACGACCTGTTCTGGTTTTCGCTCCTCCACATGTCCGTGGATATGCCACACCACAGAACCTCGGTGAGCTCTTTCAGCACGATTTCTCTAATGGCGTTGTACTTTTCGGGAATAGCTTTTGTACAGAAGTACTTCCGACTCGGAAGTTCATACCTGGGGTCTGCTGTTCTCAAGAGGGCCTTGAAGGTGGGTTCATCAACGATAGAGGCCGGATACATTCCCTCACAAATTAAGCTGATGACCGCAGATGTCAGTTCCTGATGCTTTTTGTTTTCGTAGTTCTGGTAGGTCTTCATGATGAGGCTATCTTGAACAACCTGCTGCGATGACTCTGGCTTGATTTTTGAAAACGCGGTGGCAAAAGCCTCCCTCATTTGCTCAGTGTTACTTTTCACAAATTCACAGAATTCGTCGGGATGATTTTTCTCAAGGTGGTAGGAAAGGTTGGACGTGTTTCCTGAATAGGCGATCTGTGCCATGCAAATACGGCAGTAGATCTTCTTCCACTGTAATATGCATCCTTCTGCATTCGTATCAAACCCAAAGTACTTCCACACTTTACTCTTTGCTCTTGGGTGAGCCACTAACTTTAGGTCTGATGGGGAACCTTCTAAACTTTTATTCTCCATTGCTTCTTGGCCACCGTCCCACCTTTTGATCCTTCACTCATTAATGAGTACCTGATAAAGGCAGTAAGATAAAGATACAATGAGAAAGCACAAGTTTGACCACACTTAACCATGTGAAATCAGCATTTCTGCGAACGTATCAAGAAACCTACCTTACTAATTACATTTGCAAATTTAAAGATGAGATTTGCAGGAAGCGTGACCTACAAGAAGCCCATCGGAACATCAAAAATTATGTTTTAGTAGATCACCTTCTGCTGTGAAACTGAGCTAGAAGACCTGCGTAAATCTTGTTTCTGGCATTACATAATTCTGGGTAGAGACAGCGTAACCACCACCACAGAGCTGATACATTACTGTCACACAAACAGGTCACCAGCTACAGCATTTTCCTGCCTCTAAAGTTATAGTTAGGGCTAGACCAACATCCTCTTGCCTAAGAGTTACTGAACTTCACTGTTAACATTTATTTCATTTGAAACCTGATACTGAAGGAGCAAAGGTTTTATTGTTTGTTTATTTTGAAAGAAGTTTTGTTAGCTCAATGTAACTGTTCCAGAGTTTGCTTTAAAAATAAAATTAAAAAAAAATCTGTGATGCAAATTATGGCACTAATCTGCTCCTCTGAAATGTAAAGACATTTTCTGACTGGAAAAGGAGTTTGAACCTACATACAGATCAACAATACACGTCTGACACCTTTCCTGTCCTTCTCTTTCTGAAATCAAAGCCATCTCCTGAGCTACTAGCTCACAGTCATGGTTCCTGGAATAACAGTGCATTATAATTACAGGAAAAGCAGACAGGGAAGCACTAATAAATGTTATTATCCACAGCAGCTGGAAAATAATTTTGCTGCATTTTCTTCAAAAGGCTACAGAATTCAGGAGGGGGTGACACTCTAGAGATGAGCGTGGCAATAAGGCAAGACTTGGCAATCTATACCTCAATATCTGCACAGGAAAACGCTTCTTGTGCAAACAGTCACATGCAAGTACTGCTTGAGGCCCACAGCGTCTCTGCGCACAGTGCCGGCACCCGCCGGAGCTGACTTCTCTACACCAAGAAGCCAGGCCACAGCACGGCCTGACTGCAGGCTGGTGCTCCTCCATTTCTTCCACACCACCAGCCGAGCCACCGGGACAGCAACCAGCCCTTTGCCAGGGGCCTGGCCAGGACTGGGAAGGAGAAGGAAGTCATCAGTGAAACACGGATGCAACCTCCTCCACAAAACCCCAGGGGAAGAGAGCAGGAGAGAAACATGAGGAGCATCCGTGTCGCCAGGCTGAAAGCGACGGCATCACTCCTTCTCTGCTTGTCAGGAGCTGCAACCTGCACCCAAGCCCAGAAAGCCCCTGACAGTAAGACTGGCCGGCTGGGGGAGGAAGAAGCCACCTAACTTTTTCATATCACTGCAAGGGAATATCCAAAAAAACCTGTACGTGTGCAAGCTTCTCCAGTGTGCTGTTGATGAACAGTCGCGAGGAAAGGTATTTTCCCTCTCAACTAGAGCTGGTATTTTGCAGCACTTTCTGAACATCTTGAATGAAAAAACTAAGACAGGTTTCCCAAGACTAAACACATTTATTTAAACACAGCTGTTGGAGAAGGAGAATGAGAGATGAAGGGCAAGCATTTTACTGGATTTGTTCTGAAGATTTACTTCTGGGTGTAGACTACTTCTTTTTCCTTCCCTAAGGGGGGCAGCATCGTGACTACTAGCATGCTCTCCACTGTGATTCATTCAGTGCCTTTTAAGCTGCCAGGATAAACTATTGATTCAACATGGTAACGCTGCCTAATCCCAAAGATGCGCATATCAACAGCACCAAGGTATGCAATCCCACAAAAACTGATGATTTTGAAAGACAAAGTGGTGTAATGTATAATGATGTAACCCTGCCATAGCATCAGACTGTGTACTGACAAGATATGTCGTATCAGCATGTACTATTAGTGCTTTTAGATCCCTCCATCCCAGCCCATGGTATGGTGTCTCAAGGAAGTACGGAGGCTCCCAGTATTTCATTAAATCTTACGGTGTCCTTTGCAGTTACATGACAGTTCCTGAAAGCAAGAAGGAAGGCACTGTAATAAAAGAGTTGATGCGTCCTTAATATTTAAACTTAGTGTGACACACCTCGGATCATAAAAGTTCACCACAGACTGATAAAATACAACTTATTTCAGAGCAAGGGAGTGTTACGGACTCACCTCACCCTTCATTCTTATGCATGTTACAGCTTTGCCATAGTTTTGAGATAGATCTGGCACTTGGCGATAGTGGCACAGAGTAGCACTGCCACAGTTAAGGATACGCCAGCAGAACACAGCCTTTATTATAATGCTGTGAACCACACTTCAGCTGTCAAATACAAACTGCTAATCATCCCTGCCTCTCCTCAAGTGCTATACAGAACAACTGGCACTGTGAAAATAAAATTAAAAAAAAAAAAAAAAACAAAACCAAAAAAACCCCCACACACCACATACCTCTCATTTTTCTGTAAGAGGAGGTAAATTTTTCCTCTTTCAGTGAAATAGTGTTCATAGCCCAGGCTTGGCAAAAATACAGAGCAGCTTCAACCCTGACCCAAACTGAAGATACCAGCACCTTGCAGAATTAAATTCATTGGGAAGGAAGCACCTCATTGCCTCTGGGAAATGCCACAGCTTGTTACAAGTGCAGCTGATGGAAACACTCTCTTCTAGCTTGCCGAACTTTCTGTGATAAAAAAAAAACCAACAGCTAGTGCCACTTTGGTTTGCTGAAAACCCTTCTGCACAGAGAAGCCTTCAGGCTGCAAACGTGCCTCTTCCTTTCTCCCTTGAATTCCCACCCACATTGAAACAGAGCGCATCTTTGGAGAAGCCGCTGTTCTCCTCACCTCTCCCACGCAGCTGGCCAACACCACCAGCCGGCCCCAGGGCCGAGACTTTACAGAGCCTGCAGACAGGATCCTCTGCTGCCCTCACAGCGGGCTCAGCTGCCACAGGAGGATGATGAGGAAGGGCTCAGGTCTCCTGGCCCTAGCACCCCATACTCGCTCTCCCTGGGGTGGGCTGTGCTGCCTCCACACACCTCCCGAACCCCTCTTGCTTTCCTAACACAAACCCACCACTTCCCTCTGCGGGGCAGGGCTTGGGCCAAAGTACTGAAACACCAGCACCGAGGTGCGTCGGGGAGGGCAGTGGTGATACCCTTGCACCCGGCAGGGCTCGGTTTCCCCAGTGGCAAAGAAAACAGACTGAAAACCCGTACAACAGTCACTCGGATTGTGAAACCAAGCCCGGGGATGTGAGGAAACGTGGGGTGTGCAGCCACCCTGCAACCTTAGCTCTGCCCCCTTGCGCACGCACAGCGATGGCACCCTCTCTAATTACACCGCAGGTATCGCTGTCGCACAACCCTTGCCTCGTTCAGCACAGGGGCATCCAGAAAAAGACTGTTTCCTCACTTCTGAAACTACCAAAATAACTCTCTCGAGTGTGTGCGTGGGGGAGAGGGATTAACTGTTGGATGTAACTTTATTTTTGCCTGCCATCAATCCTTCCTACCCGGTCATACCCCTCCCCGTCCCTGGATGTCTTACAACCTAGAGCTCGTAGAGCTTTGAGCAGGAAGCGCTGGCTCTATCATTATGCTTTACTCATATAAAGTAAAAGCCCTCAATACATGAATTGAAATTAAGACATGCATGTTCCTTAAATTAATACTTCACGATTAATTGTAAAGAACCTCTGTACACATGATGATACCGAATAACTAGAAATTGGTGCAAAGTAAAAATACTTCTCAAATTTCAACGACTTTTAGGAAGAACAGGAGGCAGCTTTAAAGTCTTCTGAACTTCAGTCCCACTACCACCTTCTTCAGAGCCACTTTTCTACACATCACAGGTACCAGATTTAATTACAAAAGCTTCAAAACTACAAAACATTCGGCATTCAGTCTTCCCCTGCCAAATTTCATTGAAATAAGTACAGCAGAAGAGAAAATGCAGGAAGAAGATGTCAAATAAATTAATTGAGAAGCTTTTAAAATACCAGAAGACATGATGATGATGATTATATGAACCGTTTTTGTTATCAGTAGGATGACTTTCAGTGACCACATTTCCAGTGTTAATACCCCGGTGTCACAATTAATAGTAGCCTTTTATAAATCCACTGATTAGATTTCTGTTTTTAAAGAGCTGTTTATATCAAGATCTTTAGTCACAGAGGGCTTTTTTTCCCCTCCAACTAAGACTAAGCACTGTAAAAAAAAAAATAATCCAGGCAGTAATTTCTAATGAAACTACTAATTGTTTAGACCACTGAACACTAACAGTTTACACTACATTTCGGCAGTTACACCGTTTATGCAATCAGTACTTGTAAAAATGTTTTAACCTAAATTAAACACAAATTCCCCTTCACTTCTGCACACTGATTTTACTTAGCGAAGCAATCACTGACTGCACCCCGCTGATCCTCCCAGCTCTGTATTTCCCTTCCCTGCGCTTCAAGATCAGAATGTCAGACCAGCTTCCCCACTTTGCAGTGGAGGGGGGGGAGGAGGCTCATTTCAACAGCAAATATTGCTATCTTTTCTGTTTGCTACCCAAAACAATTACCAAGTTTTTGCACTAAATCTAAATTTCAGAGCTCAAATTGCACTCTTTCCCCAAAGAATTGTCTTGAATCCCATTTAGAAAAATCAGATGAACCCCAGTAGAATATGACAAAGCAGATGGTCACACTTAAAAGTCATGCAAAAGCACGTGTGCCAAGAGCATGCAACTCTGAGTAAGTTAGGGTGAAGAAAAAAAAAAAAGAAAAACAAAACTAATTTGGTTTACTCTGGACTGAAATCCTGAACACTTCTTCCTGGCAAGTGCAAGAAAGCAAGCTTTTCTTGGAAAATTCGGAGGCAGAAGGGCTAAGACCCCTTTGCTCACCCACAGAGCTCAAGGACGAGCCATCGGGCATCCCTCTGTTTTAAATCTTCCACGGGAGAGCTGCACCGCTGCCGTGTGATGAGTGGGAACTCTGACTGGGGCCAAGGAGACCGGATTGGAGACAGGGCTGATTCCGCCACCCTGCCCTTCCCAGCCCCGCTTCTCCCCTCCAGGCTCTCCCCGGGAAGGCAATAAAATGCCTGTATTTGTGAGAGTTAAGGACACCCCCTTGAAAAAAAATAGACAATTTCAAACATACACACCTTTCTAGATTACTGTCTGGAAAAGTTCCTTGGTGTTTTCTTACAGTAAGCGTACTTTACAAGATTTACCTAAGCATGTTCTAACCGACACTCACTTTTTGTTGCGCTGCAGTCGCTATTATTATTAGTTATTATGGAAACAAGGTTATTCTGGGTAAAAAAGTTCCTATTGACAAGCTGATTCACTTTTTTAAGTAACGGCTGGACACAGTGAGTTGAAGCAAGGCAGCAGGTAACTGCCAAGAGGCAACTGCACACAAACAACTATCTGAGGAGGAAACTACTTGTCCTTGGAAGAAACCACCCTGAGTTAGGGCTGAAAGAAAACTTTCCACATCTGTCAAATCTGCCCTGGTCCTACTCAGGTAGCTGACATTTCCCAGGTTGGATCTTCACTGCCTTTCTCTGACATTTCCAAACCCAATATTTTTTTTATATTTTTTTTTTAATAGTAGCTAAGAACGGACTGCAACAAAACACTCTGGTCACATTTTCATCATGCTGTTTCTCTGAGGTTCAAAAAAAAGATTTGGAAAGTGTTACACACCCTAGGCACAATACCCAGCTTTACTCTGCCAAGAAAAACTAATGCTAGAAAAATGCTCAGATGACTTCAAACTGTACGCGCATCTGCCCTTTCTGTCACCAGGGTTCTCTTTGTTTGTTTGGGGGGGTTATCTCTGTCTTCTGAGAAAGGAGAATCCCAGCCTATCACAGAAGCATCAAGAATGAATAAAAAGTAGCCAAAATGCTACCCAAGGAAGCCACGTGTGATGAAATGCACAAATGCGGTCTTACTGTGTGGTATACTCATCCCATCTCTTCCCTGGTGCTTCAGATACTCTCTAAAAACAATTTCCTCATCTGCCTCATCTCCTTACCAAAACACTATGTCCTATCCAATTTTTTATTACTTTTTTTTACTGTTCCTCTGGTTAAAGCTACTGACAGAGCCACAAGGGCTCACTTGCTGCTAAGGAGAGAGAGTTAAAGGCACCGAGTTGCACGCAGCTGTGCTCTCAGCTCTGATGACACCCTACGCGTCCATCCGGACTCACAGTTTGCTGTAAGTTCATAAACTCAGAAGCATTTTAAAAAACTTCGAGAGTAATGTGAAGAAAGAGGAAATTCAGATCTTTCTTTCCTGGCAAACTCAAAAGTTTCCTCTAGTCAGTGCTAAACAGGCTACTGACCCAAATCGGGAAAGCGTGAAAGCGTAACTTCTCCCACAAATAACTAACCTGAGCTCCCCTGGAGGAAACTGCAAGTGTCACTCGCTTGCCAGCTCAAAAACTGTCAGCGAGCAACAGACCAAGTTTGTAGGGAGGGCTGCGCTCCCCTCCCGCCGTGCCCGGGGCAGGGAGGCTTCGGCCGGCAGCCCCAGCCGTCCCGGCGGGGGG
>VWZZ01001262.1:75573-86778 GCA_013399095.1 Psophia crepitans
CTGGTTCCGGCTGCAGGAACCGCAGCGCCGGGCCCCGCCGGGCCGGTTCTCCTTCACGGCACCGGCCGTGTGTCACAAATGCAGATGAGCGTCGGGATCGGTACAAACCGGAGAACACGGACCGCCGTTTGGCAAGAGGAGGTGCGGACCTGCACACTCCCGCTGCAACCCTTCGGTGACACCGTGTCACCCTCTGAGGCTGCTGGGGAGCCGGGCAAAGCTGTGAGGCGCCTCCGAGATGTAATCTCCTCCTCCCCTTTAGAAAAAAAACATACTTTGTAGGAAAAAATGCAATTAACAATATACTTTTTCAGTGTCAGATCAGATTGCTCAGCTGAACTTCATGTCTTCTCTCAGAAATACACCTAAAGTAAAACCGTAGTGCGTAGTGGCTCCGGGACAAAAACAGCCATTTAATTTTATGTATCTACTGGGAATTTTTTTTTTATTAACACACAGAATTATGCAAACATAAATAATAAACAGAACGTCATGAAGTCACATCAGCAACGGACTCCGTCTTAATGTGCATTGTTCTCAACCGGGACCGACTGGCAGGAAGAGCATCACGTAAAAGGACTTGAAAGAAGAAACACTGACGTTTAGTAAAGGCGAATTATTCATTCAGCTTATCTCAGTAGAAATCAAATCTCAACTCCTTTATGGTGCTTTACATCTTTTTCTCAGAAGTACAGCATTAATGAAAGCCCTTTGCAACATCCAACTGTGAAACTGGCCTACAGTGTGATTTATACGACCTGTGTATAAATATGCCAGGTTTTCTAGTATAATAAAATCAGTCAATGCACATTCAAGCTACAGAAATGAACACGCCTCTGGTTTTGTTCAGACAGCGCTATCCAAATAATTAGACTAAGTGGGGAATAACCCATGGGTTAACATCACGGTCTTAGTGGTCCCACTGCTTTTTCTCGAGGTGTTAAAATTATTTTCAACCTTCCATGAGTCATGAGTACAGGTTCACAGAAAGGGAGAGGAAAATTTGTTCCAACAATATATTAATTTTTTTTTTTTCTAAAGACTGATGGGACATAAAGTGGAGGAGAAATGAAAATATTAACAAAGGCTGTAGGTCTTCGATTCTTTTTGAACATTGTCTTATAATACAACCTAATTTTAATTGTTACTTCCTTTCCTTGGTTTTCAGTAGTCACCATTTTTACTTACTGGTATTTTGGGGTTTTTTTCTTGTAATCATTAACTGTGAAGCCTTGAGTATTCAGGCTGGAATCTTGTCCATCTACTTTAGATACCTCACTGAGATGTTATTACCTCAATGAAATTTTAGGTGTCTGAGCCCTGAAGGGACAAAACGAGCAATCTAATGCCTCAGCTTTGCTGTACGGGCAGCGGACGGAGAGAGGCACTTCTGAGGACCTGCAGAAGGTGACTGCTTCCTCTGAGGTGCTTAGAGGTTTCCTTCTTCCCACCAACAGCAAGTGATCTTACTGCAGCAGTGGGCAAAGCCAGCCTGTGGTTAGAGCACAGATACCCTCTTGGAAAGTCATCGGAAACACCAGAAAGCCCCATCCACACGTGCTCCAGCCTGTCTGCCCCTCCTGCAGGACTGGCACTGATGAAGCAGTATGTGATCACAGTGCTTCCACCCACATTTTGCATAAAGATGCATAAAGCCGTAAGAAAGGAAGTGGGTGATGTTTCTAGACTCTAATTAAGCCTTGAGCTCAAACTTCCCAGCAGAATGGCATAATCGGCAACCATCAGCTAGCGTGGATGGTAGGTGTTGCAGCTGAGAGCCTGTGCAGCCAGGAACGCGTGAGGCACGGGGCCACATCAGAGCAGACAAAAGCGAGCCCAAGGTTAGCCTAGCAGTTCAGACACCCTTCTGGCACGGAGTGGAGGGTTATGAGGTTATAGCCTATTTTTCTTGTTTGTTCTATGACAAGCTCCCGTATGAAGTATCCCTTCTATGTCTGTGAGTTTGCTCCCCTTGGTTTTCCTCCTCTTGAGATGAGAAATGGAGCCAACAACTCCTTGTATCCCCCACGTGGTGGTTCAAGTTCAGTAGGGGAGGTCGGTGCTTTTTGCCCGAGCATAGCTAATAGTTGGGGCAGTCTCATAAGATGTCAGCAGTGTCACATCATTCCCTCTCAAACGGTAACACGTACACTTCCACTCCCGTGCTTAGCTCGAGACGTGCTCTCTGCGTTTTGCACGTATGTCGAAGCTGATGGCCCAGGCCGGAAGAAGCAAGACACGATTCTGACTGCTGCTAACTTTTCAGGCTTCTGAAAGGGATTTAAATGCCTGTCTTCCTCAGCTGGATTGCAGTGGGACTTGAGGCAAGACATAAGTGCCTATCTTCCCAAAACAGGATCTCCTAAACATGTGTGGGTGAATAAAGTTAAATGCCTGAGGAGCTTTCAGCTTCAGTAGGGAGGTGCTCACAAGATTAGGCAGTGCTGGGAAACAGTCGGTTGGGATCATCTGGAATTCAAGTGGGGTTTTGAGCACCTGCAGACAGTGTCAACAGGCTACAGGCTACATACATATGCTTCTTTTCCCCATCTATGCAAAAAAAAAAAAAAAAAGAGTCATTTTAGGTACCCCCAAACTAGGCATCTTCTTGCCTAATTTTGGGCACTTGGGGATAGCCGGATCCTGCTATGGATATCCATATCCCATATGGAGCAGCAAGCTCTTAGGCACCCTACCTAGTAGCTTGAGAAGGGTTGGTTACCTGGAAGGGGAAAAAAGCTCCGCCAAGGGGAGAGGTTATCTGCAAGCTATGCAGTAGGAAGTCCCGGGGACTGAGAGCAGGCTCCTCTGCCGTGGGCAATCAGCTAATGGGAAACATTTTCTTTTTCTTTAGTAATGCTGAGAGAGATAGTAGATGGGTGTAAGACCGACCTTCTGTGGAACACAACCAGTGCTACAGCATTTGCTCATGAAAGGGGATGGTTTTCGATCCCGCTTAGGTTTTTTTCAGATATTTCACTTTTCAAGAAAGTATTCTTATTGGGAAAAACTGACCCCTGCCAGTGTGGCTGTAGTTAAACGGATCTGAAGCCCAGGAACACAGTAAAGAAATCTGAGTTTTTCTAGCCTAGCATTTAAGTTCATGGGAACAAGGGGACAGAGTTGCAGCCCATATTCCCTGAAGAGCTGTGGTGGGTTGACCCTGGCTGGAGGCCAGGTGCCCCCCAAAGCTGCTCTGCCACTGCCCTCCTCAGCTGGACAAGAGAGAGAAAATGCAACGACAGGCTCATGGGTCAAGATAAGGACAGGGAGACATCACTCACCAAATACCATCACGGGCAAAACAGACTCGACTTGGGAAAATTAGTTTAATTTATTACCAATCAAATCAGAATAGGATAATGAGACATAAAACCAAACTTTAAAACACCTCCCCCCACCCCTCCATTCTTCCCAGGCTCAACTTCACTCCCAGTCTCTCCCTCCTCCCCAGCAACGCAGGGGGACGGGGAATGGGGGTTGTGGTCAGTTCATCACACGTTGTCTCTGCCACTCTTTATTCCTCAGGGGGAGGACTTCTCACAGTCTGCCCCTGCTCCAGCGTGGGCTCCTCTCTCCACGGGGCCAGCGGTCCTGCCAGGAGCCTGCTCCAGCACGGGCTTCCCACAGGGTCACAGCCTCCTCCAGGTGTCTCCACCTGCTCCGGTGTGGGGTCCTCCACGGGCTGCAGGAGGCTATCTGTGCCACCACCATCCTCAATGGGCTGCAGGGGGACAGCCTGCCTCACCATGGTCTTCACCATAGGCTGCAGGGGAGTCTCTGCTCTGGTGCCTGAAGCATTCCCTCTCCCTCCTTCTTCACTGACCTTGATGTCTACAGAGTCATTTCTCTCACATATTCTCACTCCTCTCTCTGGCCACAATTGCTCTTGGTTTTCCCCTCCCCCCCTTCTTAACTCTGTCACCCCAGAGGTGCTACCACACTGCTGATGAGCTAGGCCTTGGCCAGCGGTGGGTCCATCTTGGAGCTGGCTGGCATTGGCTCTGTTGGACACAGGGGAAGCTTCCAGCAGCTTCTCGCAGAAGCCACCCCTGTAGCCCCCCTGCTACCAAAACTTTGCCAAACCCAACATAAGAGCCTAAACTTTTTAGGCTAGAGAATAAAAGGACAAAATATGGACTAGTAAGTGCAAATAGAGTTCTGGAATAGGGACAACTTCTCTTCAGTCAAAGGCTCAAAGCATTCAGCTAACATGCGAGAAGCACAGTGCGCTTATTACTACCGTTCAGGACTTTTAAAGCGACCGCCCCTGCTGTGACTATTGCGTTTGTGCAACTGAGTGTTCAGCACATGTCGCACTTTCAGGAGGTATCTGCTCTGCAAAGCCTGGAGCATGAGTAGTTGGGGCTGGGTTTGCATCCCCTCCCCACTACCTCCACTCTATATCAGCTAAGATCTGAGCATCCCCCCCGCCGTTCACTCAAGACTCAGAGACCAAACAGTCAGAAGAAGGCATGCAGAAAAAAGCAGCAACAAAATTAAAAAATAAAAATAATAATTAAAATATACATATTCACAAACATATGTGTTTACATAAGAAACTTCTGCAGGAACATAAGTATAAAGCAGGTGAGCTGCTAGCAAAAATACATAAGTTTTTGTTAAAAACAACTTCTGTCATAAAACGCTACACTTAAGACATAGTAAACCTGTTTAGAATTGAGTAGGGGTATTAGCAGGCTACAAACTGTGCTTGGCAACTTGACTTGGTGAATTGGCTGAAAGAATAACCGTACATCTGGAAATCCTAGATGTAGCAAGAACCAACCAGCATTATTCCAGAAGGGGGAAATCAGTTCTCACATCGTTCTGGGACTTTATTTGAAAATGTCCGTAGGTAGAGAAACCCATAGATTAACAGACATGAAGTTTCAAAAGCCCTTTGACAAGATCCGGTGCACAAAGAACGCTAAGCAATCAGGGGATGAGATACAGCATATTTACAAAACAGAAGAAAAGAAACAAAACCCTACACTAAAACAAGAGCGAAAGAGCGATTGACTTTCACTGAGAAACCAGAGCAAAGTAACAGCAGGGTCTCAAGTTCCCATACCACATCCAGCTCCGGCGAATACACTCCTCAGTGACTTGGATGGGGTAAGGGAACAGCTGTTGCAGCAAAATGGCACGGTGTTACTTCTGTTAGTCAAGGTGGGAGAGGAGCGGAGGAATTTCAGACAGATTTAAACAGGTGAGGCGGACTGGCAATATTCCAACATTGATAAAATAATTCTATTGCAAAAAAGATTAATTATGCCCACTACAGAAATGGGGGTTTTGACAGTTAGTTCATTTGTGTTAAAAAATACCTAGCGTCAGTAATTGCTGTGTGGTTATTTCCATGATTGTATAGTGATGTCTGCAAGCACCTGTGACATACCCTGTGCAACACTGCCCAACCCATAGCTAAGAGGATTTTGTTAGGGTTCAGCAAACAGACAAGAAGATAGTTATGGTCCAAAGCAAGACTTTTCCATGACACCGAGTCCTCCATGTGTCTACGATCTCTTCCTTAGCAATATCATAAGATAAACACATCTTTCATCAGAAACTTGGTTAGCACCGTTCTAATGTGAAGGAAATAAAAAAGCAGAATCATCCCTCCCAAACTGGATATCATGAGTTGATCTGCACCTGTATTTTTGTTGCCTCTGCTTGCCAGAATACTTGAGTACCAGGTACAACATTATTGCGCAAGGGAAGGTTCGTGGGGAAAACACAGCAGACAAGCTTTCAGGCCGACGTGGGCCTGCCCGTCCCCTCAGCCAGACAAGGCTATGACAACTGTTAGTATTCACGGTGCAACGGCAGAGTTCACTGGTCTCATCCGTGATGTCTGCAGGCACTTCCCTGACAACTGCACTCGCCGCTGTCACAGCTGGCCGGTCCGCCTTGGGAAACAGTGGGACCGAATGCCATGAACATGTGGGAGCCTTGGCTTTGGGCATGCCGGCTGCATTAGGTCCCTCACATTACAGATGAGCAGGCAACTCCACACCACAAGCAGAGTGTCCTCGTACCGGTGACAGATGGGTGACCAGGTCAAGGAAAGAGGGACATGGAGTTTGGATGTCAAGATCTTCAGAGCAGTAGAGCAATGGCCAAAGGGGCAAGGACTGCCCACACAGGAATGCGTGTGTGGTCAGGGCTGTGGCTGACGTTTGAGACATTCTTCTGCTGCCCAAAGAGGGCTATTCTTACCTGTTGTGAACTTTTCATACAGCTTGAAGTGACCTGGCTTTGTGCCCCGGTCTGGCTGTGTGTGCCTCACACCGGTGTGAAGATACTTTTCCTCATGGATTCCTCTTCTGCCAACCGGCTTCTTGGATTGGAGCTGATACGTGTTGTCTTTAGGACCCACGCTGCTTTTGTACTTAACTGCACAGATTTCCTGGGCTCCTCGGGGGCAGGTCCTGCCCGCAGCGCTCTGCGACTTCAGCATGGGAAGAGCATGTCTTATTTTTGTTGTTGTTGTTAAATACTGGCTGGGGTGTTTCCGACTGCCTGTCTCTAGGCTGCGGCATACGAGAGAGCAAACGCGGTGATGGGTAAAGAGATGCGTAGAACAAGCTGGAGGGAAGATCAGGCCAAAACACGATGCAAATGCTGGGCAAAGGAAGCCATGCAGATGAGGGAAAATAGGAGTTGTGAGAAAGACTAGAAGTGGGTTAGCTTTGGTTTAGCTTTGCTGAAAAATGGTTTGGCTCTCTGCTAACCCAGATGATAGCACGCAGCGAGAAGGATGAAGATGGGCAACGGTGATGCTGTGTGAGCTGATCTGGTCTGTAGGGTCAGGACATCGAAAGGAAGCAGAGGTGAACAGCCCCAGTGCAGTAAAACCATCCATCCTGAGACAGGGCTGGGACCAGTTGCCCCCCTGACCCAGGCAGAGGTTTTCTCATGGGGCATGTGGGAGGAGGTGGACGGGGGCGGGTATGTACAGTGACCTGAGCTGGGAGGTGCCTGAGACCCAGTGTTACCTTTTCCCCTTCTGTTTGAACATACTGGGGGATTACAGAGAATCACAGAGGATCTGGCAGTTCTTTAAGCCTGCTCTGCACTTCGTTTTATCACTTCTCTGGCAGAGCTGCTTTGCACCCCTCTCTGTCGGTGGGCCCTGGCTCCTGAATCTCCCTGGACACTTATTGCTGTGAAGCTGCTTCCTCTAAACCCTGCCGGTGGTCTCTGCACTGCTACTTCTCCTCATCCTGGGACAGCCAACGCGCTCTCCCGTTTTTCCCAATTCTATCTCACTTTACTTTCTAATCACCCGGACAAACCTGTCTCTCTATCTGCCCACAATCACTGGATTCCCCGTTCCCTTGATCACACCTGCCTGTCAGTTGTCCAAAAAGATTACGTACGCCTTGAATTTTCCACTTCCTTTAATAAATGAATGATTGCAGCGTTATATAACTTGTTTATATTTGGCTTGTGCGGTGATGGTTTGGATTTTGGCTATTCTATAGCATTACATTAATTTACTAAGCACAAAGCAGCCATGTAAAAAGCGAGAGAGGCCAAGAAATTAACAGAATCAACATTTTAAATTTAAAGAGAAAAGTTAAATAAAAAAATAAAGAGGTCCTGCTATTCTTGAGGACTAATTCACATGTGACATAGATGAGGTAAGGGGAGACATCTGAAAACCCAATTTCTCATTCCTTGTCCTTGGGCTGATCCAAGTCTATACCAACACTGAGCTTTATTTTTCATTCTTTATCTCATTTTTGTCAGTATAAAAGCAAAGCATAGTGTGATCAGTGCCAAATTGCCTTAAGAACAACTGCAGGGAAGATTCGGCCGGGCTCAGACCTAACACTTTCTCCTCTAACACTTGTCTGTGAGGAAGCATTAAATGTTCCAGAATTGTAGTTTGACCCTCCAGAATACATGCACTAGAAATTATCAAACATAATTCATTCTGCTGATAAAAATCATTTAAAGGCTGGAGAAAGCCAAGGGCTCGTCCTGACAGACGTTAAGAATAAGCTTTCAGAATTATCTAAAGATGTCTGATTCTGATTATACATATGACATTAGCCTTCATATTTTTCAAAGGTAATAAACTATTCCAATTATACATAATACGTTACTTATGATAGTTTAATTTCCCAGTCTATTAAGACAGCAGTTTAATTCAACATCACCATCACATCCCAGTCTGCTGAGACAGTGCAGAATGAAAAGATAGGCCATTTTTAAAACTCTTTCACTAGAACCTCACAAAGCGGGTATTCCTCAGTACGCCGGCTGCCCTGAGAGCCCAGATCGCTCGGGCCTGAGAGATAACGCTTGGGTTCCCACGAGGCGCAGTGGTTAGAAACGGTGCATTTCAGATTCTGTATTGTCTTGGGTTTGTATTGTTTTCTAATCTGCTGTTGCTGTTTCAGTAATATCAGCCATTACATTCAATATTTAATGACAATAAGCCTAACATAAAGGACTCGGCTATCACTGCGTGCAGTGGTATGTTAGACATATTTTTTGTTTCTGGGTTTGGGTGGGACTTTGTGTAAGAGTAGGCTTTTAAGTACCAGCGTGGCATCATAAAATGACTTAGGTAGTTCACAGGCATAAGAAGCTTTTAAAACTAAGATTTAAGCCTGTTTTGTAACAAGTCTTTTTCATACAGTGAAAGGCCTTAATCTAAACCAACCAATAATTCAAGTGAAGTTACAACCGTTAAAGCTACTTCTAAAATTAGGCTGTTGGGTTTTTTTTTCTAGAAACTTGCAAAAGACCATCACCCAGTGATCTGCTACATGTCACTCGTTAATTGATAAGTTTAGGATAAGCTGGTTTAGCATCACAGAACAATCCCAGCTAGAATTTTTTTCAACCCTCTGGTTTCACTTCAAAGCAGATTTATGTACAGGATAGATTACTACAGTGAGTTTAGACAACTTCTCGTAATAAGAACCAGAATATACAAATATGTATTGTAAATGTATATGCACATTTATGCATACAGATAAAATAACATTTTAAATTTTCATTAAGCGTGTGGAAGGGGAATGGCATTTCCTGCATCCAGGACTTGACAGGGAAGTGTTTAAAGGGGTTGGTTTATGCTGTTACTTCTTTCCTCAAAAGAGTAGGGATCTTTTTTCGATCTAAATCATATTACAGCTTCGTTACTACTCTCAATAAAAGAGTTATACAGGCTATAAGATGCACTTGTTACACAGAAAATTGTAAGCAGAGAGCAAATTCTCCTGGTAACCGCATTCAAGTTGTGAGCCTTAGCAAACAGAGCGTTATCTATCAGAAGCGTAAACCCAGGAGCCTTTGCTACTTACTGTTCCAGATTAAAGAAAAGCAAACAACCAAAACCATACATTACGTACAGGATGAGTGGCTTTACGCTCACAATTTCACCGGCTGGGTTTCTAATTGCAAAACACGGGGGTTTCCTGCAACCTGCATGTTGGGACTTGCACCCATCTCACTCATGGCTAGCCTGTCTTTTATTGGGCTTTTGCTTCCCAGTAATGAGAGTATTAATAGCCAATTCGCTATGTTTAAGTATTTTTTTTTTCCAAGGAGGAATCAAGGTAAAAACTAAACTCTGCATCTGGCTTTCCTTGTTTTTTGTTTGTCACAATATCAATCATGCCCTTGTTTTGCATTGCCTTGCAACCAGCTGTTTACAATAAGCCATCAATAGCAATCAAGGATCTGATTCTATCTCTCTTGCTGTTGTTGATTAAATAGGGAGAGTACGAACTGAGAGAGAACTTGACTGCTTAATCAAAATACAGTTTATTTACACAAAAGGGCATAAATTTGCCTGTAGTCAGGCCCAAAGAGATGGCTTTTTACAAATGCAGGTTTAGTTTTCCCTCTAATTATCAACTGTTCCTGCTCTAATCAAGACATTAATTTAAATCATGATGTTATGAAAGAAAATTTTACTTGGCTTCAGAAATGCACATGGATGACTGTGTGATCTGTAGTTCAGGGACAGGATCAAACACTGAACAGCCACATTGGATGAGACAGAAGATCAACACAGATTGGTGTATGTGTGTTAAAATGACCAGGACCAGGTATCTCAGAGGGAAGCTTAAAATCTTCTCAGCAGACAACCTCCTACATGGTAATCTCCATTTTCTTTCTCACCTCCACCTATTATAATGACATTCGGTAATGGCTGTTACACTAGAACTCTGAAGACTTCAATGGTTGTTGTTTTTTTTTGTCTGGTTTGGGTTAACTGCCTCTTTAGATGTATTTGATAGCTAGATGACTCTCCAAATTATTTTTTAATTTTATAAGTCTCTTCTAGTTGTGCTGTGTTTCATGGTCTGATCATCTTGTGTGACAAAATATTTTAACGTTTTATAATTTACCACCTTCAAATTTCATTGTGTAACCTCTTATTTCTGTACTGTCAGGCAGGAAAGCAAAATTCCCAGTCTATCTTTACACTATGTATTATTCTATATAGTTCTTTCTTGTCTTACTCATTTCCTGTTTACTGTAAAAGATCTTTTACGTCTCTTCAGAGGGAGTTCATGATACAACACAAGCTGTTAACCTTTATTTAGACATCTCCTGTTCAGAGTGTACTATGGAGTGTCTAGAACTGTAACTGAGACTGATATACAGAAAGAGGTGTCGGTGTAAAGGGTATTTTGTATATTTACAGTGCGAAACTGCAAGTGTAAACTAGGCAGAGATTAAAGTACAAGTATTAAATGAACCACGGACAAGAGATGTTCTTGTTAAGGCCTGCACAAAGCTGGCTAGTCATACCATGTCGCTCTCTTCCCTATTTTTAACTGCGAGATCATATGAAAATACAGATGACAGCTGTGCTAGATGTTTTCCTAAAATTCTGCTCCTGGGCCCTCTTGGCTGTTTCCCGCACTGGCGCACCTCATCATAGCCATCCAGCCCTGGCTTTAGAGGGTGAAATCTCTTCACGTGCTGAGAGTGAGGAGATCGGTACTGCCAGTGAAGATGAGCCAGAACCTCGTCTAATGCCACAAAATGCCTTCGACAGCATCTGCTCGCTCATCAGCACGCAGCGGTTCTCCATCTGTGTCAGTCTCCATCCACGCTCCCGGACCACACCACCCCTTCACCAGTTAGTTCACTACACTGCCAAGGACAATTTGTAAGTAATGGTTTTTTCCTGCACTTTCTTCTACCAATTATTATTGTTTGTCACTTGAG
>VWZZ01001262.1:86790-119895 GCA_013399095.1 Psophia crepitans
CTAAATTTTTTTTTTTTTTTGTGTGGAGGGGGGGGAGGGGGGGGGGGGGAAGAAAGAAAATAAAGATATTTGCAATGAGCTCTTGAAACCTTTTAAATATAGGGGCTTGGTCTCAACTTTTCCTCTTTAATTATCTGCTGCTGCTACTTCGAATTTTCAGGGCTGTTGGAGCCCTGTAATAACTTGTTTGATTTACAGTTATAATGATTTATTCCTGCTGGGGGGGGAAACCATGCTGATTACTTCTTTCTTATTTTTGCTGTGTCACTCTCTATGCTCATAGTATGTATTGCAATGGTTTTTCTAGAGAGATAAAAAAGCAGTCAATATCATTTTCTAAAAGCAAACACTTGATGTACACATTGATACACAAGCTGCAAACTATATCATATGTGAAAATGGACATACCTGCTGAGTGCACAGATTCAATTTTTTCCCAGAAAAATACATTTTTCTATATATCAGGAATCAGATGTGCTCTGTTTTGTTTCTTTTTTCTTGCTCACATAACACTACCATTTTAATTTATATTGTCTCCATGGGCTATCATAATCTATTATCTTGTTTGCTTTTTTTGCTATGCACTAGGTGGACAGCTTTAATGATTTTCCTTTAATAATCTCAAGCCATTTTTCTGATCGTTGCACTGGATCCTACTTAGTACATATCCTTTAGGTTGGGTTTTTTTGCTCCCAGACCAACCAGTTCCCATTTATACATACTACAGTGAATCCAGTCAAAAAGCCATCCAGCTGGGTGTTTTTATATGTGGTTGTTTTGTGCCCTTTGAATGAAATTCATTCACCACCTTTACGGAGGGCCAGCATCTTGAGTGCTCGGGAGGTAATTTTTTGCTGCATTCAGGCCTCCTGCACAAAGGGGAACTTTGCTCTTCTTTCAGTATTAGCATTGTGCCTGCAAATAGAAATCATTTTACCTCCAATTAAGCTTGCTATGCATCAGCGGCGCACTACTGACTTGAAGTTTATTCCGCATTTACAAGAGAGAGAAGAATAGATTTCACTACCCTGAAGATACGTTTCTTGATAATTTGTAGCCACTAATCAAAAACTAATTCAGATTACTAGTGACTAAAAACCACACACATCTGAAGTGTGGAATGATTTAATCATAGAATGGTTTGGGTTAGAAGGGACCTCAGAGATCATCTAGTTTCAACCTCCCCTGCCCTGGGCAAGGACACCCTCCGCTAGACCAGGTTGCCCAAATCACCTCTTTCCAGCATCTCCAGAAACTATCATTAATGATGATAGGAAACACTTGTTTCAGGGGAAAACAAGCAAGCAGGTAGTGATGGCATACACAGCCTCTTTCCATCAGCTCCACTCTCTGCTGCGCATTAACTCATTTTCTTGTCTAGGAATTTCTCCACAAATTGACTGGTTTTACTTATCAGCTTTCCTAGGCAGAGCTTGGAAATAAAACAAAAAAAAAGGGTGGCACCGTGTCTACCTAGTAATTTTTTTTATTATATTGTTTCCTTGCTTCAATACACTCTCTGCAAAGCTTTTCTTTATCTTTCTCCTTTATCTCATACCTGCACTTCAAGCGTAAGGCTGCTGCCTCCGACATCTCTACAGAGAAACCTGAACTCGTCCTCCAGCGTCTCTGGGCTGGGACTCTTCCAAGGAGCTGGCTGGGGAGGGAGCGGGGTCATTACCAGAATACCAAGCATTCTCGATCGTCAGCCAGCGCCGGCAGTATCACTGGTAGTCTGGCAAGCAGAAGAAATCCTCCCCTAGCAATTTTGTGATACTTACTTGTTTTGCAAAATTTTTGGCTTTGCCTATTTGTCAGTGTCCTTTTTTATTTGCTTACAGAAGAAATTAATGGAAAATATTAAAAATATAAGAAACAAACTCTAGTATGCATCTAGAAAGAAATATATCTATTAAGATCAGTGACAGTTACATGACAGAACTCCTAAGGACTAATCAGTAGTCAGCAAAAAAACATTGGTGTCCTAATAGAGTTGTTTGGGTTCTTTTTCTGATCCCCCCTCCTTGTAATCTGGCAGATCCTCAAGTATATTTCTTCACCTCCTAATATTCCAAAAGGCACCGTTACTGTCTCCTGCATCTTTAGCACCCACCAGTTCCAATCAAAAGAGTAGCAGTGTAGGTGGATACCCCCTGTCAGGCATTTCTTCATCCCCTAGCAGAGCAAGGAGGGCAAAGCCAGTATCATAAATCACTTTCCTTAGAGGGTATACTCAAGTGACATGAGAAGTTAAAGGCTTAAAATGAAGTTTCAACTTCAACTATCATTTTCTGTGTCACAGAGTGGCAACACCCCAGCAGCAGGTATGGTGCAGCTTAAGGAAGGAGAGAGCAGCTGCCTGGTCTCATGGCCAATACTGCCAACTGTCTCCATCAAAGTCCTGGTGTTATGGCCAGGCTGCGAACCTTCTGACTAAAGCTAACGGGCAGCTGTTAATATCTTTACCAGAAGTACAGAAAATGTTCAGGCTGAGAATTTTCTCTGGTAACTCATTAAGGGCAAGACTTGAACCCCAGCATGTCCATCATACACATCTCTGTAGGCTTTGGTTCTCTTTGGACATGACAACCAACTGCAAAACAAAAAGACAAGACAGAGCTAGGTAGAACATTTGAGAATACTGAAGCAGGGAGGGAGGGCTGGCTGGAAATACCCAGCACCCTTTTGGGCCTGTAATAGATGACAAGCAGAAAACAAAACAGCAGCTGAAATCACCTTCCAACACAAAAACGTTTCTCTACATCTATCGTAACAAAAAGGTCTTGTTTCTCTCCAACGGTCTCTTTGAGTGACTTGGGACCTGATCCTCCATCTTCCAATTTCTGCAACACTACCTTCGAGTCTCAGATTTATTTACTGACCGCAGCCCCCCTGTAATTAAGCTATGGGTTTGCTCTGAAAAGTGACCCTATTAAAAAAAAAATAAAACTAAATAAAAGCATCATGTGATGCCATGTAACTGCAGGCCAAATTACGTCCTCAATTACCCTCGTACAATGCCATTAACAGTCAGTGAGGTTGCAGAGGTGTGCCTGGAAGCCGGATTTGGCCTGCAGAACTGTATATCCCCTGGGACAGCAGCTAGAAAAACACCAGTCGACTTTGGCATCCCCAAGCCAGGCTGCGGAGCTGGCAGGAACGGCTAAATCACATTGTAAATGTATAAACTGAAAAAATATGTTCCAGATGGCATGTTCTTTCCCTTACATCCTTTCAGCTCTCACCTGGGGATGTGAATATCTCTAGATAAACTCATACAAAGCGAGGCAACACTGAAGAAAGTCTCGTATACAAAAAAAGATTTGAGCTCATACTTGAATGGTTGACTGGAAAAATTGTAACTTTCCATGCATATTTTTCCTTTCAATGCCAGTGGTCTATTTTTCTCTACTTTCATAACCTAAGCAAGACGGGCACAGGTCAAACAAATGTTAGCTCATAAAATTATAGACATTTTTTGCTTTGCTAAGATCCCAAGGCTGAGATGTCTGATGTTAGCAACAATGGAGCAAAAAATTTAAATGACTGAAAGCTATTTTATAATAAATGTGTCTTGCATAAGTCGCATACACAAGAAGAAAATAAAAATTAAGGAAAATTGCTCAAATGAAAAGCATAATTTGTGAATATCAATAGACTACAATATGTAGGCTTGCATATTCTAGCTGCCATTGCTCTATTTGGCTTCAGAAATAAAATTGTTTAGGATAATTATAATTACAGCTGGTAAGAATTTCCATGCTCAGGGAAATACTAACATTTCAACATTTGTTTTCATGCTTAATCAGAATTAAAAATTCCAATTCCTCTCAGAGAAAAATTCTGAAAATATATGATTCTTAGGTATTAAATATAGAAACTGTCAAAACACTGTCCTACGTATATCAATATCTACAGCATCTAGAAGGAACATACTGTAATATTTAATTTGGTATTCCAATACAATTACAAAGTTAACATGAAAAGGATGGGAAAATTAAATGCTTCAATTCACAAAGCAGAATATTTTGATGTTGAACAAGGATGCCGGGGTGAGATTTTCAGCACTGTGGAAATGTTTGCATTTTGAAAAAAAAAATAAAAATTTGCTGACCATAATTTTTTTCCTCCACTATTGTTTTACTAGCTGAATTCTGACACCTTTCAGCACTTCTGACAATATCCTGATCAAACGGTTTGTCTCTCCTTCTCACTTCCTTCTTTCCTTCATTTCTTTCTCCCTTTACATTAGTATGATGACAAAGCAGCTTTAATACTGTACTTGGATATATTTTTAGTGCCTAGTTATAGCGAGACCTTCACATCTCTGGACTAATGTGCAAAATTGAATCCCCATAAAATCCAAGTGAGGCAAGAAAGCAGATAAAATGGTGGGCCAGGAGAGGTGTGCATGTAAGGGGAGAGCTGGGAGTAGAAACAGCGCAGCCCTGGGTCTTACTCTGTGCTTCAGACTGTCCTGCCTCTCGAAAAAGGGCTCGGTGCCTTAGCTCACAGAAGAGATCGGCCAGTTGAAGTGCAGCTCATAAAACCAGATTTTCAGTGTATTTCTGCCCACGCAACCCATGCACATGGGAGCGGTGCACCTTCACCAGCCTTTCAGCTCAGGTCAAGGAGCTCTTCATGAGGCAGAGCTCCTGCCTGTCCCAGCAGCCTGCCTGGCTCGCACTGCGGAGCTGTCTGGGCTACAGCAGAAGAGACCCTCCACGGGACGTTCCTCGGGCACGCAGGTATTTGGGCTATGCCATCCAACTGCACCTGCTCCACAGTAAAACCCTGCAATGGCGGGCGTCTCCTGGTACCACCTCTCTTTCCTCTGGTCTGCTACTGTAGAGCTGTGCTGTTGCGGGTGCCATGAAAACCCACATGTCATCCACAGTATCTGGAATATTCCTGCAACTATTAGTTAAGATTGGACCTTTTTGAAAGTATTTGTGAAGTATAATCCTCAAGAAATGTGGTTAAGATGCTGCAGAAACATACAGGCCCTGTGGCAGAGCAAAGCATAGGGTAACATAGGTGCACCAGCGTTATCTACCTGCAAAGGTGATGCTTACACAGGGAGGTAGAGAAGTGCTCCTGCGCCCATCTCTGCAGCGCCTTCATCTGTTTCTCCGTGGCTGGAAGCTGGGTCCTCGGGCAGGGTGCCTTCTGTGACACCCTCACGGGAGATGCCCCCGCTGGACAAGGAGGCAGCCAGCCCTCCTGAACACACTCACAAACGCTTAGTTCATTGAAAACTCAAGCCGCAGTGCAGAATATCCTGCTGCTCTCGTCCTGTCAGGGAACTGCATCAACAGCTTCACCAGAAGGAGGGAGAAATCATGTTTGGCAATGATGTGTCTCCTACTCAACGACAAGAGCTGCCGTTCCACAGCCGGGTGCTCGCCCTGGTCCCCGCATGAGCAGGCTGGGCTCCCCGGCACCGACCCATACGGTCCCTAGAGAAGAAGCTGAAATGTCCCCTTGTCCAGCACCCAGGCACCTCTGCCACTGCCTGCGTGTCAGGCAAGCAGAGGACTTCAGCAGAGCAGCCTCCAGGTCCAGGCACCTGCGCTGGGTGCCGAAAGACAGGCACTGCAGGAATTTGCTCTTCACTTTCCTTTTCAATAAACTGTCTCCAATAATTGCCTTGGCTTTAGAGTCGAAGGCCTCTGGAGTAATGAACAACTGTTATTTCCAGTACAATGGGATCGTTGTCTATAATGGTATCCCTTAATTGCTACTGCAGTGCAAATTATGAAAAGCAAGAATATCCGAATGTAGGGAGACTTGGCCCTTGTGACAGGAAATTAAGGTCTGTTCTCTAGCACTGCTGCACGGCCTGACCTGCAGCTCAAGTCAAAACGAATTGCAGACATTCAATACTTGGAAAACCAAGCTCTCAGCCTTTGCAAACAAGAGTTTACAGAGCTCACACCGCGTGTGTTCTGGCTATCCCTAAGAATGTCCAATGCTTTTTCAGATCCTATTAATTTCCCAGATATCCCAGTCCCATCAGAGTTAACGGAAAACTTGGCTAAACAGCTTGAAGCACATTTTTTTAAAAATAATGAATAAATCTATGGGTGTATTATCTTTTGAAGTTTCAGTGGGTTTGATTGCTTAATTGATTGTTATTTTTTACTGCAAGAAAAAGCAAGCAAATGTTGCTGTATCATCCGCAATGTAACATCTTTCCTCTTCCTTCCTATTTTTCATGCCTTGAGAGCCTATCATTTTCAGCTTCTTGGACAAAATCTTTTTCATACCTATTCATGCCTTGCTTTGGTGGCATACTCCTTGGAAGCAATAGTGTCCAGAACAAACTCAGGCTTCTGAGAAAGAGCACGTTATCTGTGCTGCGTCATTTTAATAGTCCGAGAATTAAGAGTCTAAATAATTAATCTTCACTGTGAACTGTCTGAAAAGCGTGGTATTGTCGAACAATAGCAGTAAACGGCTGAGGAAAGGTCCAATCCTTCTCTTACTGATGTCAGTGGGAATTTTGCCAGGAAGCTCAGCATGAGCAGGGTATAGCCCAAAGTAATCAGTTCTACAGATGATTACATGAAAAGCCCTTAATTATAGCATGATGATTGAGTATTATTACAGTCATGAGACAGAGGCCTCTTCTGGAACCAAAACCAAGAGACAGAACCTACTGAAGCTATTCCTCCTCCAAGTCGTGCCTCTTTGGCAGCAGCCTTTTATCAGATGACTTTTCACATGTCAGCACAGCTCCTCTGGTTTTGGCCGCAGCCCGACATGCACAGCGAAACGAGCCCAGACTTCCTGTTCCACAGTTCCTCTCTGCAAAAGGTCTCTCAGCCCACGAAGCCTGCGCCGTTTGGCACGTAAAAGGTTTTTGGCAAACCCAGGAATACCCTGCGCGTGGTTATCTGTCTTCTCACTTCAGTTCAAAGGCAAGTCTTGCTCTGTGGGTGCCTTTTCCAGGCTGGGGAAGGGCAAGTAGCTAATGACCATGCATGATGGCTGCTGTCTCGATGAAGGAAGACTGTGTGGCGCAGACGCCCAGAGCCAGCCGCCGGCTTCTGCCGCCTCGACCAACCTGCCCGGCGCTCGAGCTGAGAGCGTGAGGAAGCGGGTTATAGCCATGAACTGGGCACCGAGGGCACAGACGCCGCGTGCAAGCTAACGGGATGCCCATGCAAACATGGTCAGGATCCTCAGGGTTCTTCAGCGAGCGTTTGTTAGGCAGACACGCGGATGCAGAGTTTGCACAGTTCATCTGAGCAAGTGAAGGTGGCACAGTACCCTGCAAAAGCAAAGTCCGTATGAAGATGGGAATATGATCAGACTTTGTATGAACTTTGGATTAAAGTATTTTCTTATTACTTACATGTAAGGAAGTTCATTTTCTCCCTGTTCCTTTGGGGTCAAAGGGAAGCCTGCCCTCCCTACTGACATCAATAATTTGGCAGCTTAGGAAAATCTGTCTTTAAATAAAGACAGAAGGCGAGTATTTATAAAACACGCATAGTCACTTCACTCAGCGCTACTGAGTCACTAATAGTGTCTGGTTCTGGTTTTTATTGTCAAAGTCACAGGAAGCTGCAGTGATGATGGCAGGAAAACACAACTCCACAGCAAATTTTAGGTACATTTGGGGGGGGATTTTCTTCACTACCATACTTAGCAGAGAAGTTTTTATGTTGCATTTTAATTTATTTTCCACATTTGTCTGTCGCTTACGTTTCTTATCTGAAAGGAACTGTGAAACTCTCCCACTGCTTCCTGCCTGAAATTGCTCTCTCTGGATGCAGCTCTGATTTCCCTGTCATGATACGTGCTGTCGGGCTTTGTCTCCTCTCAACATTATCATTAAAATGGTACACTGGCAAGCAGTCCCATTTGTAACGGTGGGGGATTCTGAAATATTTTCACGTTATTTTCATAATAGCAGTCGGTAATTTCCTGAAGCTATGCATTCTGATTAAGTATCTTTTCTTTCTGCAATCCTGTGAAGCAGTGGTAAAAAAATCACTGCTGTTTCATTTTAACCTCTCAAGGGAAGAGCAAAAATCAGTTGCCTAGCAAGCAGAAGTACTATTGCCTGTGTTGAAAGGTCAAGGAAAAAAACGTGCTGAAAACTTTTTGGATACTTTATATAAAGAGACGATTTATGACTTGGGAGTTGTTTATTGCACAAAGGGCTCTGTATTTGACCCTGTGCGTCCTGCTCTCACATACTTAATGCCACTTAAAGGAGAGGAGTATCTGTATTCCTCAGACAAGCATTCTGACATTTCAGAAAGATAGCAGCTACCTCTCAGTTTACAAGAACTCAGAAATGTGCCTGCAAAATCATTTGTCATCCTTTATAGAAATGTCAGAGTTCCAGATTAAGCGATAGAGGTATTAAATTCTTTTCAGTCTTTGACCATGTGCTAAAATAAGCAGCAAACGAAAAGCTATTGTGCTTATTTTCTAAGGGCAGCTACTACATTTGATAATCCCTTCCATGGAGGTCCATCACACAATATACGTATTACAGTCCTGAATATTCCACCTACTCTAATCTACGCTATCCTTCAGTTCTCAAGATCTTTGTACAGAGCAGCTCGTGTGTCATACATAGCAAACACGCTGCAGCTCTCAGTAGAGTGGATGAATTTCTGACATGCTGCAGGCTCAGCTTATTAGGGTGCAACATCAATTCCATACAGAAACCTTTGGAAGTGAGAGCTCGGTCTGGGTTTGGGCTTTGTGCAGACTGAAGTGGGAGGGAGCACAGGGAATTGATGCGTTTTACACAAAGAGGCTTGGCACACCCATAGCCCCCGCACTCTGGAAGCACAGTAACTGCCTGGCTACCAGTGTTTTTAAGGGACATGGAGGAGATGGAACTACCGCTACTCTTCTTGTGAAGGGACAGGAAAAATCCCCAGGAAAAGGAAGAGAGCCCCTTTGTCACGTACAGTGGAAAGATGCCCTGTCAGCCACACAGTACTCCAGAAGGTATCACTGCACCCTGTGTCTTCTACAGCATAACCAGAAAGTCTGATAGACAAAGCTTTCGCGTTACTGCTCACGTTCAGTAAGACATCTGTCTGGACTAGGCCACCAGGGTGAAGCACAATGCCTCCCCATCCTTATCTGCTGCTACTGAGGCACGAAAAGTGGATCGTACATCAAAACATGAGGAGGAAGAAAGAAGCTTCTTATCTCCATCAAGCTCTCAACCTCTGCCACCAAGCTTCCAAATTCAAAATACTCCTTTTCCACTGCGATGTGTTGGTACAAGAGTTCCCCAATGACCTGAGCCAGCAAGCATGTGAGCTTGTTCTGTCTCATCCATCTCAACCCAGACCACTAGTGGATCCAGGCCTGGGTCCCGCAGTGGGCTCAGGCACGCTGGCACAGCCTCTGACAGCGGCTGGGCTCCAGGCAGGTTGAGCATCCCATCTGCAATGACTCTGTGGCAGGGTCAGGACTCTGCAACTCATCCAGAAATCAAAGTAGCCACAAAGACTCTCAGGGAAGCATTAAAGTAACATTCCCTTTGTGATATTTATTATTCTTTCCCTCCAAACTTATCGGTTCTATCAACTGTTTGTTAATGTTCTGGAAGCAAACGCGTTCTCGCAGACTTTTCTTTGAACTGAGGATCTGTTTCAAAATGCTTTTCAACTTGTTAAAAAGAAAAAGAAAAAAAATAAGTGGAAGGGATTGTGAGCTAATATCCTTCCTAATAACCACAGAAACCAGAATCTTCTGGAGAAAATTAGCATTTATCTCTTCCCTGGTGTAAATGACTCTAACCCACTTTTCCAATTCGCCTGATGGCGAGGGATTGCTAGGCAACACCACACTTGCAGGTCAGCTGCCACTTTATGACTATGCCAATGTCAATTATTTTGAGGCACACAATTTTTTTCAAAGATTATGTTGCCATTTGAGATTAAGAGCATTTAAAAATACTTAGCTAATCTTCCTACTGTAATATGAACTTCTTGCTTAGTCTAAAGATGCACTGCTGCATCCGAATATTGCTTGGAGTGTCTAAATATTTGGAAGTAAAGCCTGCCATTTTCTTCAGCAGCATAATGAAGTAAGGTATAGAATAAAGCCTGACTTTAATTATAAGGTGTCCTTTCTCTTACTCTGCCTGCCTTCCCCATTTTTCATGCCAACAGCAACTGTTTGATTGGACTTGAAGGAAAACTGAACAGCTAGCCTGAAGTAGCAGATGAATCATTCTAATATCTGATAACTTTCCCAAATAAAGGCAGCTCTCTCCAGGAGCAAATGTCAGTCTCCATCGCTTAACAAATATATCTGAGCCGTGCAGTTAGCAGGGACATGCTCACACTGAAAGGCTGATTGCCGATCGTGGGATTTTCAGCCTGTTGCCAAACTGCTCTGTAGGAAATTATATTCCAAATCTCCAGCCGAACTTCTGCACTCAGCCTGTGCCTGAGCAAGTGCTGAAGAGTAACAGATACATGCCCTATTGCCAAAGTTCCCAACCACACAGTCCTGAAAAATATAAGATGCTCTTCAGCAGGCCACCGCTGGTGCTGGGGCACCTCCTGCTCTCGTTCTGCTCAGGTGCTGCAGAGGTCCCCTTCCTGAGGGCAACCCAGGAGTCTCATCCAGACACTCAGCTACTTCAAAGAAGTGCCAGCTAAGGATGGGTTTTCATAAAGGTAAGTACTTGAACACAGCACAGAAACCCTTTTCATAACAAGTACCTCGTTAAATTGGCAACTTCCTTGCAAGCAGCGCTTGGAGCAGCATGAACACAAGTGTGAGGGATAAAATTCACCAGCAACATATGCGGCTAAACCAGGACTGCCCGAGCCAAGCGCTCAGGGCCACGAGTGAAAGCTTGGCTTGCACCTGAGTCCCAGGAGCCCGGTGAAGCCCAGGGGAGAGCCGGGGCTGAGGGGCTTCAAGGGAGCAGGGCTTCCCTCCACTGAGGCAGTGAGTTTGCCGGGCAGCATCTCCCTCCAAAGCCTTCCCCTGGCTCCTGCCCCTCGCCACCAGCCCTGGCTGGGCAGCAGAGTCCACCCCAAACCATCCTCTGAATCTCAGCCTTGGGCAAGCCCCATTTATGTTAGTGCATTTTAGCAGGCACCTGGCTCAAAATAGCATGTTTTGTCTAATGAACAATAGCATTGTTAAAAATTAGTCTTTTGGGGATTCTTTTTACATCTGTTACCTAATCCCTGAACCTTTCAGTACAGTAAGATGCTACTTTTTTCCTAGAATCCTGATCATTAGACACACGCTCTTCCTAAAAGGATGGGGAGGCTAACGTAATCAGATGTAATTAGAAAATCAAAGGTGAGGATTTTAAAAACCACAGAATCTAATCAAACACAATCATGACAGCTGTCATCACTGCCACAGTACTTACAGCAATTTCCCTTTCAAATTTTCCTTGTGTTTTCACCAACACAGGGGCTAGCCGTTTAAGCCATTTTAATTCTACTTTTTACATCACATTTTTATTTGTGTGTCTTCTCTTTATTAGATGTAGTTTTCTGATGGGTTCCATACACATAGAGGTTGCTCACACTGCTCTGAAGCTACGACTGGGTTATCACAGCTTTCAGAAACATGCAGATGATCTAAAGAAAGTTGAAAAGATGGAACCAAAGTTTTCACAGAGGTCCAGTGACTTCAGTGACACTCTACAGAGCCCCAGGGTCTCCCTCGTCACAGGGGCAGCAACACACCACCTCATTTTTTTGATGAAAACCATGGAGCCCTCACATGCATTCAGCCTGACAGAAAGTGAATAATTTCTAGCTGGCTTCTAAAATGTCAGGTAAAACGTCAGCTAGCACTGTAACAAAAAAGGAAAACTGAACGTAAAACAAGAGTACTCTGATTAGCATGTTGCTTTCTAATGAACATTACATATTCAGTGAAACCTCTGGGCTTCAGAAATAACAAAGTACTGACTGGGTGAAAAAAGTCACTGCAGTTCACTGGTAGCTTCTTCATGAAGTGAATCTTTCTTTGGACGTTTCTTTAATTGGACATATCTTAGGACCAAATTCTCTCATCAAAGCGTAAATATTAAGCTCTCACTACAGTCAATGGGGCCTTTATGCATCTCGGAAGAAAACTTAGCATTCATTGGTATTCCTCTAGGGAGAAGGGAGAGTAAGGGGAAAAAAAGTTTTTTTAATTAAAGTTGTTAAAAAAAAAATAAATTACAATTTGTGAAATAAACAGATAAACCCCTATGACTACAAAAATTGATTGCTATTTATAGGATTCTTTGAAAACATACATCTCTCAGTCTTCTACCAGAGGGTACATTTATTTTGTTCTGGTTTATCCTTCGTTATGTTCATATTGCAATCTTTTACAGAATTGTCTCTCTAATTTATTTAATAAAATACCTTTTATTTTCCCCTTTTCAGAAAATAACCAACTTGAAAATTCTTTTTTCTAAAGATTATTAAGTAAAATAGAAACAGTACTTCTAGCACTACTGAATCCTTAGTTACTAGAATTGGAAATCACAAGTTCTACCAGTCACATAAAACCACTAACAAGCAAATCTTTATTTCAATGGAAAAAATGCTCGGAAAGGCCAGCTACCCTGAGTGTTAAAGACCCATATGAATCGCAGAAAGGAAGAATTTACTCAGCTGATGACTTGCTTAGTCTATCCCACATTAAAGTGTAATTATCCTTTCTCTGTATTTTTATTTCAGAAATCAAGAGGCACACAGGAAGGATCTGTCATAGACTCATAGGCAGCTCCGGACAGCCTTCTGCTCGCCCTGCTCAGGCTACGTCTGAGGCAACTCAACGCTTCTTCCACTGCCCTTCACGGACACTCTCCGTGGTTTTTCAGTGGCTAAACTGAGTCCTTTGAAGAGGAAACTGTCTGAAAAATCTCATCTCCCTCACTGTTCTTTGTACCTTTCGAGGCCGATGACTTTTCAGCCAAGTTTTACTTTCTTGCCAATTAGCTTGATTGGACATTTAATATTTAAATTTATGTTGCTAAGTTTTCTGTAGTTTTTATATTATTCAACATGGAATATACTTGGCCTAGAAATCGTGATGACAGCCGGATCCTTGGGAGTGCAGACATCATCACGGTACTGTCAGTGTCTCCAAGAAGCAGCCTCTTGCACACTCCAGCCCCTGAGTTAGGATGTCCAGGCCACGGAGGCCTTGGTCTTTGTTTTTTGGGGGATCTTTTCGGTTTGTCAAGTCACACAGTGATGTTAGGGCATTACCATTTGCTCTTCCCAAGTCAGTTTTCTGCTCTTGTCACTTATGATCCATAGTGAGATGCTGCTGTTGACACATCCTGGGTGGAAGGTACCAGCCACTTGGTTAGACTGGCCTTTGGGGTTCATTTAGTGCCGAGGAACCGCTGGCAAGGCCCAGCTGCCATGCAATACCGTCACAGCTCAGGCGCTGCATTTTTTGTCCTTGGATTTTTCCTTGGTGCCAAAGGATGGAAACTGAAGGCGGGAGCAGCCTAGCTTTCTGACTGCTGCACTGACTGCTTTCAGAGGAGAGTCTTCTCTTCTGCCAGAGTCCAATCTCGTATATACCAGCTTGAGATATAGATTGCCTGGAAACATTTATTTCCACTCTGCTTGAATTTCAGGAGTTGATAAACTTTGCATTTCAAGGTAGCTTAGATTTTCCTATCAGTCTTGCTAATGGAGTTAGCTGGTGCACGTATAGAGATCTCCAAATAACAATGGCAACCCCCCTCCTCCAATGTTAAAATCAGACCATTTCTTACAGCTCAGCCCCTGTTAACCCAGCGGTGCAGTACTCTGAAACATCTGCCCAAACTTCATCCAGATATAATTCGAGGTTTGAATTGAGTTCTTCAGGACTAGGACCTGTTCATGTGCCTTTGATTAGCCTAAAGAGTAAGATCTCCAAGCTTCCTGTTCAGCTGATGGAGAATGACAGACCTTTCTAGGTGGTGACCCAAAGTAACTAAAGACCTGTTCTGTCTCCACTCAAAATAGAAGATCCAAGGAGAAATGGCCTTCTTAAAAATCAGCCTTTATCAATCCCACAGAATAGATTGAGGGAAAGCATCCCCTGAACATTATTAGAGATGAACCCAAATCTTGTCCAGCAAAATTTGTCTTTCAAATGGGGAAAGTGAAATTTTTCAAATGCATTCTCAATTTTTTAATCAATTATTATCACCACCCTGTACCCAAGGGAAGTCTACTACAGACCAAGGAAACACAGTACCAAGGATGCTCCTCACCACAAGATGTTAAATAAAGTATGTCCTGTAATTCCTTTTCAGATATCTCGCTGAAAACTTCCCTAATTCCTAACACCTGCCACCTTTTATGCAGTCCTCCAGTAAGCCGTTTGTCAACGTTGGTGCAAGCGTTCACTGTGCCAAAACCAATCTTCTCTTTCAACACAGTGCTTTGTAACACACAGTATCAAATGCTGTATTACACTCCAGATACACTACAGCCCTAGTAACTCTTAATTTTTTTTAATTTTCTCAGAAAAATGTGACATTATCCAATATGATTTTATCTCTGGAAATTCATGTGTGTGCTGATCATCACTCTGTCAAACTTCAGATACTCACATACATCCTTTTCTGCCATTTGTATCAGTAATTAACCAGAGCTAAACATGCAACTTACTGAATGGTAACAGTGCAATTCCTTGCTGCATTTTTTTTAAGAATTGCATCTTTTCTGCCCTATACCTCTCATCTATTTGCAGTTTTATCATCTCTTTAGCTAGCTATACACATATACACATATTTTTCTTCAGCTATTTCCCAACTGGTTAAAAATTTTCAAAATTCATTGCAGAAGATCAGGCCATGATTCTGATATACAGGTGATTTCAGCCTAAAGATCATGTGCAAGTCTTTTTTCCTTTTTGTTTCCTCCTGATAAGTAGATAATCTGATACAGTTGTTAAGCAGTTCTTTTATTACAAGATTACTGCATCTCATTATTATTTTTGCTAGATCCTATAAACATCTCCTTTGAATTCTCAATAATTTAGTGTTTATCTCTGTTCTTTTACTGTCCAATATACAAGAATGCCTAAAGTATCCTGACTCCTTTTGGCACTGGTTTCCTTTGAAGTTCAATGGGACATGCCCAACTACTGCCCTTTGCATCTTTTCACAAAAATCATCATTTTGTGGAGTAACAGCGATACAGAAGATACTTCTCTCTAATACCTGGCTACACTTGGTGGAAATTTTCAGCTCTGAAACATAATATATGATCATTGCAATAGAATATAATGGAAAAATTTGAAGTGAAAACTTGGACTAATCCAAGCTGATGGCAAGTATCCAATTGTTTTGTAGATTACAGCTACAGCTTCATAAAGAAGAGAATTGCAGAATTATCTATATCTATAATGATACAAATTCCCAAATTATGAGAACACAAAATATTAACATTTTAGTATTTTCCCGATACTAACCTTAATTAAATTAGATTTTCACAGCTACCACTACACACTTTCAGAGCTAAAAATACTATCACATACAGAATGTTGCTAGATAAAGAACAGTCACCAGATACCTCATAAAACACCCATGATGAGGGGTGTCAGTTGCTGGTACACAAGCTGCCCAAACGTCATGAGACAAGAGTTTACAGGTGAAGTTTCTGGCGACCATCAATGACTGCTTCATGCAGCCGAAAATCCTACAAAACATGGGAAAAGTAATTTCTGCAGATTCAGTTCCAAGCAACATTTTGGAGTCAGTTCAGAGCTAGTTAGAGCTTGAAGCACCTGCAGTTGAAGCTTCTGGAACATGCTGTAACTTCCTTCCAAGAGCAATTCTGTAAGTTGCTTCCAAGAGCAAGTGCTGGATTCTGCACCTGGAAAGGGGCAGCCCTGGCTGTACACACAGACTGGGCAATGAGACACTGGAGAGCAGCCACACTGAAACGGATCTGGGGGTCTTGGTTGACACCAAGTTGAACATGAGCCAACAGTGTGCCCGGGCTGCCAGGAAGGCCAACTGTGTCCCGGCTGCATCAAGCATGGCATTGCCAGCCGATGTGGGGATGTGATTGTCCCACTCTACACTGCGATGGTGCGGCCTCACCTTGAGTATTGGGTGCAGTTTTGGGCGCCACAGTCCAAAAAGGACATAAAGCTATTGGAGAGTGTCCAGAGGAGGACAGCTAAGGTGGTGAAGGGTCTGAAGAGGAATACATATGAAGAGAGGCTGAGATCCCTTGGTTTGTTCAGTCTAGAGAAGAGAAGGCTGAGGGGTGACCTCATCATGGCCCACGGCATCCTCACAAGGGGGAGCAAAGGGGTGGGTACTAATTTCCTCCCTCTGGTGACCAGCAACAGAACCCAAGGGAAAGGCACAAAGCTCCGTCAGGAGAGGTTTAGGTTGGAGATCAGGAAAAGGTTCTTCACCGAGAGGGTGGTCGGGCCCTGGAACATGCTGCCCAGGGAGGTGGTCACCGCACCGAGCTTGGCTGAGTTCAGGAAGCGTCTGGACAACGCTCTCAGTCATCTCCTCTGATTGGGCTGGTCCTGTGTGGAGCCAGGAGTTGGACTTGATGATCTCGGGATATTCTATGATTCTATGATTCCAAAGATAGCCATATTTTATTAGCAGCTGTGTGTGACCGCTGTCCCTGGTAAATGATTGCTGGAGCACATTGGGAGGGCTCCTGGACTGTGTCCTGTGCTGCCCAAAGAGAAGCCCACTCACACTCACTGGGAGAGCTCTGTGATGTGAACCAAAGTCTGTGAAGTGGCAACAACCAGCAGCCTCATTTCCAAAGCATGCACTTGATCCAAACCAAAACACCGATGTAGATGCTTTCCATTAACCCCATGGGGTGATAGTTAAGTCCTACAATTACAGGATTTTGATGCTCGTGCTGTGTCGTGGTACTCCAGTTCTTCACGCTTCTATATTCAGCAAATCAAACAAAACTAAGACTTTAAAAAAATATTGCTTGAAAGTAGGAAACCGATTTTCAAGTACCCCGAAAGTGTAATTTAGTTTTCTGGGCTCTTGGCTTGACAGAAGATGTTGCGGTTTTTTTCTAAAATAAACAAGAAAAAGAAAAAAAAAGGCACCCCAGCAACTGAACTCAGGCATTTCATAGACCTTGAGAAGGACCACACCAGTTAGGATTCACTGTCTGTAGCTAAGTAGAGCTGGGAAGGGGAGGGAAGGGAAGGGATATCATAGATTATCTGCTGTGAATTCTGTGATGCTTGTTACCTCAGCACATTTGCTATCATAAAGCTGCCAAGTGTGAGATGACGTCCACACATCTGTCAGGCAGCGGTGTCACAACTGCTGCCAGTTCATTTCCAGTGTCACAGCTTCAGCTGGGCTGGAGCCAGAGCTCCTTCTTCAGTCTCTTTAGAGTCAGCTGGAGGAAGGTAGGTATGTTGAAGATTAGATAGATAGACAGACAGACAGACAGATAGATAGATAGATAGATAGATAGATAGGGATGCTGAAAATTCACTGGAGTGGGACCCAATGTAGATCCGAGCAGGGAGAGAAAGGGGCTGAGTAGTGTTCATTGCCTTATGTCCTAGCACTCCTGTGTGCTCGTATGGTCCACCCTGAACCTTCCTGGCTTTGCTGACTTCCCAAAACAGCGCTCTCAAGCTGTGCAATGCTCTTTTGACTCCCCAACTGTCTTCCCAATTTCTTCTATCCAACTCCCTTGCTCTGACTTTAATACAGCAATGAGTACACGGCTGTACTGACTTCTCAATGGCTGTTATTAGCTAGCTTGTGAAAATATCCATTGAAAATATTTCCTTGGATTTTTCAATGGCAACAAATGAGTTGTCATTGACAAGAACAGAAATAGAAGTTAAAGATCCTCAGATTTTTACCTCTTCACATTAAAAGCGAATCTTGGCTAGCTGTTGCAAACCTAGATCTTGTAATTGGCAGCGTAATAATTTCCAACAAAATGGTGTAATAGGGTACATGTAACATATAAGCCTAAACATTTTCTATGTCATATGTTTCTGTGTGTTTCCATCTATATTTTTAACAAACAATTAATAGCCTCATTTCCCCATAATAAACAAAAACGAAACCCAAAAGTGCTAGCTATAAAAGTGCAGACAAATTTACCCAGGAGGTAACTCTGCTTTAGGATTAATTAATTTGTTCATGATCCATTATTATTCTTTAATGATTTTGCAGGAGCCCTAACAGATAAAAACTGTTCCAAGAGCTGTGTTTTCCCTATCAGTGATGCTTGTGCAAAAGCAAAAAAATATCCTGGCAAAACAATAAGACACTAACATAAGCCCAAGGCTATTATTTTTCTACATAAATTTCAGTGTCAAAATGTTAGCGAAAAAAAAGTTTCAAGCTGTGTTGTGGTTTAACCCCAGCCAGCAACTAAGCACCACACAGCCTCTCGCTCACTCTCCCCTGGTGGGAGGGAGAGAATCAGAAAAATGAGAAAACTCATGGTTTGAGATACAGACAGTTTAATGGGTAAAGCAAAAGCCGTGTGCACAAGCAAAGCAAAACAAGGAATTCGCTCCCCACTCCTCATGGCAGGCATTCAGCCATTCCGGGACAGCAGGGCTCCGTCACATGTAATGATGATTAGGAAGACAAACATCATCACTCCGAACCATCCCTTTTCTTCCCGCAGCTTTACATGCTGAGCGTGACGTCATATGGTATGGGATACCCCTTTGGTCAGTTGGGGTCAGCTGTCCTGGCCGTGTCCCCTCCCAACTCCTTGTGCACCCCCAGCCTCTCGCTGGTGGGGTGGGGTGAGAAGCAGCAAAGGCCTTGGCTCTGTGTGAGCGCTGCTCAGCAGGAACGAAAACATCTCTGTGTTATCAATACTGTTTTCAGCACAAATCCAAAATATAGCCCCATACCAGCTACTATGAAGAAAAATAACTCTATCCCACCCAAAATCAGCACAAGTATTGCCAACTGTGAAAAAATAGAAAGATAACTACAAAAATAATTATTCAGGTGTGCCCTGTTAAATAACAGGACGATTTTGAAGGGCTAGCACAGCATTTTCTAAACACATTTTTTCCTGATAAGCAAGATAGTCAGATAATAAATACAGTGAATTTCTCCTTTGCAAAATAGCCTACAGAGGCAATATTAACAAGGGTGTACTAGTTCCCAGCAGAATGCATGTGGAGGGCAAGCCCTGATGTAGCTTTTAATTCCATTTCTTCAAGATCCTTATCAGATTGTTTGTGCAGCAATACCTTCCGAACAAATCCACCTGGGATCAAATTCTAAATATCATTTGAGAATTCAGTGGAAAATCTGCAGGAGTGAAGGATGAATATTTGGTCCTTAGGCATGTAAAAGAAGCAGCCATATTTGCAGTACTTTTCCCTTTTGTAGCAAGAAAGAGAAGATTTCCAGAAGATTGCTCGTTGTCTAGCACTGGTCTGCAAGCCGTTTCAAAAGGTACATGCCTTGGAAGAGAAAGGTGCCCATTGCTGTGATGGCAGGTTGCTGTGACTGCTGCTCTTCCAGGTACAAGGCAAAAGAGGGCAGTGGAGCACTGTACATTTCAATAGATTCAACTAACGATCTCTGCAGATCTTGTATCTACAGTTCTTTGCTGCAAAAGTTATTACAATATCTAAAAAAAGCAATTGTGTGGTATTAATAATATCCAGACAGTTTAAATAGGACATCTCTTAAACTTTCATTGAAAATGGCATTTCTCTCCTAGCGAGCCTTGTAATCAGTTGATTGAAACCTCCTTAAATGGCAGATGTTACCTTCTGAATCTCCTGTCACAGGAGGTATTGCGTTTTCGATCAATAGGATTCTCACGCGCAGTCCAGGGAAGTTGGCGTTCCTGCCTGTAACAGAACTCTCCAAGTTTAAAAAGGCCAACAGTAGTTTAGGTGTCCTCACACAGAATAAGTTTTGTTTCCTTTCCTGTGTCACTAATAACAAACTCTCTAGGTTTTGGTCAACGTGCCATGACCAGTCATTGCTTGTGTTGGGTGCTTTATTACTTTATTGAGCAGCTCTGCCTTCTGAATCCGTCCCAAGTGTTTCTGGACTTTGTCTGCACCAGGTCCATCTCTAAATGTGTTCACGCAACTTTAAACATTCAGCAACACCGTCTGGTGCTCCCGTATTTAAGGAAAGAGCTTGAAAGTTGAAGATATCTTCAAACACCTCTAATTTTACATTTTAATAGAATAAAATTTGAAGTTTGAGTTTGCCTTTGTTTTCAATAGAAGTCTGGGGTGCTGCTTCCTTTTGCTGAAAGCAGTCGCTCCCACTTCTGCACAAGTTGACATGGATAATGTGTCATTAAAAATAATGACATGTTATTTCAGAGGAATGGTCACGGTGAAGAACCCTAGTCTCTTTACCCAACAACCTTCTTTCATCTTGTCAACAACAGCCTTTAGTCTTTCTTTAAAATGACAGAGGTTTCCAGTGTCAATACACTCCTCTGACTGTCCTCGGGATGGCAGTGCGTTAACCAGATTTATTAGCAAAGCTCTTTACTTTCCCATTATGAGCCAAAGTCTGGAACTCAAACGTCATTCACGTCAACATGCTGCATTTTATTTAATGGCTATAACATGTCAGCGCTGCCTCCAATGCTCCTTTGATGTAAAAAGACAAGGGGATGTGACAAGATACCTTTGATGTGCCACATCCAACTTGAAGTTTGAATTATTTATAAATGTTTGGAAAATTACATAAAATGATAGTGTAGTGATATGTAACTCATTACCACTACATTCTCAGATCAAAACACAATAATCACCATCATCACTATCTTATCGCAGAGCAGTTTCAAGGGCACCTCACTGGACTGGGATGCACGGAGTTGTTTTATAAGCCTGGTTCTTCCACCATCCTGCTGGTGAGTTCAGGGAAGTTCCCCCAGCCTCCTTGGCTTTGGTTTCCTCTCCTTTAATGCAGGGGAGATAACACCCATCTCTTTTGTAAGGTGTCCTGACATCATGATGCTGCGTAGTTTTTATATTTACAGTCTAGAGATATTATTCCTGTTATTAGAGTTTTTGTTCCATTTTTACAGTGATATTATTCTTACTACTACAGTGTTGTGTCTCCAGGGTGCCGGGTCCTGAGCAAACACAAATGCAGGCTGGTCAAAGCCCACCACTGTTTACATTTGAAAAATGCTTTAGAAGTGTAAGACCATCCTTTCCACACCAGTGCACTTAAACTTATGGGAAAATCAATAATTTTCTCTACAAATTGACTAGGCCTTTTCCAGCAGGTCTTGCTCTGTGTAAAAAGGCACAAGCCATCCTCAAATATAAATAGAAACACCTTGTAATAGTGCTAAACCCACGGATGCTACTATTTTTTGTGAGATGTTTATAGAAATACTTTTGTGTTTTGCTTAACTCTCTGAGACAGAGAACAGAAGCTTTCTTGATGGATGAAATATTCTTTGCTTTCATTTACTCATTTTGTCCTTAACTAAATAATAAATCAATATAGTATTTCAGTGATGTACCCAATAAACAATCTAAAATTAATTAACTCTTCCTTTCTTCTTCCGTAAATAGTTCATTTCCTGATTTATGTTTCTGTATGATGTGCATTTATACTGTTTTTATATGAAACTACATATAAGGATTTATCATTTATATTTTATATTAAACTGTAACACTCATATAAAGATATATATACACATGTATCACTATGCAAAAAAATTAAGAGCTGTGTGTGTCCAGGTGAGGCGAAACTCAAGAGACTTTCCAAAACTGAGCGTTGTCAGTTATAAGACCACAGGGTCCCCACGGCACTTCAGCAGTCACAGAAGGGCACTTCCCTGCCACATACTGAAGCTGAGGACACTCTTGAAACAGAGAATCCTCTACCCAAAGGTGTGGAGCAGGAAAGGAGACAGGCGTGGACAGGCAACCATCTTGACCAGAGATAAAGTCCATCCAGAAAGTTAACTCAGATGTGCCTGTAATTTGTGATGGAGTCTATTTCCATTCCCACTCCCGTCCTCGCTAGAAGTTGGCATAAATGTGATGGAAAGCCATATAAACTTCAGATTGCCAGGAATCCCAGGAGCTGCTTTTGCAAACCAAGTGGTCTCACCCTTCATTTCTGGGGCACTGACCCAGCCCATGTAATAAACTGTGACCCACAACTAAGCAAAACCAGGAAATCTGTTTGGTGAAAATGGACAAATGAGAAGTGACCGCTTTTAGTTCAAGCATCGTCAGCAGTAAATGCGTGTACGTATGTGCATATGCATAACATTTCCTTAAACTCACAATAACAAATCCTTTTCAGGCAAATGTTAATGTACTAGGTGTCACAGAGAATGTTTTAAATGAAAACAGAACCATTATGATTGGTAAAAACCCCAGCAAAATGCAAGTAATAAGATTTGCTTGTGCTTTCATATTAAAAAAAAAAAAAAAATCAAGTTTTGACACATCAAGCTTTCCTCAGCAAGGACCATTATTCAAAGGACAAAGTAGTCTGGGACACAACTCCCAGCTGCTATGGAAAAATTTAGTCACTTTCTGCATTGAAAGCGCTTATTCTCCTACCTCATGACGCTCAAAGGTGATGATAATTTTGCATTTTCCAGCCTGTCCCCTATCAGGGCACAAAACCCACTTCCTACATGTCAAAAGGGAAATCCAGCACAGGTTTCCAGCAGAACAGCTCTGCTGGGAGGAGGATGAGGCTGGTAGGTGGCTGCAGGGCTGTATTTTAGGTTAAAGAAGCGTGAAGGTACTGTGTCAGAACTGAAATCCAGTGGTAGAGCATCCAGCTGATCACAAGAGCAACATCTACACTCTTACAGCATTTGTATAACTGAACTATTAAGAGAAAAATGAATGGATTTCCAGTTCAAGCATCTGTTCTACTCACAAAATCGTAGCTCAGAGAGAAATGAAATTACAGTACCAGCACAGACATCACAGGAATGTAACAGACAGGTTGTTCACAGGCTTAATTCAACCAACAGACTTCTTAAAATTGGCAGATTAAGAAATGCATCTTACTGCACGGATTAAAATGCTATTTGACATTTATTTAAACACATTGATCCACGCCCACAGTGGGTCACATCAGGTTATTAAGGCACATGACTATCAATTTAGTATTGTGCATTTAAGCTTGTTTTCAAGCCTGCACCAAAGGGTGACTGCCACAATACGGCACGTCCTAAAGTCACGGCCGAGCTCTACAGTTTCTCTCCTCACCCCACACCGGACAGCCCTGGTCAGGGTAGACTCTCCTCTCTGTCTTTAAAGTGTCTCCACGTGAGACATGCCTGGCGAGGGCTGGCAATCCCAGACTCACCCGGGGTTTGCCAGTTCCCGAAGGATGTGCCTCCCATCCATCCATGCTATACTATATACTCATCTCTCGTTCCAGCTACTAGCGAGGTGCCCAGCAAAACTCTTCTCACCCCCTGAAGAGCAGCCGCCACCAGCACACCCCGTCCGGGATGCTGCCTCTCAGCTAGCCTTCTCCTTGCCGAATCTCAAGAAGCTTTTAGTTATTTTTACAGTTATCACAAGAACCACTTGATATCTCTCATCGTCTAGAGGACCAAACTGTGTAGAGTAAATGTAGTTTGCTGACATTCATAAAAATAGCAGTAGCACACCCATAAGCTTATCCAGGAGCGACTCCTTTTTGATATGTACAGAGAGTCGTTGCAGTGTCAATTCTTTCACTTTCTTTCATGAAATCTGCTGAACCAAAGGCACACATTACACAGTTATATTTTTCAACCATATACCATGAACATTTTTATCTTATGAGGTAACAATTTGCCTTTTAATTTAGCATCATTTTATATAGAACACAAATTACAGGTTATTAATAAACGTTATTAGTTTTAAGGTCTCTGTGTCACAACAATCATTGCCAAATCAGTTAAAAAAAAAAGAGGTACTTGGCTGCATGGGCTGAAGAGTGACAAAGGTGGCTGGATGTCATCCGAGCTACACCAATTACTTGGCTGCTACTCTCTGCAGTCCGAAGAAGGACTTCAACCACTTATTAATGCATATATGTATCCTCAGAACCAAAGCCTTTGCTAACAGAAATTGGCACCGCTCCACTGAAGTCAGCTGAATGTTTGTAACAAATGAACAGCTCCTACACAGCAAGCAAAATTTTGCCTTCCTTTATGTATCATCCCACATGCCCATAGGATTTTGCCTACGTGATTAGAAAAGAATGACTCACAACAGCGTCTGCAGTGTCTTCCAAGCCTGTTCCTGCCTCCTCTGTTGTGCTCTACCTTCCAGCTGACCTCATTAGGAAAGCCAAAAGTAAGGGAAGAAACCCTTGGCTGATAGAAAAGGTAATATTATGTCACAATACTGTCGCGCATTTACCCTTGGAATCCACAGCATCTCCAACACCCAGACTCAAGCTAAATGAATTTGGTGTCAATGTCGTGTTCCTGGGAGAGGGACAGTCAAGCATGTAATTCCTGAAGGTTCACAGAAGTTCTGGAATAAATACATTAGATATACTGTCTATATCTGTTCATTCACCTGAGTACTTCTGTGAAATTTTAAAAAGGGAATGTGAATTTAATACACAATACAGGATCTTGCTGCTTCATGCATAATTTAGTTTTAGAACTAAGACAGCTTTCATAAACTCACCTAAAAAGCAAGCTTTCTCTTCTCTTCCAACTTTAATTTAAAACCTCTCCGGGCTTGTAAGCCCACATGAGGGAAAAAATTCAAGTCACTTCAGAAATCTCCAAAATAGCAGTTTATGCATTCAAATATGTAACAGTCTGGGGTTTTTTCCTAGGCTCAAAATGTTTTCCATCATGATTTGACGCATCTTCAAGTCAAAAAATCAACTGAGGTATACAAATGTGGCTTTCCATGAGTTTAATAAAGGAGGTGGCAGTGAGTCCGTGTACTAACATGAGAGAATCAAAGTTTGAATCCCTGACAACAGATTTCTCTTATTTCTTTGGGATTTGCACTGAAAATAATTACTCTTGATTGTTCTTTACTCTTTATTAGTCTTGTAATTTTTCAAATAAACTTGGGTGTACACCAAAATGTCAGACCAAAGCAGGTCCACTGTTACCTTGCAGAACTTCCCTGCTCTCCTTAGCGCCTGCCTAGCATCCAGGAGAGCGGGCAGGTGTCACAGCACAACTCCGAGTGCCGAGGAGAAGGCTTTTTTTACCTGGGAAAAAAAAAAAAAGTACAACGGCCTTTTGCATTAAGTGCCTTTTTCTCCAGTTGGTATTCCATTCTCCATCTAAATATAAGCTGTGAGTAGCCTAGGCATGAGATAACAGGTTTGATGATGAAGCATGCAGTTCCCATGGGATTGCTTTTCTCTTCAAAGCAGTTCACATTCAAGCCAGGCAGCACCTGAAAATCCTACCGTACCAACTATCTGTATGGATACTGTAGTTAATGTAACAAGCTTTGTACAGCTGAAGACGAACACAAAGATAGATAAAATATGGACAAGATTACGGAAAATATTATACTGCACATGAGTATCCCCAGCATGATTATATTATAGTCAGAGCGATGTAACTGAATTAATTTCCAGTTCCTAGAAATGTGCTAGAGTTCCCACAGAGACATAAGAATTAAACAGGCCATAAGTACATTGCCATTTTTGTTTTCAATCTTCAGGCTACTATTATCTGTGATGGCTTCGTTCTCCACGCACGTATCAGCACAGTGGTCATTCTGCTTTTGCGGTGGACTGCCGTGTACCATGTCAGCTCCAGACTACACCAAACCCAGAAGTGTTGTGTAGGAGCTATACGTTTGAAATCTAAGGATGGTCAGGGCTACTGAGAATGGATCCCCACTCTGACCCAGCCCCAGTTCTGTGCCTTCATCTTTTTGGTTTACCTGGCTAGCACACATTCAGAGTTAAGGGAGAGAGTGTACTACAACAAGCAAGCCACTGCTCATTCCAGCAGAAGACTCTCGAGAGTACATATTTTGTACGATCATACAATCTTAAGAAAATTCAAGTTGGAAGGGACCTCAGGAGGTCTGTAGTCCACTCGACTGCTCAAAGCAGGGTCAGCTTTGAAGTCACACCACGTTGCTCAGGGGGTCTTGAAAACATCCAAGGATGGAGACTACACAACTTCTCTGGGCAACCTGCCTGACTGTACTCATAGGGGAAAAAAACAAAAACAAAACAAAACAAAAAAAACCCAAACAAACAAACAAAAAACCTGAAACCCCATCTACTCCAAACCTCCCTTGCTTTAGTCTATGACCACTGTCTCTGATCCTCTCCCAAAGCACCACTGTTCAGAGCCCAGCTCCATCTGTTTGGTGACCCCTTCTAGGCATTGCAGGCAGTGGTACTTCTAGGTGCCCCAAAGCCACCCCTTCTTCAGGCTGACCCAACCCAGCTCTGCCAGCTGCTCCTCACAGGACAAATGCTCCAGCCCCCACCGCCCCCTCTGCTGAGCCCTCTCCAGTTTGTCCATGTCTGTCCTGTGCTGGGAGGACCAAAACGGAACACAGTACCTAGATGTGATCTAACAAGTGCCGCGTAGAAGGGGCAAATCCCTTCCCTCAGTCTATGGGCTATGGTTCTGTTGATGCAGCCCTGGAGGCTGTTGGCCACTTCTGCTTCCAGGGCACATCACTGGCTCACATTCAGCTCACCGCCCGCCAACCTCCCAGGGCTTCTTCCACAGAGCTGCCCCCCAGCCCACCTACCCCCAGCTGGTGGTGCTGCAGAGGCTGTTCCTGCCATAGTTACAGGCCCTGACATTTCACTTTGCTGAGTTTCAGGAGGTGCCTGTTGGCCCATTCTTCCAGCCTGCGTAGGACTCCCTGAAGGGCAGCTCTGCCCTTGGGTCTATTGGCTGGTGCCCCCAGTTTGGCATCACCTGCAAACATGAGGGGAGTGCAGTCTGTCACCTTCTCCAGGTTGAGAGACAGAGGAAAAGAAAGTGTTGGAGACTATCCTATATGTTGTTACTGAACTGCTAGGTTCAGTAACTGACCCTAGTCACTGACCCCACCCCATAGCCTTCTTTCTCCGCACCTAAAATGTGGATAGCAGGTCTAGAACACTCCAGGCAGTACCCTAACAGCCTTGGAAGACAATTTCTGTTCAGATCTTGGTATCATTAATTGTTACCATCATTATTGCTACTTGTTTCCTGAGGTCACCTGCTTGCTCCCTAGCAGGGGTTATAGGACTCATAGGCATTTACAGGCCCGACATGTCCTTGCAAAGATGCCTTACGCAGGTCTTACTTCTTCACAGACCGGCAGTGCTCGGACTCCTGCAAATCCTACTGTCTTTTGTGCCAGAATCCCAAACCGAGGTGGCTGTTCAGGTCGCAGTGGCCTGAGGGCAGAGGTTGATAGGTGCAGTAATGTGCCATCTCTCTGCTTCCTCCTGTCAACGAACAAACCCATATTGCTGGGCCCTTACTCACACGGCTGTTCAGTTATGCTCTGTCGGTCACTACAAACATATACAGGTGAGTGTGCTTCTGTACGCTCACGTGTCTTCCTTTCATCGTCATCAATACCAAGACCTCATTAAATTCCCACGCGTAGTCCCTGTTAAGCATGTCAGAACGGTCTTACAGTAGAAAACAAAAACAAGACATTAGAATGGAGATCGATCCTAAACGTAGTTTTAAGCCCAGTTACGTAGACAAATCTCACAAGGGTGGTGACGATAGTGTGTTCAGAAGTACATCAATTGAAAAGCTATGTAAGAAACATGTCCTGAAAGTTAGCTGTGTCATATATATTTTGCATTAAGACCACACGTAATGAAGACTTTGTTTAATAACTGCTGTAGGTATCATGATCAGTTTGTTGGGTATTCATTTGACAGGTCTCATAGCACATGCAACCCACCACTGAAACGGATACCGAATAGCAAATAAAATTTTCTTCATGTGCCCAGGTTTACCCTAATAGACAATAAATTCCATAAAAAGGCGCGCTTTTTTCTTCCCAGCCGTCAGTACATACATTCCCCTGTCCCACACAAATCCAAGCATTCCCTCAGGCGAGCTTTATTTATATAAAACACTGTAATACCCAAAAAGCATCATAATCAAGTAGCAGGTTTCACTGTGCATAAGTTTCAGCACTCATAACTTCAGGGGTATTCTTTCCTCCTCTGCACTTAAAGACATAAGTACAAGATGTATTACATGAAAGATCTGCACTTCTGTAAGAAGGTGTTGGCTATTACTGGTTTTAGCCAAAATATTACAATTATGCTATCTTCTTTCTGAGATTCTCTTTTCTCATATATATTTCTTGGTCATAATAGGTTAATTTACTTGATAGACTTTTTCCCTAGTACATGAGGGCTTTGTTCCTTTGAGGTCAGTGGAAAAAACAAGACATAAAATCTTTTTGTTATTAATGTATTTCTTCTAGCCTATAACACCTGAACTAATTTTTTTTGGAAGTGAATAGAGTGTTTGCATTTTCTTCATAAGCATGATTCATTTATAATTTCAGCGTGCAACATCACTTGTGTTTCATCACAAAGCCCTCAAGAAAGCATCTGCAGCACTGTCTGGTTTTAAAATAAATGCATATTGGGCAATAATAGAGACAGGTTTCAAAGATAAAAGAATAAAATCATGCATGTAAAGATTCTCAGCTCATTCTGGAGATGCAGATTTCTAATTTGATCATACAGATTGTACATAGGTACGTGCATATACACACATAGATGTGTGTATATATATGTATACACAATTTCTGTAAAGCAAAGTGACAATTTTAGTCCTGTGATCTTAGCATTTTACTCAACATTAGCTGCACTTTTAAAAATTTGAATACTCTGGAGTCTCTCTTGTTCCACCTTGATATAACATTCTTCCTTCCCTCTTTTCCCATTCCTGTCTCCTTCTTCATCAGTCACAATCAATTTTCTTTCTCTCAACCATAATCCACATTCATAATGTGTTCTACAAAGAAATTCTGAATGTCACCTTCTTGGTATCCTTTAGATATGATTTAATTTAACGGTGACTCGTCAAAAAGTCAGTAAGACTCTTTAGTATTCCGAAGCGGTACATCAAAACATTCAAAATAAGGATGTAATTCCCAACAGCACCCAGTGATTGAGCCTTCCCAAGCTGAACCTCAAATTTTCTCATTTGGGTAAAATTTTAAAAGCTATCGGAGTGCCTCTGACATGCCCAGATGCTGGTGTGCAACTATATGAACCGTATTAGCGATGCATATTAAAAGCGGCACGCTAAAATAAAAAAAATAAAAAGGCTATTTTAAAGGATATTTACTTGAAAAAGGAAGCTTAATGTAGAACAACAAATAAGCAAGTGTGTGCTGCTTTCCAATACACTCATCATTTTGCCAGCCCACTTCAGGAAAATCAATCCGTGCAGTTTGTCTACAACCCGCGTTGCGCAGGAAACGGTCACCGCTCAGAGCACTACCGCTTAGGAGGAAAAGGAGAAAACCCACACATCGAAGGAAAAACTGGGGAGAAAAAGTCACCTGCTGAGAAACGGCAGTGGAACCTTTCCACACGTTTTAACGCCCACCTCCAGCCCCGAAGCGGTGCCGCGCAGGAGGGAGGGAGCACGCCAGGCGAGAGCCTAACGCCGCGTACGTACGCGACGCGTGCGCAGAGCCTGCCCTTCACGTGCAGGGCAAACACTCCTGCCCCGTACAGCTCCGTTACCACACCGCCAGACTTCGCGTTAACGGTACCAGTTGAAGATCATTATTCTGGCAGAGAGGATGCGGCCTGCACATGCTGCGGGTTTAACACACGTGTTACAGCGACACTGTATTCCCTAACACTGCCCCCAAATTTGACATTTAAAGGGTGCTGCCAGTTGCAAATGTTATCATCGTGGCCTCAGCCATACAACTAGTCCCCACAGTACCGCCTGCAAGCTGTTTATAAACATACAAATCATACCGAGTGCTTGTCACCTTACCAGTGGTCAAAGGGTGACTGATCTTAAGGCCAAAAGGAACGACTACGAGATCATCATGTCTGACCTCCTGCGTAGAACAGACAGCGGAAAATCGCTCCTACATCAAGCCCTCCACTAAATGGGGCTGGAGCTGTGTAGGGCAGATGTACGTGTCCCGCCTGACAGCAGCCTGGAGGTTACTCTGCAGTCACCCGGAGGGGAACCAGGACGGCTGAGCACTCGTATGACACAAGGACATCTCGAGGATGCAGCACTGGCCATCCTTGGACCTCGGCTAACCTTTCGTCTCTGCAGAGACCCTCCTGCTCTGGAATGATCTTCAGTGCTCATTTTAAGCCTGTTTTAGGGAAATGGTGTAAGATGCACAGAGGGCATACCATGCAGACGCTGACTCTTACTAATCCATTTTATGAGGAAGGAACTAGAAAATAAGCAAACCTGTGATGTTCATTGTCCAGTTACGCTTACATGTCCCTTCCAGAAAATATTTAATAAACCTTCAGGGAATTTGCCTGAATAAGGCTTGAGTAAAAAAATGACTTACCCAGAAACACACTGCCTGTGTGAGTCAGATGTGACAGGGTTCCTGGGACCATGCTACAGCAGGCTGCCTTGCAGTAGGAATTAATCCATAAAATTCATTACACTTCTGCTGATGAAGCAGTGGTAACTTGTTCACAGTCTTTTTCACACAAAAAGGCAAAGCTTTGAAATATCCTTTTACACAACGCTTGAACTGCCTATTGAATTACTTCTGGAGTAATTGCACACTTTCAGCCTATGACATTACCAATTTTTGCCATATGGTAAAGATTTCTCTTGGCTCAAGTCAGAACACGGGAACAAGTGGCCTTTGCCTGAACAAAGCTACTACTCACGATGTTACAAGTACTTACAGGTAATATCTACCTGATGTTATTGTACTCTGCATCTCTGTCACAGGGGGCATTTCAGATATCACCTCTGAAACGTTACTGTACATTAAGAGAGAGCAAAAACTGTTGCGTTGGGGCAGGAGCACCTAATAACACTAAATAGAAATAAAATCATCACCAAACTACTGAGCAAGCAAGTAAGTAAATATAAAAATAAGGTTTGCAGGTACTCCACTGTAATCAATTTGCCCTTGTTTACTGTTTTAATAGTCCTCTCAACTTCAGTAGCATCCTGCTGTTTCAAATTCACACGTAAATCTGTCAATATTTTTCTGACTCAGGTCGAAACCAACTGCGAAATTCCTCACTGACCTCAGCAAGGCCAGGATTTCTTTCTCTTTTATCAGGCGTCGAAGCAATAGGAAAGGTGGGGTTCATCGCTTCAGGGTTTTGCGTTTGTTAATACCCAATAATGAGCACACATAGTATCGATCCAAAGCCAGTGAATCTGCGACTTCAATTATTAATCAAATATGATATTGCTAATCATTGCTCCACTTATTTTTCAGTTGTGCTAGGCTGGAAAATACCCATTAGTGTTTATACAAATGCATATATACATATTTATATATAAACACATATATATTTACCTTATTTAGAATAAAAGCTTTTAGAAAAAAAAAAGTATTTCGTACATCTTGTCTCCTAGAAACTATATGCTTAAAGTAATAATGAGCCAGCTGGAAACACTAATAGTCAGACAATACCCAAACGGACTATTTCACAGTTTCTACAAATAGTAAGCTGATTAACATGAGTTATGATGGGTATTACAAAATACGTCTGGTCATATCAACACTTCAGGCATTTAATCCCACGCACACGTATCTGTCAATACTTAAAGTTTCGTGAAAACCATTTTAATTTGCCATATTCCGTCCAGTTCCATAACCAGCAGCCTGAAACACTGGTTTACTGTGAAATAATTAACATTAAATGACGAAGCCTCTATAACGGTATCGCCCGCTAGCTTGCGCCAGCTGGGAGAGGGACGGAAGGTGCGCACCGCTGTCAGTTCGGAAAGGAACGTGACACAACCTGACATGTCAAAGCGTGAAGAGGTTTTTGCCACTTAGGTAAAAACAAGTGTACTGACTGGTGAAACCGCAAAAAAAAAAAAAAAAAATTAAGAGGAGGACTCGGAGGTTATTTTATTTCTTCATAATTAAACACATAAGGAAAACAGAGCTATGGCTGTGTTTAAATGCCTTTAAGAGCTTCCCCCTCCTCCTCCCTTCTTCCCTCGCTGTTCAGAGCTGTTGAGTAACAGACATTTCAGAGTGCGCACGGGGGAAGTAAACAAATGCATCGCTCCTGTAGTTGCAGGGCAAGGAAACATCGATGTCACTGCTGCTATAATCACATTAGTTGGGTGCGTTAACGGTAATGTCATGTTTGATCAACTAGACAGGTCAAAAGCCCTTCGAAATACAATCTGAGCAGAAGCACAACCCAAAACGGCAAGAGAACCGACTTCGGAACAGTTTTCTTCCAAATGCAGACCCCCCTTGCAAAGTTGGGCTTTCGGTCACTGACACTCAATGTCAAACCGCCCTGAATCACACGGCGTTAAACCACCACAACCTCACGCCTGCCTAGCTCCCGCCTTCAAACCCGAACTGGATTTTTCTGCTGCTGCTCGCCGCGCACACGCACCCTGCGGAGCCCGAACGCGGCCCCGCCAGGGGTAACGCACGCGGCTGGAGTTCGCCGAGAGCCTGTCTGCCAAGGGCACAAACGCTGACAGCCGGAGTGTTCAGGACCGCTCTCCTTCCAGCGGGTCTCTCCCACTCGGAAGGCAACGTGCTGCTGTCCCTCCGCCTTGGCACGCGGTGCTGGGCACAACCAAGGGGCAGGCGCGGAACCAGCCGACCACAAATTCCTTCAGGTGGGAAAACGGCTGGGCAGGATGCGTCCCCGTGGTGTCCCAGCGCGCTCGGCACGTACGTGTTCATCAGCTGCGGACTGTCTCACCAACGCTTACGGACACCGCCGGGCTCGGGCATGTGTTTAACCCTGGGGCGTTAACCCCTACGTAGCAGGGAGGGAACGCAGCAGACAGGGACCGCTGCCATGCAGAACTTCCCATGCACATTTTCCTGTCACCGCCCCCACCTCCTTTCACCAGCCTGCCCCTGGGAAGGAGAAACTCACCCCGCTCCGCGTCCCCTCCCCGAAGCCCGCCTGCTGGTGCCCGCCGGATACCCGGCATCTTCCCTTCTATGTGCCGCTACTTC
>VWZZ01001262.1:121262-173961 GCA_013399095.1 Psophia crepitans
GCCGCGCCGCAGGGGGAGCCCCGCCGCCCGGGTGCGTGCGGTGGTTGTAGCTGCAGGGTGGTGCGAAGGATCGGGGTTTGCTCCCTCCGCCCGCGCTCGGCACCTCCACCGTCCTCACTGCCCACTGGAGACCGACCGGGCCCCGGGGGCGGCGGTGGGGAGGACAGCTGAGGCTTGTCCCTGTTTCCTGAGCGGAAAGGTCACCCCCCAACACCTCCGGTAAAATTAAAAGGCTTTTTTTATCCTGACAGGTCAGCATGGGTCACAACCTGCCAAGAACCCCCCAGTGGCTCTGTGCCCTTCGGTACGTCCACCAAAGGCGCCGCAGGACAGCATAGAAATAGGACAGGAAGATGGAAATCGGATGAAAGACCATCGCTTACATACTCACCCCCTAACGGCAGCTCCGGTGTGGCCTTCAACTCACCCCGGAGTTCTGTAGTGCCAGAGGTGCCCATACAGCGTCACATCACGCACACACCAGCCTTGGCACTCACCACCCGAAGTGTGTCCAGGGAGCTGCCTGCCGCCCCCGCACAGCCGGGCAGGACCGGGCTCCCTGCAAGGATCGAGGTATGCTGGGAGGCAACCAGAGATGTGGGTGCCCTTGCCTCAGGTCACCCGCACAGACGGGCAGCAAGAGCACACTTGGTGGGACCCAGGCCGCTCGTGTGGCGTAAGCTGCTTCTGGTGCAGCGTGAGGAGTTACCACCTTGGATCTCTAGTGGGGACAGAGCCAGGTGCGTCTTCATGGAAGGGCCTCGCTGGATTTCAGTTCTGGGTGCAACCATATCAAAAATACTGAAACACTGAAGAAAGTCCTGGAACCATGCAAGATAGGGCTGAAAGAGACCTCGAGACATCATCACCTGAAGAAGGACAAGAGCACCTTTATCAAAGAGCAAGAAGGAAAGATTAAAACTTCGATACATATAAACTAGATAAACAAAGGATAATCAAGTTTGAGAGGAAGAAGGTAAGATAATGCTATATAGGTATTCCAGGCATAAACACCCTAGAGGAAAAAAACTTGGTAATGCTGAGCATGGGGATTTAAGAAAGGGCAATGGAAAGAAAGTATGAATGAGAAATGCTAGGCTGTTAAATAAGGAGACTTCTGACACAGTGAAACGTCTAAAGGGTGTGAGATAATATCCCAAGTCAACGTGTTGCAGGACACATTACTTGACTTTTTGAAAAAGCTCAGCTTTTTCAAGCAGTAAGAACGATCAGCTCTTTAGGGATACCCACCACGCTGCCTCTGTCTCTAGTGTTTCTGTTCCTCTGCATACTGCAGATGACCATATTTCCTTTCTTTTCCTTTTGGTGTGACCACCTTCCACTGTGACATTTTCACTGAACGTTTTTTTTGTCTTTTGAAATCTTGCCTGGAGCTGTAACGCTACCAGGATACAAGTACCAAGTTCATAAAATGCAGCTTGGACTCTAAACAGCGACTTTGCTCATTAGTTTATCCTTTCCATTTCAAAGGAGTGCCGGATGCTTACGTCACATTCTTTGAGATGTCAAAAACATCACGTGTTTTTCGAACCCTCTTCCTGGCCATTAGTATTTCTTCTGAAGGAAGATGTAATTCCATGTAGACTCGTTGTTCGGCTGATTCTCACGCTCGAGCATTTGTGCGTTGCCATCCCCCTTCCTTGACTTGTCAGCTCTCGAGAAAGTGGTACCAAGCCCAGCAGTGTCAGACACGGTGGTAGCAATGGCATGACGCTGTACCGAGTGATGGCTGATACCTCCGTATGTGTCAGCATGAGAAGCAACATTGTGCACCATCATTTCTGAGCCCAAAATGTGGCTGATTGTGTAACGTGTGCAATCTGTTCTGAGCAGGCTTTGAATTCTGCTTGTTTAATTTGCATGTACTTATGCACAAGGGCATCCCTGAGTAATTAAAAATATATAGCCTCTCCGTGTTTGATGTTCTGTCACTGGCGGAGTCTGAGCCAACACAGAAATCACAAGTTAAAAAGCAAATATACTGCCAAAGCTGTCCTTAGTTGAGAAAGCTGATTTAAACAAGGAAGTAAACATAAAAACCATCTTAGTTTTCAGATGTCTTATTAGTAAGCAGTGGGGAAGAAGGAAATCGATCTTTGCCAAGTGAGGAGAGATAACAGTGACAGAAAAATCATTTTCATTTCCACCTTGTAAGCTGATATTAAATTAAACAGGAATGCTAATACATGCATTTAGTTTTCTCTTTCTCAATTCCCTTTGAAAATGTGCTGCAGCAAATACACATTTGCAAGGAAGAACAGGCACAAAAGACGGGTGAAAGACCTATAATCAGAAGCTACTGCAGGCGGCTTTAAATGCCCAAATTAAATCCCATGCTAATGTACCAAATGCTTCTGTGACATAGATGGCACAAGGAGACCGGGCTGTTTCTTGTTAAGTTCAGAGGCAACCTTAGCCGCTATGAAATTGTCACTGCTCCCTCTGGGCTGCCCAGTCCTCCTGCCAGGGTGTTTATTCAGAGCAGCTAGAACCGATTGGAAAAACAGGGTTGGTTTTATATTCCCAGGCTTGGCCAGTTTATGTCCCCACAGATTCCACCGATGGGGACAGATCCTGCCAACTGACAGGTCTGGGAGGGGATCCGAAGCCATCGAGTCCCCAAGAGTGGGCTGCGGTGTTTGAGAAGGGAAGGACCAGTGGTCTGTGGTGGTGGGTAAGGCTTGTGCTGACGGAGTTGGCTGCTTGGAGGAGTCGTAACTATTAATCCTCTCTCACTGTAAACCTGAGACTGGCAGCAGTGCAAACCCAGTGTATCTCCCTCTTGCAGTGAAGACAGGGGCAGACCAGGCCGAAGTCTGATGAGTTCTGGTTGAAATAAATAACGTTTTTTAATTCCTTTACCAATTAAAACGTTCAGCCACCCTAATCCCTTTTCCTTTTTTAGGACAGTTGCTTTTGCTTATAACTTAAGAGGTGCCGGTGAAAGGCTTGTGATTTACACTGGTGTTAGCTGGAGGCAGTCCTGGTCCAGAAAGTGAAACACAGACTGATCATTTCTAAACATGATCTTTCACTGTGTGTCTGGTTTTCAATGGTTTCACGGGAATTTTAGCTGGGAAAAAAAAAATCTAAGGAGATATATTCTAGTTTGTAGCGTGATTTTGAGACTCACAGAACAATTCCTTGGAGAATGAGTGTCAGAACCATGTCTAAGATGCCCAGTGAATGCACATGGCCAACTGTTCCTGGAATGTGTCTGCACTAAAGAGGGCTACACATGTTAGAAACACTAAAGGCGACTGTCAACAAGCTAACTTGAGTGTAACAGTTCATCTGGCATTGCAGCATGGTGCTCAATGCGTATTAATTTATCCCAGCTCTCAGTCTATTGTAGTAAAATAGATGTATTCACTATTTTTTGCTGTAAAAGTTTTATCACTGACTTCAACAAAACCAGAATTTTACCTCATTACAAGAAAATACAATGAAATTAGTGAAAAGTGGAGTCTAATCTAAGAAAAGAGTACTTGACTATGAACAGAGTCATAGGAAAACACATTGTTTAAGGGACTGATGATGTGTTTCAGAGCCTTCCACCTCTACAGCATCTTTCAAATAATTTTCAAGCTAGAAATGACCTCATGTTGATGGAATGACTGCCTGGCTGTAGACTCCGTAGCTTTAGTGATTTTCTGAGTGGATGTATGTCTCATAAAAACACTGATGCAAGTGGATCTAATTAGTTTGGACAAATCCATAGATTACATGTCAGGCTACAAATACTGCTTTTTAGGCCAAAATGTGCTGCTGCTGAGACAGTATCTCTTCTGTGAATTAGAAGAATTATCAGTCATCTCACGTTCCATGATGATGGGCACAGCATAAAAGCCTGGGCAGACATGAACATGCGGTATGAAGAGCAATCAAGGAAACGAAACAAATCTTCCACTCAAAAGAGGGAGCCAGAAAGGAAGGGTTGAGTTATTAGTGATGTTAATTAACAGACCTCCCATTGGGCAGCTCTTTGGATGACACAAAGTCGGGAGAAAACTCAAAATATAAGAGTTCATAACCCATCTGCATTATTCAGAAGATGCAGTTTGATGTAAGGGGGTGTAAAACTTTACAGTTTGGAAAGATTCACAGCGAGGAGACATATCGAGTCATGGTCATTTCTGGGGGAACAAAAAGCTCATTGGCCACAGTGAGGAACAGATGAAATGAGTCCTCGGCACAACACAGCTTTGAAAAAAAAAAGATGTTCTTTGTAGAATACGTGAGACTGGGAATGCAGGAAGGAGACAGGAGTTACATGTTGTCATGCTGCATCACGTCAGTAATACCCTCCTGGGGTACTGGAGTTCCACTTTCCAGGTTAGAGCGTTTGGAAACAAAAAGGCAAGAAAAAGCAACTAAAACAACCCAAGGCTGTAAGAATGGATCTTTATCAAATCGAACGCTCAAATCGGGACAGAAAATCAGGTCGCTCTACTTTCCCAGTCTCTCTGAAGCTGCGGACACGAGCCTTCCTACCTCTCCATGGGAGATGACGAGAGGTGGTGGATTCTGTTTGCCTTTGGGTTACTGAGAGTGTCGCCAGGCATCTTGCTGGGCATCTGGTTTATGGCTCAGGCAAGTACTTTTGAGGTGGTGTTTGTGCTGTTCCCTCACACAGTTACTACTGGGGCTGCCCTTGTGCTGCCCCTGATCCAAACCTGACACCCTCTTCCAGGAAAAGAGGGAAGATGGTTGGTGTGGTGGTGCAGGAACTAGCATAGGGACTGTGTTTGCTCTTTTCCCCAGGTTGAGTTTCACCCTATACCTAGCAAAAACTGTGGCTGGTGCCAGCTGGATTTATTCTCGATGTCCTTGTCCACCACAGTGGGCAATGTCTCTCCAGACCACAAGAGCATGGAGTGGGGTTGAGACTTGGGCAAGTTCAGTCCTACTCCTGCCTGTAGCACTGATTCGCTAGCCAAGTTTGGGTGATTTACTTAAATCTTCCGTCCAGGAGGAGCAGAAAGCAGATACGATTGCACTGCTGTATTGTTGTGAATGCAGCTTCACTAAACACTGCATGTTCTTGAATATCAGCCCTTTTCAGATTTCAGCCACCTGTTATTTGAGCTCAGGGAGGAGGAACATGTGGTTTGACAGATATGCTTCCCTGATGAAAAAAGTCAAGCTGTTTAGAGAATGAAGGTACTCTTCAAATTGCTACTTGCGCAAACCCCAGCTGCACTTTTGTGCTTCAATTTTATCTATAGGAATTTGAAAACATGGCATAAACTCAGCAAGTGAGTTGAGGAAAAGGAGGTATCTCTGACCTAATTGTCCATCAACACTTTTGCTATTGTCTTTCAGATCAGAGGACAGAGAAGAGCTTACGTTAGGCACATGTCTCTCTGAAGAGGTAGTTAATATGGCTCAGCTATGTTTCCATCAGATTTCAAAAGAGAATTATTTTCATGCCTTCTCCTTCCTAACTGGTACAAAGGTGGAGAAGTCTGTAAGGATTTTCTGTTTGACTCTTTTCAGATATGCTAACGAGTCTTTTGTCCTTCAGTGCAGGAAGAGAGACCTAAGTCAGATAATTAGACCTCACACTTCCCTTCCCTTCCCTTCCCTTCCCTTCCCTTCCCTTCCCTTCCCAACTTAACTCATCCTATACCATTTATCATTTCTGAGGTAAAGGTTTGTATATTGGACATCAAAACAGACTCCATTCAACTTAAAGTCATTTTCCCTACCCAGCGGCCACACAGCAGGACTTCAGGACTAATAGCCCCTCTCACCCGTAACGCTAGATGAACAGTTTTGCTGTGATGGAGATTGGCTCCAACAATGAAGCTGTCTTTTAAAAAGCAGAAAGATGTCCTGAAAAAAAAAAAGATAGCGTATGTGTGATGTGAACGAGATCGATAGGACCAGCAGAAGGCTCTATTGTGGGCCTGTTTGAAAGATGAGGAGAGATGCATTCTGCAGGGAGTGAAGTAGTTTTGTCTTCCATCTATCTGTTCCTAACAGTAAAGAGAGGTTAGACGTGGTCACCGTTAACGCTGCTACACCTTAATTGCACTCAAATTTTCTTCTACAGAATTCCTCATTTTGCAAGAGTCACGTGTTTGTGTTTGACTTGCTCCTCTGTTTCTGCGCAGTAAAAAGTCCAACCAGGCAGCTAAGGGAGGTGAATCCCAGCTCACTCCAGGAGCAGATAAGTACCTCTGGTTTTGCTGGGTGCCGGCGATGCATCGTGCTCTCTGCTCTGTGCAGCACAGTGGTTCGTGCTGGTGTCCCCTCATCAGGGCCCCCGTGGTTCTGAGCATTTTGCTAACAGGCAGCAAAAGGCAATCGGTGTTTGAAGTACAGTCGGAGGAAAGCTGAAATGTGCGTGCAGTAAATAAGGCACTGGGGAAAGTAGGTCAGGGCTGGTCATGACAGAACCACTTGTTTAAACAAATGTGCAGGATTACCAGGTTTTGCACAGATCAGTCCTGGGTGAGGCATGTAGCTCGCCTGAGAAGCTTTGTTTGTCATGGCATCTCACGGTCCTCGCAATGGACCGACGTTTAATAGCGGACGCACAGCCACTGTCAGGATAAGATCTTAATGATGCTTAATGGGAGGAGGCTATTACTAAATAGGAGACTGCATTTATTCAGAGCAAATAAAAGTTGGGGTTCAAGAAGTATAATTAATTCAGCTAATTTAATTTATTCCCACATAATTGCTAGTAGAAACTTCTAACATCCTATAACCTATCGGGAGACCAGGAGAAAATATTTGTTGATGGTATCTAGAAGCCCTTCAGACTCAAGTCTGACCCAAGCATAGCACTTGGAATGCCTGGTCTGTCTTAAGGATTTTGTTATTATTCCTCTTCATTGCTATAGGCTGCACTGTGCTGCAGTAGGGGTGTGTTTTCTGAAACAGATATTCGAAAAGAAACCATGGTGGGATACACAGTACGGTCACTGGGGGCTTTTCCAAAAGGATGGACAGAGGAGTCAAGAGAAGTGTATTTATTTTCTCTTCAAAGCACCAAATGTCCAGATCAGGTGAATGATAGGAAAAGGGTGGTGCAGCAGGACCAGTAACAGATCGTGATTTGGCTGTGTGAATGCTGCTATTTTTCTTATCAAGATCCCACTGTTTTCCTTCTGAGCCGTGGACACCTGCACTGGCTGTCTTCTCAGGCTCCCCCTTCCCAAGAAGCGGCTCAGCTCTGGGCACGCTGCTCAGATGCAGGCTGAGGAGCTCCAGCGTGAAGGTCCCTGTGGCTGCAGCCGCCTGAGAAGCAGCATCCTGACGTTCCTCGCCAGCACATTGTGAAGGAAGCACGTTTTGCTGCACAGCAGAGCTTGTCACCCACATTTTGACAAAGCTAGTCACAATAGCTTGACACTTTTAATTGAGCTTTATGGAAATCTCTGTAGTTAAGATTGATTTTCTGTCTTTTAACCACACTGTACTTGGGCAAAATACTGAAACATGGGTAAGAGAACGTTCTCTCCCATTCAGGGCATGGACGGTGGGAAGCTGGGGGGAAATTAGGGGGTCACATAGTGGACAGTTGAGAATTTTCTGCTGAAAAAATTTCCAGTGAAAAACACTAATCACCTAAAAACAAGTCCTCGATGGAGAAATTTCAGATTTGGAGAGAGCTTTTTGTTTCACACTGGGAAAATTGGTGTGATGCCTCAGTGATGCCTAGGTAGGTGAATCTTACCGGCTATGTTCTTTGCCTACAGGGCTCTATCAGAGGCTCACCATGTGGTACCGAGTGTTTCAGCTCGCCACCGTCTTGATCCTTCTCCTGCTTGCTTCTCTCGGGTATCTAGGCAAAAGGGGTAAGACCGACACAACCTTCATTCTCACTCTTGAAGCTTAAATCAGACCTATGCTCATCTATTTGTGTAACACCACCTTGAAGTACAGTTCAATGGACAGAGCTAGGACACACCAGAGTCAGGTTCAGTTTCCTACTTTGCTGCAGGCTCTTTGGACTGCGCTAAAGAAGTCACGTAGCCTGAGGGCGTAAAATAGGGATGATAGTAACTCCCTCCGCTAGAGTTGGGAGTCTGAGGGTAAGTACAGCGGAGGCAGCGAGTAGCTGTATGTGGCAGAGAATGGAGCACGCCCATACCGTAGATAATATACTATCATCTGAAAGAGAAAACGATTCACAGAGAACTTGAAAACTGCGTACGCATGCTGTAGTCATTAAGGCCATCCTGAAGGCAGGCAGGGGGAAGGTAAAAATGAGATGTGCTCCTGAAGCTCTGGCTTTTTATGCCCCTACATCTGAAATGGGTGGTGGAAGCTACAGGTGCAGAACCGGTGTGCGTTGCCCAGTATCGCCAGAACAATCCTGGTCCGTGGTGTCAGTGTCAAGAAGAAAAGGTCAGGTTCTGACCTGTGACACCTTTCTTACGTCAGCGGCAGGTTTGGGACGGTTCTCTTGGGAGAAATTAAAAGCTCATCCTGATCACAATACATTTCCCTGGGGAACTGTGCAGAGCGGAAGAATATATGGGCGTGAGGGAGAGACCTTCAGTGCTGGGGAGACACTCGTCTTACATTGCAGCAGTCTGTACTAGTAGGAAACATTTTCTGTTCATGTTGGTGAAGCAGATCTAGAGCAGTGCATAAAATTAAAGCCCATCAACTAATGAGACCAACTGATTTCAACACAGAAATGAAGTTGCTAGTTCTCATGTCTCACAGCCACCACATATTATTTATTTTAGCACAAGGTGCTAGATGGTCTGCTGGCACAAAAGAGTACAGGTTTTAAAAAGTCTGAAAATGGACAGACCTTCAGACTGTTCAAGTGTCTGCAAAAGGTTTTGTTGCAAAACCTGGAACTAGGCAGTTTATATTCAAACACATAATAAAAAACACTTGCCAGCATCGTACCTCAATGGTCATGAAACTATCATATCTTTATATCAAGGATAAATCTAGGATATAGGCTAAACTTTACTGAAATGGTCGATTATAAAAGTTTCATGTTTGCCTTAACTTACAGGGTTTCATCACAGTTGAAGCGATTAAATGAAGTCAATCATTTCTCTTAAATAAGTTGTAGAGTCTAACAGGAACCACTTCAGACTCTTTCCTTCCATTTATATCTGGATAATCTCTGCTAATTTCTGTTAATTTGGGTAATTGTCTATATAAAATGGTATTCACCTTTCTCATTCTGCCAAGCAAAGCCATTTATTTGGCAAAAATATTGACATTACTGAGTAACTGCACTTGATGAACAACTGGTGTTAAGAGCCAATAGCCTTGAAATTATGCACACGTCGTTCGGTCCTTTGCATGTACGGTACTTTACACAGGGTTATCTTCATCCTCCCCTTTGTGTAGGAGTTGGGAAAGCTACCCCAAAACTTTGTAAGAATGTGTAAGTTAAGTAAGAAATCAAAACAAGAGGAGAAATTAGAACAGGAAAGCAGCAGAGAATCAGATTACAGACATTTTGCCTTTGTGTCTGCACAGCCAACTTTTCAGCTGAATCCTGTGCCATGAATGTCAGCGGACTTCTGTCGTTAATGGAAGCGAGGTCAAGCGCTTGCTGGAATTTTCTGATTTTTATGTATTGCTTTTAAATTCTTTATCTGCTCTGCTTCCCTATTTCCATAACTATTTCTCTGTTGGTCTGGTTATTTATGGTGACCCCAGTGATAACATTCAGCTACCTCCAAAGTTTGCTGCTTGATCTCGGTAATGTGTTAAGCTAATGAGAACCTAATTGTATAGGCAGGTCGCGGAATAATAGTAGTTCTGAAAGCATGTAATAAGCTTTCTAGTTGGATACAAATGAATTCCATGAAGAGGAGAGAGTTCTCGGCAGGGAAAAATGCCTGCGTAGTACAGTACTAATAATTCCTAAGGATGCCTGCTGGGTTGGGTTGGGTTGTTTGCATCCGTTTCTTCTTGTCTGAGAGCTCCACCTAATGGGTCCGAGAGGAAGGTCAACCTTTCAGATATTCCACTAAAAATTTTCCACTAAAATCCCCCTTTTTACTTCTATGCTGCTGTTTATGTGTCTCCAGGAGGGAAGGCGTGGGAGGAGGTGCATCCCTTGACTTTTGGAGTAAAGGAAAATACAGGAATGCTGTATTACGTTATCTTCTATTTTAATAACACAGAGTTCGAACCTACCGTGATTTCTATAAAGGCAAATTTAATATAGATCAACTAAATGTCTCCCAGTTTTTGCACTCTGTTTAGCTGCAAGATCTATTATCTTGCACAGGCAGGGCTTCTTACCGGCGCTACTGCATATCACTGCAGCACTTTTCAGGGGTGCAAAATACAGCTTGCAAGATCAGGGTCCAAAGCTGCAGAGAGAATAAATTAGACTGTAGGACTTCTCTCGTTCGCACGAACTAATGGGAGAATGATATTCCTGACGCTTTGAGGACATCGGTGACAAAGCATTCCCGAAGATGAAACTTCCACAGTCGGTATTGCCACCTGCAAACATTCAGAAATAATGAATGAGTGTCCCTTCCCCCCTCCCGCCCCCGCCAAAATGATGTATAATCATAAAAATCATGAGCCTGCCTTTTATATTAAATTGATTCCAGATTTTCAATTTTTTATTTTTGCCAAAAACATGTTTTCGAGCTTTTCTTTGCAAGAAGGAGGGGTAGAAATTCCCCCTTTTTTGCAGTGAAAGCTGAGATCCTCACAGTAACCAAGATTCCTCAGTATTCAAGACCTGAGGAACGTGATATAGAACAACATTAGACCCGCAGCCCATAAAAAACAAGACAATTGTGTGTAATATTTTCAAAATCATACTCACATTACTGATGAGGTATTATTTTGCCTCAAGACAGAGAGTTATATCAAATGGAAGATGCAATAGGGCCAGGCAAGAAAAACAAAACAACATAAATCCTTGAAAATGCAGTGAGGATGCTGTTTGTTGGGGAATATACCCTACCTGATAACTGGCAGGCTAAGAACAATTTTCTAAGTCTAAATATAAGCCAAAAGAGGATGCTAGGCTAGAAAGAAGGCTGTGGGTGCTGACACATATCTAAGGAACTAGAAGGAAAATGCTATCAGCAGACAGGCAGTTTCGCCCAGTGCAGAGAGCGAGCAGCTGAGTCAGATACTCTGTGTTCAAGGTTGTAATGAATGACTGGAGGTTAGGGAAAGAAAAATATATCTAGGCACTTTGGTTGTTTTAAATACCACGTAGTTATTCCAGGACTTATACAGCAGTAATATTATTGGCTTGATATTGTTATGAATATAGTATTAGAAGCCCTGGTAAGCCACCTGAATTCAGCAAGAAAACAGCCGTTCCAATAAAATCTCTGTGCAGCCCGGTAGAAAAGGTAAGGAGGCCACAGTAGGGAAAATTCCAACTTCCAAATGTAATGACTCAATTCTGGGGATGTACGAGAGGGAGTGGACTGCAGAAAATGGTAGGCTCACACACTTGCCCCAAATAATATATCCTACTGCCACTGCTGGAGTCCGAATACCTGCTGGAGGCACCGTTGGGGTGGTCCGGTAGGGTGTTTCTTACATCCCTCTTAAATCTTGTGGTTTGTACCGGTGGGCAGGTGGCTCAATCAGGCTTTGATCTGAAGATGTTCTTCATGTGTCTCTCTCAATTTGTACTGTTCTGGGAAACTTAAAAATGACAGATACAGCCATGCTTGTGCTTTTAATGTGGTGAAGAAAAAAACCTGAGTTTGGAGTCCCGCTGAACACCGCTGCTTGGATTGCTGCTTCCCTCAGCTGGGGCTGGGAGCAGCTGCTTGGCTCAGCCTTCCCAGGCCAAAAAGCTGCGAGGGAGCAAAAGGCTACAAGGACCACGAGCTTTCTGCTTGGCAAGGAGGCGTAGCTGATCCCTACAAATTATTAAGGTGACACCTACTTCTAGCAGTAGACACATTTGGAACAATCTTCCACCTCCCGTGCAGCAGAACCAAAGAAGTTAGAAGGGGGTTTGCCTGCACTTCATCTGGTGGGAGTCTTGGTGGCTGATCCCACAAACACTGCTCTTGTTTCAGGTCTGTAACTTCCATCACCCGGGCATCTTGCTACTCAGCCCATAGCGGCCTGAGTGATATGTACCACGGGCATAAATATAGAGCTGATTATAAATGTTAGAGTTTAAATGAGATCTGTATTTTAAAAGTTTAAGCATGCAAACGTTTTTGCATAGAGATACATCTCTAATCCTGTAACTTAACTATAACACGTCGCATCTGGAAGGGGTGGTTGTTGCCCTAAAGAGACTGACAGTGTTTCCTGAGGAAACTGGTGGTTAAGCTGTGAAGTAGCATCTCAAGCTCCGGATGTGGTACATCCTGATTTGTCAAGTGGACACCTGGGAGATACTACAAAGGCAAGTATTTCATTCAACAGTATTTACTAGATTTCAGAAAACTGAAACACTCCATGGGAAATACAATGCTTTTTAAAATAAAACTTTGTATTAATTCAGCTACAACATGTCTTGGACTGTGATATTCTCGTTTCTGGATTACTTTATTCCTTATATAGAGCAACAATGACTGGGCTTCCCCTCATTAACTTGAGGTGTCTGTAGTATTGTCGCCATGTCTGAGGTGCGTCTGCACTCTCTCTGCAGTTAATGGAGGGAAGTAGGCACTTTCTGACATACCGTTCATTTCAGAGAGCAACTTCAGCATGAGATGAGTCACTTGGTAGAAGTATCTGTTTCAGGAAATGATAAATGGAGTCTAGACAGTTAGTTCAGATGTATATGTCCACCCTTGGTCTGATGAATCACGTTCCTGATGCCTACACCGGACTGCCATGTACGCTTGGAAGAACAGCTTGATGGTTTCAGGTGGCTGAATTCCAGTTAGGTGTAATTGAGAAGCCAAGTGGTAGAGCAGTCTCTGCTTGGGAGGGAAAAAGCCATAAGGAGTCAGGAGGGAAGGGATGGTGAGTAAAATTTCCCGCGCTTTACTTCCCAATTGTTCCACTTGGCAACCTCATGAATCCTACTGTCAGTGGCAGCTGGTCCATGAGGGATCGTGGTCAGGCTGATCCCTTTCCCCTGACCCACAGGTACCCCAAGACCAAGTGGAGCTCTCATCCTGACTCCCTATGGGTTTTCCCCTCAAGGGGAAGGTGGAGAGAATTTTTTTGTGGGAAAGGCAGCGAGGTTGACTGTGGTGAGATCTTGATTCAGTGCTCCAGCTGGAGTCCCATAGGGCAGACATTAGAAGTGGCAGACGATGCAGAACTTGTCTCATGTGATTCGTGTCATAGCATACATGAAAGTAGCTGTTTCACGCTGTGTTGCCCACCTTGCTTTTTGTGCATTTTCCTGCTTCCCTCCTCTTCCCTGCCCCAACTCCTCCTTCCCTCAGTGTTTGTTTTTCTCCCCCGTACTGTATCGCTGCCTGCCCTCTGCATCATTTATGAGGTAGCAGGGTCTTTGGGGATTGTGCTGCAAGAGACAGCAACTGAAAAATAGGAATCAGCAGCAATTCACAGGTACAGTTTTTCATGGATCTCAAAGAAAAGATGATTTAAGATACACCAGTCTTTTTACCTGCTTTTACTTTATCGAGGATCTAAAATCCTAAAAAAGCGCTGTGATAGTTATTTGAGAAAGAGGAAATTAATACAAGTCGCTCAATTGCGTTGTAAAGATTAAGCTCGTTCTTTCATCTTCGCGTAAATTGTTCATCCGCTGTTGATTGATGTGAAGGTTAGTGTCACTGTACTGCTGCCCCTAAAGCTTCGTCTGTGCCAGCAAGTGAAATCTGCAGAGGGTGATTCCCCGGCGGAGGCCAGCTGGTGCTGGACGCCTGCGCCCACTGCGCTTGCAGACACCGAGAGCAGGCTGGTTACCTGCACCCCGCATACTGGCACCCACCCGTGGCCGGTGCTGAGCCCGGAACCATGCCTGCAAATTCTTTGGCCACGTAGTCAGGCTAAAACCATGCCCTGAAATATTTTGAAAATTTAACAAACCTGTGCGATGCCTTGCATCGTTCCCAAGGTGTGTTTAATGTGAACAGCCCAGATGTGGCCCTGATGTCCAGCCCAGGCGCCCTGCTGCAGGGTCAGGCAGTGAAGGGGTGCTTGGCAGTAAGCGATCGTGGGAAGAATGCAGAAACTGTGCTGAACCCCGAGAGCAGTTGGTATTGTTGCATTCTTAATCTTGGTATTCGGCTCATGAGTTATCATGAATTCAAAAATTTATGAAGGTTGAAGCTTTATCAACAAGTGACACTTTAAACTGAAGAAAAAATTTTGAACATTTCTTTAGTATTGATCAATTTTATAAAATCACTCAATCTTCTAATAAAATTTATAAGCATTTGGGAATGTCTGGAACAAACTACGAACAATGGGTAGATTGTTCTGCCAATTATTTATGAAAAAGGCAGACATTTGGAATTGTGTATCTGGTGGAGTCACCATCCCTGAGGGTGCTTAAGGAAAGGTTGGATGTGGTACTTAGGGACGTGGTTTAGTGGGTAATAGGTGGTGGGGGGATGGTTGGACTAGATGATCCTTGAGGTCTCTTCCAACCTTAATGATTCTATTCTATTCTATTCTATTCTCAGATGAATGTTATATTTTGCATAAACTTCGAATTGAAAGAATTTTGTGATTAAACTGATTAAAAGCTACATTACTGCAACACACTTCTGCGAATTAATTGCTTCTTTCTTCTAAGCCAATAGCTTTGTCGGCTGATCCTTTTAATTATTTGCGGAGCATCAACTATGCCAAAGACAAAAACTGTCTGCTATGACAAGTTAAATTATTTCCCTGGCTAAGTCCAGAGACAATACTGTAAGTTTGAAATAAGCAGAAGAGTTGGTGAGATCTATGCACCACCCCTCTTTAATTGCACATTCTGAACACCTCTAGGGAGAGCTCTGAGGGGTTTTGTACGTGATACAAGGGGAAAGATAGTTCCACATACTGTCCCATGAGAACTGAAGAGATGTTTTTGGAGCTATATGCTGTCTCACTGTCAAAACAGGCTTATAATCTATTTCAGGAGGTCACCTATGAGCTTTGCTTAGCACATATGAAAGAGTTTGAAGTAAGAAAAGGAAAAAAATATCAAAGTAAAAATTGAAATAGTTGTGGATAAACCTGTGGATTCTCTTGCTTCCTGCCAAATTAAAAGTTGAGAATGTTGCTGCCTGGTCAAACGAAACATCTTTTATTCAGAACAAAAGGTTTCATCAGTTTCTGGTTCATTTCTGGGGAAGACAAAGGGAGTTTTATTAAAAATGTAAGTAATATTCAAAATCAGCAATATTGAGGTGCTATATTGAGTGCATATTGGCATTAACTGGAACACTGAAGTCACGGAATGAATCAGGCGATTTGTCCTCGTGGGGATTTTTAAAATGCATAAGGTCTAGCCTGCCTCCCGTGTTGCAGTGCAGGTTACTTTGAAGTTTCTTAAATTTCAGGCCCAGCCCCATTTATTTCTTTAGCAAAAGCAACTCTGGTTTTTGACGCAAACCTCCATGATCCCCAAAATCGATGGTTCTTTTCCTGCCAGTGTTGCACATTATGAAACATCACAAAAAGATCTCATTTTACCACCGTTACCTTTAGAAGCCTGTCTCTCACTGACTTTACTGCTAGCAAGATCAGCTGCTGGTACAGAATACAGAATTCTCTTATGAAAGCAAGATCTGCACTGACTGAATGGAAATTTTTTCTGCTAATGGAGCATAGGATTGAGTCCAATAAGCTGATTGCAAGAGTGTGTTTTTCACCTTGATGAAAATGGAAATGACGAAATAGCTCTTCTTTTGTAAATAACTTCCTATACTGCAATGATATTTACTTTGGGAGTATAATTTAGTAAGCCAGAAATTGTGAAATGTAAATATTGGAGCCTAACAGTCTGATTTACTTTGAATGCGTGACAGCAGTCGCATAAGCTCCTCCAACCTCCTAGACATATCAAGAGTGCTCTTAATTAGACCTAGTCTTTAAAATAAAAGAAACAAGTCTGTCTAGTTTTGTAGGGATATAATTTTAGTAGCTAGATGGTTATTAGGTATTATTCATACTGGAATTCCTATCATTCTTAGCCTGGGATAAGATCATGGGTTCATATTCTGTAGCCGTGCTTGACAGTAATACTAATGTTACTGTTATGGTAATTGATAGTAACAGGGGCTGCACTGTGCAGTAGCTGTGTGGTGTTCTTAGAAGAGGCTTCTAAATAGACATGGAATCACAGAATCACAGAACGATTTGGGTTGGAAGGGACCTCAAAGACCATCTAGTTCCAACCCCCTGCCATGGGCAGGGACACCCTCCACTAGACCAGGTTGCCCAAAGCCCCATCCAACCTGGCCTTGAACACTGCCAGGGATGGGGCAGCCGCAGCTCCTCTGGGCAACCTGTTCCAGTGCCTCACCACCCTCACAGGGAAGAATTTCTTCCTAATATCTGATCTAAAACATGATGCCAATATTTGTTGTTCCTGCCTGAACATTAAAGAGAACAGCAGAATTTTGGCGAAAAAAAAAAAGACTGAGAACGGTTAGACCCTGGATGGTGTATGTTCCTCTGCTATAGAAGCCTGTAAGGTGATAATTTCTTAGGGAAACTAATGGAATTTCTCTGGTGGCTTTAATAGATTTAGAGAAAAGCCAACAGCAGACACTGCTGGAAGACCTGATCAGGGGAGCCCAGGCAGCTTTGGCCGAGTCTGCCATCATGTCTCTCCCTCAGCAGGCCACTCACCCAGCTGACTCCTGAGCTGCACTCCCAAACCCATCAGACACAGCTCTTAGCAGTGGTTTCTTTCCCACTCCATGGCCAGATGCAACAGCTGGAGGTACATCTTATGACCTGCCAACCAGTCATATGCAGTGTCTCAAGTCACAGAGTGAAGGGAGCACTCCAGAGCCCAGCTCCCATTCCCCTGCAGCAGCAGAGCTCCTGTCCCTCATAGGGGGGCACAGCGGCAGCAGCTCCTGCAGCAGTGCCTGCCTTCCCGGAGAGGGGAGTCCCTCGGGCTGCAGCAGCCTCACGCATGGAGCAGCTGCTGCATACGTTGGTGGTAATTCAGATCTGCAAAAGACTTCGGTCTTAACCAAATTATTTTTGCAATCTAGGCGCCTGGTCACAACAGAAGAGGGCTGTGGCTTCGATGCAGTAGGGGCGACTGTCAACACAGAGGAGAGCTCGTGTTTCTGGGGCTGTATTCCAGGGACACAGGTTTTTCTGTTTCAGCCCAGCTAGGCATTCTAGTTTTAATGCAAAATCGCTTACATTCAATTAGGCCAAACTATAGGAAATCATTAGGAGCTCGAAGATTTCTAAATTAGATCTAGCCGGAGGGTGAAACGTACATTTTCACGTAGCACGCACAGCGGCTGCCAGGGGAGGTCTGGCGGGCCCGTTCCAGCTCCCTGCTCGTAACTCCCTTCTGACAGGAGGAAAAAAAGTTTAGCCAGCTTGAGGCATTACATAAGATCAAAAATAGGGTTAGAATGAAATTACAATTACAAGGTGCTAATTGACGCACAGGCACAGTGACTGCCAGAGCTAATGAGAAAGGGAATGATGCCTGTGTACCAGTCTCTCACTCAGGATGGGATTTGCCCCAGTTCAGGTTCTTTGCACCCCTTGATTTCCACTCAAAGCAGGTGGAGAGGTGTTTGGCTAATACATTTTCCCATCTAGGCATTTTAGCTTGAAATACTTCAGGGAGAGGAGGGCTCACCAACATGCGGTATTCCTCCATGAGAGATTACACAGATTAAAACACTACTTTATTGCAAATTAGTGCCAGGTGAATGAGAAATGTTCTGCAGCGGTACAGAGGTGCATCAGAGGTTGAATGCTTCCAAGACAAGAAGAAACAAAAAGCAAAAAGATTGCTGATCAGGCAACAATTAAAGAACATTAGCAACAATATTAAAGAATTGTTTCAACTGTATCCAGTACAGAAAATTAGGCTTCCCTTCTTTTTCGTACACTTCTAGTAGATACTAGTTCTGTTCTGTATAGGATAATGTACTTTGAACAACAACATAAAAAGCACTGGAAAACTCATTGTTACCTTTCTAAAGCTCTTTATGCTTTTATTTCTCATATAATGTAGATCCTGTAAAAGATAATCATATGCTATTATGGATGATTTATTCATATTTGTACAGTTCTTTAAAAAGGTAGGAAACGGCTGTGTTATCGTTGCGATTTTTGGCTATTTTTACTATTCTACATTTGTAGTTTAGCACAGGGTGGAGCAAAGTCACTTGCTAAATAACACCTCTCTCTACTAAAAGCAGGAAATGGGAGGAAGGAAAGCTGGCATTAGAGTGCTAGCTACTGAGGAAAAAATAAATCACAGCGCAACTTTAGTCACTATTATTTAGTTTGAAATTAAACTAAAATCTTTCACCATTTCTGAGCTTCAGTAGTGGCATGCACAAAACTGAAGCACATGTTATGTGCCACTGCCTGAGAACGAGACCTGTGAAAAACAGTGCATGTTGGCACTGACTTGGAAGGAGGGGAAGGTGGGAGGAATTTCACCCGCTGGCATCATTAACTCTTTGAGTTTTCCAGTTCAGGAATGTGAAAAGTGTTAGAACAGGAAGACACTAAATACTTGTTAACCAGTGCGGCCAGCAGGTCGAGGGAGGGGATTCTCCCCCTCTACTCCGCTCTTGTGAGACCCCACCTGCAGTACTGCGTCCAGCTCTGGGGTCCCCAGTACAGGAAAGACATGGAGCTGCTGGAGTGAGTCCAGAGAAGGGCCACAAAGCTGATCAGAGGGCTGGAGCACCTCTCCTACGAGGACAGGCTGGGGGAGTTGGGGTTGTTCAGCCTGGAGAAGAGAAGGCTCTGGGGAGACCTTATTGCGGCCTTCCAGTACCTGAAGGGACCTACAGGAAAGCTGGAGAGGGGCTGTTTATCAGGGAGTGCAGTGACAGGACAAGGGGTAATGGGTTTAAACTAAAAGAGGGGAGATTTAGATTGGACATTAGGAAGAAATTCTTCCCTGTGAGGGTGGTGAGGCACTGGAACAGGCTGCCCAGAGAAGCTGTGGCTGCCCCCTCCCTGGCAGTGTTCAAGGCCAGGTTGGATGGGGCTTTGGGCAACCTGGTCTAGTGGAGGGTCTCCCTGCCCGTGGCAGGGGGGCTGGAACTAGATGATCCTTGTGGTCCCTTCCAACCCAAACCATTCTATGAGTCTAAGATTTACACAATTTCTGTCAACTCATTTTCTTCCAGATATCACAGGTCTATGTTGGTGGTATTTTAGCATGTTTCCCATAATTATAATTTATTTCCATCCCCCCTTTTATAAATCAAGGTTACAAAACTAATGAACTTCCTGTTATACTCCTGTTGAAATTATGTGATTTAATGAGTGAGGATTGCTTGTTAAGGGGGTGCTAGGAGTTCATGAGAGGGACGACTGAATGACAGAATGACGTTGATACATTTGCCAATGCAGTTTTTATTTCCATCGGTAAATGTAAATATCAAATATTTATAAATTATTAAATCAATATTGTAAAGATAAAAGGCTGTGTAGCTCAAGGAAAAATGAGAACAGCTTCTTCTATCATAGACTGATTTAACATCAGCCTCTGATAACAACGTAAAGAACTGAATGTAACAATGGAACCATGTTATCAGAGACATGAGCAGAATGAAGTTTTCTAGACATGTGTCTTTAACAGCACCTAGGAGCCCAAGCCATAGACCAAACTGTAACTAGATTAGGAGCTGCATAGAGTTTGAAGACTGCTCCTTATCCAAAAAATTAGAAAATGTGTGTGCTAGAGGTGATACAGCAAGGCTGCTTTTAACAGAATGGCTCGTAAGACAAGCCTTTGTAAGACACAGGTTCTAAACTATGTTAGGCCAAAAAGAGACAACAAAGGAACAGACAAGAGAAGGCTGGTGGAAGAAACAAATGCTGCTTCTTGAAGGGGAAATGGACCTTGCCTGCCTGTGGCGTCATGCCTGAAGACTGGGGGAGCTGGCCTTAAGGGCACAGGCCTTTCTGAGTGTTTCTTCAAACTTAAAAGAATTTTAGGAGTCTGTCTAAAAGAACAAAAAGAAAGGAATTTTTTCCTCAGCAAATTTCTTTTAAGACATTAAGTAACAGTAGAAATTCAAGCATCATCAGAGTATCTCAGCATAATTAGCTGCCTTGAGACCTTCAGAATTTATCTGATTGCCTATCACAAGTTCCAGGAAGACAGGAGAAAAAACAGACTTCCTTAAGCCAGCTCAATTGATGCCAAGTAAATGAAAGTTTATACAGAAGTGTAATTATGAACTCGATCATATTACCCTAAATATACATTAGTTAAAAATACGAAAAGTTAGAAAAGGGGATCAAAAGAGGCCAACAAATAAAACAAATATATAGGTAAATATGGTTGCTAATGTCCTCACATGTTTGTAAGAATTATAGTTTCCCTTTTTGTCCTACCAGAAAATCAAAGAAAAAACTAATTATCTTAATCAATTTAATCACCACATTTATGACCTAGGATTTTAAAGCTTGAATTTTTTTTTGTCATGCTCAGGCCAATAACCAAAAGGAATGCAAGCAGGACAGTAAGTTGAGTTATGAATGCCAGACACTTGGATGGCACGGGAGGATTTGGCTGTAAACACCAGGTAGTTTGTGGAGGTGGGTGAATGATGATTTTCTGAACCTAGTTCCTTTGTATCCTGCAGTAATCTCTTGCCAATCTCTTCTCCCACAGTTTTAATGCCACCATACGTACTCCAAGTATCTGTAACAAGATCTTGGAGCATCATATAGGTTAAGCACTTTCCAGTTTGATTTTTGGCGAGAGCTGAAGCTTTGAGCCTCTGGTGAGGTTTTAATGAGTTACCCCTAGATGGCACTCTGTAAAGATACAACTAAAACACCGCAGTAAATCTTCCTCAAACTCGGTTTTATGCATTTTGCTAACCAGTTACTCCAAACTTGTTGTAAAATGAGGACAAAATTACAATTTCCTTCTTCACCAGCAGTAAGAGATAAGGGGGAGAAAAGTAGTGTTCCCAGTGCTTTGCACACCAAGTTGGGTTGGAAAGTTCTGCTTCCAAGGTCAGTCGGGAATAATCTTTGCTCATCACCACATGATCACTGATCACTCCTTTCTTTTTTTAATCTTTGTTTATTTACAGATAATCCCTCTGAATAGCATCTTGCCACTGGCATAACCACACCATGTATTGCGGAGCTGTGTTTTCGTTGCAGCCATCCCACAAGCCGGAGGGAAAGCAACTCACTAACAGAAGTTTTCTGCCTCTACTGTATGTCTTCTTTTCTTTGGAAAGACAATATTAACAGAGAGGGATGCATGATTTCTTGTTTCTGACACTTCACCAGCCCTAGGAGGTGTTTTGTTCCCTGTGGAAAATATATGTAGCACCTATGAAGGTGTTACATTTCTGTGAATTCCCTCTCCTTCATTTCTGTCATCCAGCTCTCCAGCGGCGTGCCAGGCCAGCATCCTTCCAGCCTAAAGAATTAAAAGAGGGTGTGTATTTTTCTGTTCAGCCTGCATTTTGAGCACAACCTCAAGGACTACGTCTGGGACCGCATGCAGATCCTCACGCACCCTTGGCTGCACCTCCCGGTGCCCAAGGGCGTACCCCAAGTAGCTGGCCGGCCGTGGGGGCACAGGCGGGCTGCAGGGGTGCGGTGCCGGCACAGGGCGCTCACTGCTGCCCTCAAAACACTCGCTCGGAAAAGCGTAGTCTGCGAGATCCCTTCATAGCTCATGAAATGCAGCTCACTCATGATTAAGGGTGTGTAGCCAGATGTGGTGTGAAACAGCAAGATCTCCACAAATCTAGATGTTCTGGGTTTATTTTCATTAGCAGTTTCTGTAAACGCGAGCTGAACGGGTTATGTCCAATGGCTGCTCGGCCTTTTATGCAACACAGGACACAGCAATGGAGAAGAAAAGGAAGGAAACAGAGCCTACCGTTTTCTGGGAAAAATCTAAACAAACCCTTATTAGCAAATAACTTCACCCAATGGTATTTTGGGGGCTGGAAAGGAACACAACAGAATAGAAGGCGACAACTGTGACAATTGTTCGCCATAATCCTGCAACAAAGCTGTTAGTAGGAGAACATGAAAGGGTGAAAGGTGGACATAAGATTGATTTTTTTGGAGTTCAGTTCACTGTCAACACAGTGTGGGAGTGTCATCAAAACAGGAAAAAAATGCTGTCTTAAGGCCTGGGCAGGATCTCCAGGGCTCCAGAGAGCTGACCCATGTTCCTGCAACCAGGTTCATGATGGTGAGCAGCCTCACTCCTGGGCCTCTGACTGGAAGTCCATATTGCCCAGAGGACTGCAGGCTATCGTGGGCTATTCTAGGATGGATTTTTCATAGTTGTTTTCATCCAGCAAAGACAAGTCTTTCTAATTTCTCAAGGAATTGCTAAGTATCTTTTACACACTTTTCCACTAGCAGCTCCTGACACTGGGAACCACTAGGAAGCATCAAAGACTTTTGTCAAAATGGAGGAGGACAACAGAAGACACTAGGGTTGAAGGTACACCTAGTTATAGCTGCAAGGCCCTTGAAATCAGACAAATGGAAAAACCCCACAGGAACAATACTGTAATTCTATAATCCCTCCCAGACGTAATGGTTGGCCTGCAGCTGTTCAAGTCAGTAAACAGGCTCTTAAGATCAAGCCACAGAAAGCAAAGACTAGTGCAGTGATGTGTTTAAAAGAATTGAAAGATGCTTAAATAATGGATGTTCAAGCTTAGGTACTGCACTTGATCAGCATCTTGTTCCGCTTTATCACTTGCAGAAAGCCTGACTGCTGTCTCTCGAAAGGCAAAGAATTTAGGCTGTGCCTAGGAGAGCTGAGATCTAAGATAAATAGCGATCATCAGTGTGATAGAGCCTGAGACAGCACAGCACATCAGAGTCAGGGAGCTTCATAATCACAGTCTGATTATTAGTTTGAAGACACATTCTATCTGTGCTAGCATAAGAACAAATTTCTATAAATATGTGGTAGAAAGGTAGAAAGGGTATAATTTGTTCTTCATATAATACCTATTTTATGCTCTAGTGGAGCCAGCTGAGTCACTGAAGTATCAGTGCACCGTTACAGTGCTGGTTTTAAGTAGTATTTCCACAGAATTTGAAATTGTGTATGCCTGTAATTATTTTATTATCAAAAATTTGTAAGCGACTATTAATACCCTGCTTCTTGCAAACTGCAGCTGAAAACCAAGAGCTATTCTTTGAATTGCTAATGTAAGGTGCTCTCAAAAAATCAGGCCATAGAGGTTTCAGGCTGGACTTTCCAAAACAGTGAAAAGATTTTCCCTTAGTTCCTCTGCTTCTCAGTTGCTTCTTGGTCAAATGGGAAGGCCATCATCTCCCTCTCCCACAGGAATGATGTGATGGTGAATTCATTCAGACTCCTGAGGCACCTGTATCAAACAACACAGGAGTCACGGAGAACACGTACATCATGCGAGCCGGGCTGGGGTAATCAAAAGTAAGCAAGGCAAGAGGCCTCCCATAGAACAGCGCGATGACAAAGAAGGAAATAGCTGCTCAGGAAGTAACTCCATCCCCCATGGGCAGAGAGTGATACATCAAGACCAACGGGGAAAGAAAGGGAAAAAAACAGTCTTTTTAAGAGTTACATCATGCTGCAGATTGGCAAAGGGCACAAACCAGTGTTAAAGAGCTGCAAAAATGTGCACCCCGAGTGTATCTTTACTTTTGAGACAGTAACGTTGTAACCTTATGGAAGCACGTTAACGATTTGGTTAACGTTACGGAAAACCTTCCTCTTATTCACAGGGACAAGACAAAACAAAAACTGCAGTCGTCTTAAACTACAAAGAAAATTAGTCAGATTAAAACAAACTTTAACTTTTCATCTGTGTTTATCCTGCAAGACCAAAAACGACTATTTTGCCCTGTTAGAAAGATGCTCACAGCTTTGCACTGAAAAAGCTGTGCACTGTCTTGGTCTGCTCAGTCAGTATTAATATAAGTGTATGAAGACTTTGGATACCTCTAAAGGAACATCATAACATCATAGAATCAGAGAATCTTTAAGGTTGGAAAAGACCTCTAGGATCATTGAGTCCAACCATCAGCCCAACACCACCATGCCTACTCAACAATGCCTCGAAGTGCCACGTCTACAGGCTTTTTGAACACCACCAGGGACGGTGACTCCATCCCCTCCCTGGGCAGCCTGTTCCAATGCCTGACACTTTTTCATTGAAGAATTTTTTTCTAATATCCAACCGAAACCTCCCTTGGAGCAATTTGAGGCCATTTCCTCTTGTCCTATCGCTTGTTACTTGGGAGAAGAGACCAACACTGAAGATTTATTTAGCCAGTTCCCAGCCCTTATCTATATGCCTTCCCACGGAGAGTGACTAAGGGTCCCTTCTCTGGCTTGCATCAAGGACCAACAGAAATTACGTTTTACAAAGAAGAGGAAGAAAACAGTGACTGTGAGCAGCACCACAACAGGAGCTGTCTATTACGTGTAGCTCTGTCCCGTTATTTGTGACATTAGACATCCTGACCCAACCACCTCCATCTCATTTTCATTGGCACAGGACTCAGTACTAAAGGCACACAAGACACACCATCCCTTCTATTGCTTTTGCAATGTGGTCTGCAAAGGGGTACCCTTACTCGATACGCTTGCAGAAGGCTGGATTGAACTGTAGAGAGGGAAGTACTCACGCAGAGAACTTAGCATAATGCTCAGTGCTGCCTGTGCTCTCCCAACGAGCTTCAGAGAGAATAAGGCGCTTTGTGGTGCCACAGATGCCAATGTTCAAAGTAAAAACATAAAATAAGCCTTGTCTACAGGGAGATGCAAGCAAGTTCCTAACTGTACATGGAATCTGCAGGTCTTTTTTTGGGTTTGTTTTTTTTTTCTTTAACTAGAAAGGCTTGTGGTGCCTTTCAAAGGAGAAGAGTGAGTGTAAGGTTAATGCCCTTTCTTCTTGGCATTACTTACTTGATCTACAGAGAGCTCAAGTTCAAATGTCCTCCTCCCAACACTCATATTCCAGGAGTGCACCCTGGCCAGTGAGACATGCTCATGTGAGATTCTCTCAACCTCTTTTGCTAAAGCTTATTTAAAATTTCACTGGGTAAGATGAAGAGTCAGAGCTAGAGTGATGTAGAAGCCTGCACGCTGCATCTGCAGGAGGCATGTGGGCTCCTTTCTGAATACAAGGAACTTTAACCTTTCTGTATGAAGCAAAAAAACCATCAAACTTAAGAAGATGACAGTGAGAGTTATCCAATGAAAGGATATCCCCCTGCACACTGGTGAGAGTTTTGCAATGCAGTTTAGAAACGGTTCAGCTTCCTTTGGCCGATCTTCTTCAGACTGCCTCATAAGGAAAGTCAGAGAAGGAGGCGGTCGCCAGTGCTTTTTCTTCTTGGGTTTCCAGCACATTAAAAAGCCAGTATGACAAATGCTCTGTTTGTCATAGAAAGCATTTTTGTTTTCCTTTGGTTGATCCACACTTCCTTGCATATGCTGAAAGGCCAGGAACTGCCCTCCTCCTTCAGTTCCTGGATCTCTCCCTGATATCATCTAACATCTGCAACATTTCTATGTCTCAGTTCCTCGGTGTAAAACACTGTCTTGAGATATCAGAAGCTACAAAATAAGAAGAAAAGAATGAGAATACAGGAAGTTGGGAGAGTTGGCAGGGGCTGTAGTTTGAGAAATTTTATTTCAAAGGATTATTAAAAACCTTGCCAGTCTGTCCAGTTCATTGGTAGCCCAAAGGGATACTCTGAAAAAGGGAGGTATTTTACATATGGAATATAAACTGTGAGGCCAATTGGGAGGAGGTATCATTGTATATTCTTAGCTAAATATGAAGGGAGGGAGAAAGAAAACACTGCTGATAGACTTAGCAAAGAATTAGCTATGACGACACTTAGAGTAGTAGGTTATATTGTTTGCAGTGACCTAAATACATTTTCTTCTGCTGGAATTAAAAACTTTTTTTTTTTTTTTTAATTCACCATCACTCCAGTTGGAAGCAGGTGGGGTTTATAAGACTGGGAAAGCTAATTTTGGAAGAACGAACTGTGATTCTTTGGCATGAAGCCAGTTACAGTTCAGAAAGCAGAGAATGAATTATGAAGGAAGTGGGGGTTTCTGCTGGTTTTTTTTTTTTTATTGATTTATTTAATTTAATCTCCAATGCGTAGAGCTGGATCAGGACAGCTGCCACTCAAAAATCTCCCTGAAAACACGAACAGAACTGTATCCACTCTTTTGCTTGCTGATGTCAGCTTCCCCTGGTAAGTTTCTGCTTTGCAGCTTCATCATAAAATTTCACACTGGGTTAAATTTTGGCATGAATGAGAAGAAAATGAGCCAGAAATTAATGAGAAGGAAGATTCAGCAGCACAATAATGGGAAGCTAATGCTGCTACTGTTGCAAAAACTCTAGGGGGGGAAAGAAGAGGAAGGGAAATGCTATTAGCAAAAGACATTTGATGTTCTTCCTTTCTTCGTTTTTCCATGGAGCTGCAGTTCCCAAAAAAGATTGGTTGATCCCTGTGATCATTGTCAACAAGGCTAGCTGCTTCAGTGATTTTCTTACAGTCTAGATATCAAAAATCTTGTGAGGTTCTTGAATGCCAACTGCTACCTGGAACCAAGTTTTGCTTATGAAGTGGGTTAAATGATAATTCTGGATTCAAAGGCTGAATACAGAAGAATTTGTATATCTACGAGTTGGGCCCATCCATAACATGTTAGTAAAGCAGATCCCTTCTTTCCCCAGCCAACAGAGGTGTGCACATCTGTTAAGCTCAGTCTAGCTAAAAAAAGACAAAACCAACAGTGCTTCCCTTGGCAACATACATTCATTACCATACTTGCACAGAACTCTGACTGTGTGTCCTTTCGCTCTTTACTTGTTTTCCAAGGAGTTAGGATTAGCGTTAACATGACATCTCAGCTAGCTCGGCTGCTGGTCCCTTATTATAGGTTCCACGCTGCAGCTGAGACAAGACTGCATGTCTTATTAAGCGCTGGCCCTGTGCTGCATGCTAGGAAAGCCCTAACTGCCTCATATTTATGAAACAAAGAACAATATCATTATCTTGTCCTGGAGTTCTCCCATAACAAGATTTTGCTGTATGACATTGGAACTGTTATTTCCTCCCTCCATCACTGTTCCAAAGCCTTACCTAACAGGCCACTGAAGTGATTTGTATAAAGACTTGTTAACAGCTGTTCCCTTGCTATGATTTTCCCTTCAGGGCTGTGGAGTGCAATAACTTTCTGTAAAAGAAAAGCAAATTAATCACGATTATTTTTCAGTGCATCCTCGAAAAAAAAAGTGTATTACCATGTAGACCCTGCAATCACCGGTGGTGACAAATGCAAAGACAATGAAGTCATCACCTAATTTTGAGGCGTGTTTGCCTCTGCAGTTCAAGGAAAAATTATCTGGCTGTAAATAGGTTTTTTCATTTTATACATAGGACAGGCAGTTGCGGCTGAATTACAGCGAAGCCTCAGGGAGGGTACTAGGTGAGACACAAGCACACGTCGTTTGTTCTCTCTAATGATGTGATAACACTTACGTATATAGTAGTGCAAAGTAACAAGCCAGCATTTCTGCATAGCCGGTGCTGAAGAAAGAGTATATGCACAACTACTTGTTTTCATCACGGTCTTAAATCCTCAGGCTCTGCCTATTCAGGTTGTTATAAACCACTGTGGTCAAGTTATGTGACCTCTGCACAATGGCTACTCGCTTTTTTTTCGCAAGAGGAACGTCACTGTTATCTTCAACATTCTTAAGGATATTTCCTAGTCGGAAATCTAACATTGCCAGCTGTGGCTTCCTGATAATCTCAGCAAGTCCCAGGGTCACTGAACAGGTCATATATACATTTTAAATAGCCACAGCTTACTAGCAAATTTCATGTCCATAATGCTTTTATGTAGCTCCTTTTATACATTTAATTATGGCAATGCTAACAGTGATCTCTTCAAGTAGATTCAATGTTAGGAAGAAATTCTTCCCTGTGAGGGTGGTGAGGCACTGGCACAGGTTGCCCAGAAAAGCTGTGGCTGCCCCCTCCCTGGCAGTGTTCAAGGCCAGGTTGGATGGGGCTTTGGGCAGCCTGGTCTAGTGGAGGGTGTCCCTGTCCATGGCAGGGGGGCTGGAACTAGATGATCTGTGAGGTCTCCTCCAACCAAAACCATTCTATGATTCTGTTCTATGATTTTAAGTTGTGGAGTCCAGAGGTAGCTGTGAGTACATAGTGTGACCACAAATGTAGGGGCCCTTCAAGATCTCCCTTGAGAAGATGTTGGGGAGAGAGGGAGAGTTAGTCTTCTAGGTCTGTCTCTCCGCTGTCCACTCTCTGAAAAGAGATGCACTGGAGAGGAAACTGAAGCCACCTCTCATGTCATGGACTTGCCATGGCCAACCATTGCATTATAGGTCACCATCCACAGCTCCACCTCTAGCTCAGCCGCATTCACATGGCTCCAAAAATGCCAGTCTCCATCATGTGAGCAGAGGCCACTTCCTTCTCCACCAGAGGCCCAGGACAGTCTCACATTCATCTAACAGCAACTGGCCTGTACACAGATGGCTCTCATGTGGAGTTGCTTAGCTTGGGGCAGGATGTTGTGCCATAACCGTCTGTCTTCTCTCTGCTACAGCAGAGATCTGAGCTGCTCCTGAGTCAGCTCCCAAATGGCTGCATTTGCAGCCCAGATTTTTATGTTTTATAGCCAAGATCTGCTGCAGGTCTTAGGTCTGTAAAGGGGAAGACATATTCAATGCATCCACTACATCCAACTGCAAGATATCTGATGAGAGATGAAGACACAAGCAACTCACTAATCTTCTTTCTCTCAGGCTCCTGCTTCCAGTTTGATTGTTTCTTCCAGTTTGATTGTTTCTTCCAGTCGGATGGAAACAAGATGAAACTTTGGAAAACTCAAATGGTGTTGAACAGCGAAGCAGAGCAGGAGCACTTCCCAGAGGAGACACCATGGGAGGTGCTCTGGAATGGGGAGATGAAGAGGAGGACCTTTGCTGAGCTTCCTTTCTCCTTTCCGTGAGGATTCAGAAACCTTCCTCAAGATTTACCTCTACTGGACTAATGTCCTTTACAGGAAGAGTGAAGGATCTACTCCAGGAATTGGGTCACGCAGTCCAGCTTCCTGCAATAAATAATGGAAAAGGATCTGAGTGAAGGTATCAGTCAACACATAGGTGTGTTTTCTTCCTTAAAGCCAGGAAGTCCAAAGTCTAATTTTTTCTACTACCCTGCTCTTGTGATTTTAAGTATCTTGGCACCTTCAGGAACACTGGGAAGTTAGCTTTTAATTCCACTTGGCAGATTACAGATTTTATTGTAAAATTTTACTATTAAAATCAAAGGTTTCTTTTTGTTAGCTACTGTTTATTGATTATAACTTTTGATTTTCACCTGTTCATTCAACTCTAACACAGCTGTGTCTTTTGGTCAACATACACTTTCTAGTAGCTAATCAACTTTCACTTCTTAAGTTCAGATTTTATTAAGACTGGTTTTAATATGGTTATTTTCAGGAGAAAAAAAAAGTGTAAATATTTCAAAAAATATTTATACACCTGTCGTGGTTTAGACAGTTGTTTTATTTCCCAATGCCCCTCCCCCCTCACATGAGGAGGGGAAGTTGGGAAAAGAAAAGCAAACATGTGGCTTGAAATAGAAACAGATTCAATAGAAGAGCAAACACCTTAATACCAACAGCAATACTCGTATAAAACCCAGAAGGTTACACGCAGCCGACACAGGGCTGACGAGCTGCACCCCCCAGCAGTGAGTGCCGACGCCGCACACAGCGAGCAGCGCAGCTCCAGCCAGAGCGCGACAGTCACCGCGTCCGGCAGGGCAGGGCTGGGGGCACAGAGTGGGGCTCAGGGACGGGATGGGGGGTGAGACCCCCCAGGGACAGCAGCCATCACAGAGAGAGGGTCCTCCCAGAGAATCTCCTAATGTATGGGGAGCGTGACGTCTGTGGTATGGAATGCTTCTGTTGGCCAGCTCGGGTCGGGTGCCCTGGCTGTCGCCCCTCCCAGCTTCTGCACCTGGCTGTCCCAGAACTGGTAAAGGCCTTGGTCACTGTGGGAACCTGCATGCCATAGCTGGCCATAAACTACATCAAAGTGTCTTATCAACTTTGTTCTCACACAATTAAGTGCTGCAGTCTGCTCTAAAATGTAGCTTCTCTATGCAGAAAAAATAGTTCTATGATTCTATCCCAGCAAAACCAGGACAACACCAAAACTAAACCCTCCAAAACCAAATCCAAATTAATCTCAGCCATCCTGGGCACCATGAAATATTAATTACTTGATGGCCATTAGTCTTCAATCTGTTTGAAAAAAAAAACACTGAAATCAGAACAAAACACAGAAATTTAGGTCTTAAAAAGGGAAACTTCTAGAAGAAGAGATATTCCTCTAAACAAAGCCCCAGATAAGATGTCTTGTATCTGCAAATAAGTAGGAGTAGAAAAAAACCTACCAGAAGTAAACCAGTTCTTAGCAAAAATTCCTCTTCTGGGTAATCTTGCAAAGTCACATCAGGTTTACTTTAACAAGGCATAAAAAGCCTTTTTCAAAGCCCATTGCATCTGGTTGAATAGGACCTTCTAGGAGCCTTCACTGATGCCTGCTGGCAGTTGGCAATATGATGTGAGATGGGGAACTTTGAAAACCATGTCATCCTTTTCAGAAATGACAAGATGTGCTTGTAGAAAAGTTAGAGGAGCACGCCTCTAAACGAATTATCCCTACTGACCCCTGCAGTTAAAACCAAGCCCATCAGGGAATATTGGGGGGGGGGAAAGGGAGGGGGAATTAAAAAAAATTATATTGGGGTTTTACCTATTCATTTAACTCTAAGAGATCAACCCCTTTGTATCCTTTGGAAAACCAAGATGCATCATGCCTGACACATTACTCACATGAGGAGGAAAAGTCTCCTATCTCAAGGATCATTATGGAGTCCTTAAATGACTAAGGACAGATGTTATTTTAGAAAGCAAGCAAACAACTTCAGGGCATGGTACATGTACACAAGGGGGAAAATCACAGTTATGACAAACAAGAGACAGGTATGAATCACTGGAAGTTATGTGCTGGAAATGCAGATGGAATAGGCAGAATTTGAAGCTTCCAGAAGAGGGAAGCAAAGAATAGTTATCCACATTTTAAGATTTCAAAATAATTCATCAACATTTTTCTCTCTTGTACTGTTTTTGAAGCAATAAAACCATATCAAGAAGTGGGGTTACCCTCTCCTTAAAAAGTCATGATGGTAGCTGAGATTGGCTATGGCTTCTTCCTAAAACAGTTCCTAATTTTCATCCCTGAGCTGAACAAAGCCTGAGGAAATTCTTGGTTATGAGATTCATTCTCTTCACAGTCTGAGTAGTTCATTTATAACCGCTGCTCTGCTCAAGGGCTGGCTGTTAATTCTACTCCATGCAACTTTGTGTGGAGTCTAGAGTGGATGTGACACGTTGTTTGCATAATTCAAAAATCTCAGTATGTATTTTTTGTCTTAAACTTCAGCCCTTGGAATCATGTGATGAAGGGAGACTCTCTAGCTTTTTTCTTAATTGTAATTCTTCATTGTCATGGTTTCAGAGAAACAGCTGAAAACAGGAACCTGAATGTTAAGTACAGAACACAATAAGACAAAATGCACTTAGAAAGATTTTAGGATTTTAAGCCACTACCAGAGTTTTTTTGGTAATCTGGTACTTATTTAATGATCAGAATGAGGCTTGTCCTGAGCAGCCTGTTCTAGCTGACCTTGCTTCAGCAGGGTGGGTGGACTAGATGATTTCATGAGATGCCTTCCACCCTCAACGACTCTGAGCTTCTGTGTTTGCAATGTCAGATACTTGATTATAATTGTAAAGGGGTTCATCGTGTAAACAGTAGAGAGACCTATTGTTTTCTGTTGCTCTGTGCCACTCATTTCCCGAACACTTCCTCCTGCGCATGAGTGCCTGCACGCACACTGTCCCTTGTACACAAACACACACACAGATGGTCTCTGCTTTTATCTACTCTATATGAATAATGACTTGGGTGTAATAAAAAGCACAACTGGAATGTCTTAAATGCCTGTGTCAGAATGATAATGTGAGCCAATATGAAGTTGGTATTTCATTAATTGTATTAAGTCAGTGACAAATGTGAAAAGTATGAATGTGCCAGTCTCAGAATTCTCTCAAAAGCTGTGCATTATCAGCCTCTGATCTGTCACATTTCCACCAAGGAGGCAGTGAAGCCTGAGAAAGAAGCCTTCAAATGCAAGTCCACCACCTCCCACTGCCGCAGTGGTCGTGCCTCTCTGTGGATCTGAGAGGCACAGTATTTTAGAAGACTCTTATGACACCGGCATACACTTTAACTCACCATTTTCCCAAGCAGCCATGTGTCGACATGTCTTGAGTAGATCAACTAAAGAGCCTGGGCATTGTGAACCTGAAACACAGTAAGAGATCAGTTGATTAAACTACACTATGTGCTCTATCGAAAAGACAAATCATAGAGTGCAACCTGCATTTAAAGTAAGTAATTATACCTTGCGATTTTTCAAACTATCTCCTTCATGGTGCCTATCAAGTTGGTGAAGACACTGGCTTCAGACCTCTAATGAAAATGTAAGCAGTGGTCTTAGGGTCACTCTTTCCAGCATTTTCTTTCTGCTATGAGCACTGTAGGACTAAAAAGAGTAGCTCACTTGCCTTTTATTGGTCGGATTGCATGTATTTTACCAGGAAGACCCAGATTATTTTTTCTAAAGATAATAACATGGAGAATTGCTTTGAATGCAAATACCTCTACGAAGCACACTTGAGATCATAATATACTTATGGAGGACAGTAGAAAGGAAATTTTATTCATATACAATTTAAAAAATAAAGTTTTCTTTCATTAAAAGATGTTGCGGTATGTTCAATATACTGACTGCCCAGCAAAGAAATCCTGCAGGAGAGAGGACACTAGGTCCAGTTACAAAAAACTTGGAGTTCAGAATCCACAGGTATCATACTAAATGCCAAGTGCCAAGACAGTATTTCGAGATAATATAATACATGAGTTGAAGTTGTTTCCACCTTTTTTTTTTAAATAGAAATCCTAGGCTCTCACGGAAGTTGTCCGGTAGGCAGGTGCTTTCTATCCATAAAACAGCTCAGTGTCAAGGACATGCTAATGAAAATTGCTCTGCCAGAACCACAAGCCTCACGAATGAATGGCTTGCTGGGAGGGGTGAGCAGCAGTCAAGAAGCTTTGAGGAACATTTTGCACTTACTGATGATCTTTAATGAATGTATTTTACCCCTTCTCCCATTCAAAACCAAGGACACTATTCCGAATTCTCAAGTCCCGCTAAATAACACACAGAAGGAAAGGTCACAGCCTGAGATGAAATGTCAGCGTCTTTCAGCATTTTCACTAGCAGTTCTCTCTGTCTGAAATGCTACTCAGACTGTTTATTACAGCTGCTTGCATGAAGATTACTTATTTCCTTGCTATGTAAACTACAATGCTCATTGAAGTTGGCCATAAAGAAAATATGTCTATGGCTAAAGGAAACAGTCCTTAGTTTATGGGCTGAGTATTTGCAAATGAATATGTATCTGAGACATCAAGACTAACATTTCCCTGATGCATTACCCTGTGCATTGCAGTGTTTCAACATCGAAAGTACACAAACACCACTTAGCTGGTACCTCAGCGGCAAGTCTGTAGCTGTACATGCTACATTTGTGGAGCCTTCCAATAAACTTTTCATATTTAGCATCTGGAACTGCATCAACTTCATCTGGCTCTTCCAACAGCAATCCAGCAATGTGAATGCAGTCATCTTTTTGAAAACCGTCATCTGCCAAATGGTAGGTTGTTTTATTTGGCACATTCAATATACCCATACAGAAAGTCTTACACAATGACATCTACCTAATTAGCCACGCATCTCGTGAGAGTGTTAACATGTTATCATTTTACTGCAAAAACCAGGACAGTTCTTCTAGCTGCAAGGACACCTTCATTGCTCCAAACTGCTTAAACTCTCTTCGTGTGTCCTTTTTGCTTGGGCAAACAATGTAGCCTAAATGAACAAGGACCACAACATTAAACAGAACCACCAATGTTTGTCTCTTGTCCGTGCACATTAATCAAGTGCTAACAATACATTTGTAGTGAATATTTATGGAATGCTTTCTCTTGCATCCTGGGAACACACTGTAATTCTTAACACACGGTTAAAAGCCAAATGTTTCTCTCAGACACACCACTGTACTTCTGAATAGTTCTTCAGTGTTTATATTTATGTATGAAGTGAAATATTTTTCTGCTAACCAAGAAAAAATAATTATTAATAATTATTTATTATCAATAATCACAGCCAGTTGTTTTTACAAACATTTCTTTTTCCATGCAAATGCAGCTGTAGAATCACTGTAACCTAGCCGTTCCCTCCACTTTTACAATAGATTTGTTTATATTTCTGCTCTGTTGACCATCTGCCTACACAGATTTCTATTGCAGCACAGGCCAGTTTCATGAAGAGGCATAAGCACTACTCCCAGGAGTCATTCTGCATTTTACCTAGGGACTGCTTCACGCAAAACACAGGAACAGGCCAAAGAGGAACACTTTCCCTGACCTCCCCTACCAGCTAAGAGCTCCGAACCTACTGACAAATTTCTTCTCTGTTCCTTCTACTTCTTACATCCATGGCTACTTTGTGGGAATTTTCATTATAAGGCCTTGAAACGTGCTTCTCGTCCATCCTACATCCAGGTGGTGAAGACACAGACAATGAGGAACAGCAGACACCTCATGCTGGCTTAGTACTCCTAAACAATTTTGGAAGCAGCACTGAAGCAAGGTACAGAAAAAGGTAAAAAGTAAGAGAGGAAGTACTCTGCTTTCTTCCTTAACTAGTTAGCAACTGGCATCCATGTTATTTTCTCTAGAATGAATTTTCTGCACAGAAAACAAAATTAACTCAGAAACAAGGTGGCTAATTTTGAAAACCTCTCTTTCAGGCAGGAAGGAAGCAGAATGATCTGCAGACATCTGTGTGAGTCATAGCACGCTAATGAAAGACATATGGGCATGCTTATTCAGCACGACTTTTTTAACCTCTCATTTGGTGTAACTCTTCCATTAGATAATAAGGGAATATTTTTTCCTTAATTACACTGCATTGAGGTGAAAATAGCAACAGGTCCCAGATGTTTGACTTAGATTTGCCCTGATTTGTACAACTGTAGCAGATAAGTATTTCAGAATTTCATCGGTTAGGACCAGATAAAGACAGAGACTTACACAATCCCATGTTTAGGACTCTCTTTCCTTGAATCGAAACATCTTGAGGAGGAGACTAGAAAAGCTTGGAATCAGTGCTGTTAGTACTGAAAATGCTAAAAGCTTATCTGTCATTGCAGCTTCAAAACAGGTTTTTAGTACTGTGTTTCACTAGCTTCAGCAATATCAACTCAGATAGTTGTGCATGCATGGAACAGCTGGAGGCCCAGCAATAAGGTTTAAATATTATGATTTTCCATGAACTGAAAGAGGATCTGACCAACTGCAGTGGAAACGGGCTGCTATTGCCTCATCCTGCCTCAAGCACAAAGTTTTGAGCTTACTAATGCCGCTAAGAAGCTAGGCTGTTAATAATATATTATCTAAGAGCAGCATTTTTGTATGCTGCCGAGTGTGCTGCATGCTCATCCTGGAAACACAAAACTAGCTCAGGTCCAGTTTGAGAGAAGAAAGGCTGAAAGGCTGTATCATACAACCAAGAATCCATTGGGCAACAGAACCTCTTCCTTCACTGGCAAGTCCACATTTGGACACAGATGTTTATGATTTTCTTCTAAACCCATTATCTAAGGGGGGGGGGGGGAGGAAACTCTGACTTGTCCATGCTAACAGGTGGTGATAAATTAATTTTGTTATCGGGGTGATGTCTGGGAAGGACAGAACTAGAAAGCCTCTGCACTGCAGATATGCTGGTCTTCAGCACCCTTCACAGAAGGGTGCTTGCAGCAGGGCTAGGGACTTCTGTGGCCAAGATGCTTTACATACCGTAGGTGCTATACGAGCTAGAGCTTTGGCATACATAAATACTGTAGCAGGGGAAGAAAGAGTACCTTCACCCTGGCAAGACTTTCTGGGCTAGGCTTATCTATTTGGACTTAAGCTGAGTGTACAGTCTTAAATGGATGGTCTGTGAATTCCAGTTATCATCTGGTCTTTTTTAGCCTCTATGAATAAATAATAAATCATAACACAGGAAAAGATTAGCAGCTGTTCTCACTGCTGATAAGTCAGAATCCAGTCAACCAGTGTAGTACTCCAGGTTTCTGCTAGTTAAAAGCCTCTCAAAAACTTGCACTGACACAAAATTAAAGTCTCATAGTTGCATAAAGGACCAAATCTCCTTCCAAGGGAATAATATAAACCGTGGTGCTTGGCATTGTGCCATTCAGCAGACATTTAGTCAGTACCAGCTAGGACTCTGGGGATATTCACTCTTAACTGAGGTTTTGAGGTTTTGCTCTGAAATCTTCTATCAATTTCAGAGCATGCAGAAATCCTGTGAGAAGTTAGGTCCTCCACACCATCAGGAGAACACGTCCTCCGAAGTCACGCCATCGCTGAGCGAGGCTCTCTGGAGGAAGAGAAGAAAGCCCAATCCTTCTTTGGCTGGAAAGTTTAGATCTCTGCACAGTCACAGCTGGGGGCTGTGCACTGCCCAGCGCCCTGCCCCGCATAGCTGCATCTGGCCTCAGCACGCAGCCGGGATCTGCCAGGGCGTGTAGCAGAACAGAAAATCCTGATGACTAACACTTGCCACTCACACCCTTGCATTACTTCCAGTTTGACTTAAGCAAGACTGCCTTTTTCTGATATTTTATCTTGTCTACCCTCACTCACTTTCAGAGGGTAATTTTCCTGACATGTTGATTTTTCTTATTTAGCATTTGATCTTTTGACAAAAGGCAGCGTTTAGTTCCCAGCAGGCAGTTTTAGGACAGCTGAAGTGCTGCCTTAGCAATCACAGATGAGCTGGTTATATCACACAAAAGCCACTTTGTGTCATGACTAATTTCAGATCCTCCCTACTTCTTATGCAGAGTCCAGCCTTGTTCCCTTATACACAGAGAATTAAATTCTGTGCCTGCATTTCCTTCTGGCTCTTCTGTTGGGACACAAACTTATTCAGAACAAGCAGATCTGCTCAGGAGGCAACACAGGGACATCACCAATAGCACTTGCTACCTACCCTGCAGGACCCCTTTGCATTTCACTGCATGACCATCCCTGGCACTGAAGGACCTCAGGAGCCAATCTTCTTTCCATAACTGCACCCTCAGTCAAGGGCCCTCTTTTTTTCTCCCTTTCCCAAGGAAAGTTTCCTGCTAGGACAAACTCTGGACTGCAGCCTCATGCCAAGGCTGAATTTTTAGCTTCTGTGCTTTTCTGCATGTTCTGGTTTTGGTAGGAGAAGCAGCACCGCTGCCAGGTGTGTGGGTATCTCTAAGATCTATGTGACCTACAGCGGTCCTGACTAACATCTGCTGAAGGATATTCCTCTCCACAAGTGCTGCAGGTGGTGTCACAGACTTTTATCTGGACTTTGCACCGCTGTAGCCACATACATGCAAACACCTAATAATTGTAGGGCAAACCTCAGAGGAGGGAAAGGGAAAGTACGATTGCCTGCCCTGTTTATAGGCTTATTCTCTAAGTGAAACTAATGTACACACAGGTGTCTGGTTCCCAGGCAGCTGTGCTTGTTATGAAACACAATCCAAATATGAATCATTAACCTCTTTTATTGTATCCAATTTGGGGCAAAAAGAGGAAATAAACCCCAAAGAAATAAGTAGATCCTACAGAAACAAAGACTTCACTTCTCGATAAATTCTGATGGGACAGCTGCCTTGCAGCTCCTGCTGCTATGGGTGAATTTGGCATGTATCCCCCTTCACTGACTGAGTGCCGCTTTTTGTTTTGGTTACAGCTCCCTATTCACATGCTCCTTTGAATATTTCATGAAAGCAACATCAGGTGTGTCAAAAAGCACTCTGTATGGCTGCCTCTGCAATGACAAAGCAACTCTCCTGGACGTTATTTTCTCCTGACTTGTGTACATGGACTTCTTGCATAATAACCATGCCTTCAGTTTTTGAGGATACGTGATTCACAGAATCACAGAATCACAAGGGTTGGAAGGGACCTCGAAAGATCATCTAGTCCAACCCCCCCCGCCAAGGCAGGGCCACCTAGAGCACATCACTCAGGAACACGTCCAGTCGGGTTTTGAATGTCTCCAGAGAAGGAGACTCCACAACCTCTCTGGGCAGCCTGTGCCAGGGCTCTGTCACCCTCACAGTGAAAAAGTTTTTCCTTACGTTAACTCGGATTCTATGTACTTCAAAGGACAGACATACTCCGCAGCAGGACTGTAGCATGGGACCTCCTGAAAAATGCCGCAGCTCCTTCCCATGCCTGACTTTCCAGGAGAGACGTGTATCTGGGTCTTCGCCTTCTCACATACCGGGATGGTGCCAAGTGGTACATCTGAAGCCAAGGGGTGGGAATCACTCCCAGGCAGCCCTGGTAGAAACACGGCTTGGGAGGCTGCTGATTGGAAATTTTTTTATCTGTTTGAGAAGAAACTTCTAGAAGTAAAGTGGGTTTAAGGAGTTGCTCCCATTGCTCATCACGAAGTACATGTTTTCATAACGATTCAGCTATGTTTCTGTTGTGCATCTTTCTGTCTACCTGTGCTTTCCCAAACACAGACAGCAAGACTAACAAGATGTAATTTTGAGTGGCAACAATGTAATTTGAACTTGAGACATTAATACTGCTTTTTCCAGGACCACTGGAAGAAAAGCCCTTGCACTCTCTCTATTACGAATCAAAGAGTAAGGTTGATAGTGCTGAAGAGCCATAAGGGTGGTCCCCTCTGCCACTGCCACCTTCTGGACTGGTTTCAATTTCAGTCCTGTTGCCATTGCTCCCAGCGTCCTCAGGCTGCAGCTCCATAGCACAGCTCCACTGCCCGCAGTCACTTCTGGGTCCCTGTTTCTAAAGCAAACAAAAGCTTGCCTTGGCTTTGCGGGTGAGCTGTCAGCATGCCTTCGCGATCCAACGTGAGGGCTGGCTTCCTTCCTCAGTGTCTCAAGGACCAAGTGCCATGCCCAAATCTCTTTCAGAGCCTTCTTCAGCATGCACTCTAATTCAAATAAAAGCCAGCATTGAATGTTTCTTCCTGATCTTCCTCATGACAGCAGAGGCCAACTTCCCTCAGCCAACAGCAGGAACCCTCCCTCAGCCCTATCCTTCTCTGAGATGTATTTAAGCAACCTGCCAACTGCTTTGAACAACTGCACAACGTTAAAAGCAAAGCAAATACTTTAAATTCAGTGGTAAGCCTATAGAAGTAATTAGAGAAGTATAATCAACATAAAAAGTAATGCTGAAGGTGACTGTTTGCATATGTGCTAGAGAAAGCAAATCAAAATTATTGATATTCTAGCACAGACTTTGTAAGAGACATACAGAAACAAACCAACCAAGCACTATGGGACTGGCCTTAGAGCTAAAGATCTGAAGATTGGTTTGTCTTTAAATCAAGCATTTTGTAACCAACTACTACTTGGAACTACCTTTGTTAGTAAGATTCACAACAGTTTAGGAACAAAGGTGCAATGCCTGAGGCTGGAATTGCCTCATTTTTTTTCTACAAATGCTTTTTCATACTGCATTTAGTCAAAAGATTACAAGTCCAGCGCAAATAAAAAAATCTAAATTTTCAGCTTCAGTTGTTCTCAGCATAAACTGTGCTGACCTTTTCCAGACAATTACATAAAACAGCAATGATAAGCAGTAGGGATCCCTATTAAAATACAACCCACGGCTTTTGTATGTGTGCATGCCTTCTTTCTGGCCCACACTTACTGGCTACACCAAAAAAGATTTTTTGAAGAAAAACAACAGATACGATAAATTCCAACAGAAGTCAGCTCCCAAATATGAATGGCAAGCAGAACCACAGCTGAATCCAGCATTTGCTTAATTCAGCAGGGATGGTCTGAGACATCTTTTATCCTTTACACTCAGCTCAAACTAGGCATGCTAGCAAAACCCCAGTAATCTGTTTCATGAGTCATAGGCATCTTTGTTCTGTGCGCTTTGCTGACCGTTTCCTTTATCTGAGGGTGGAGAATGTGCTTTGTATAACGTTTCAACTTGTGTGTTAAGTTCTTGCTGGCACAGCGCACGTGCCCTACCAAAGAGACCGTGTTTTCCTTTACCACATATTGCTGCAGCTGAAATCAGCTGAAAATCTCGAGCAGGAAATCCCTTAACGTGATCTGCAGAGTTGTGGTCGTGCAGTCTCTACAGACAGCCTAGGTTACAGCTTCCCAGAAATCCTATTGCTCACGTACCGTGCCCGCTGCAGATCCTGTTCCTCTTCTCTCAGTCTCTGCAGAGAAATGGAAATAACTCAGCAGGTCTTTGGGTTTTAATATACAGGCTAGACAGTTGCATTTTAACAAAGAAAGTAACTAAATCCAGCTTCTAACATTTGCTTGTTGGATCAGCAGTGCAGCGATCGCGGTTGGGAAAGAAGTTATGCCGGCACTTTGTCAGCAGAAAAAGGACCTTTCTGTGGAAATGCAATGGCAGCCTCTCCTCCACAGTTCGCAGAAGATCAGATCTCAGTTCACCGCTACTCCTCTTAACTTCTCCAGCAAGAGCAGGCATTCCTGAGACATTCCCCAAATAGTGCATGAGGATGGCAATATGAATGAATTTTTTTTCTTGAAAACACACTTGAAGACACAACCAGCAACGCACACATAGCCACACAAAAATGCATCTGCCTCTCCTTGCATAAAAATTTCCTACTTCAGCTTCTGAAAGAACATACTTGTGCAGATGTATAGTTGATGACTTTCTTCCATTCTCTACTAAGGAATGTTTCTGAGCTATTAAATAGCTCCACCCAAAATTAACGCTGCTGAGTAAATCAAGGGTCTGTAAGCCAGATGCCTGAGAATTTGACCGAGTGAGCAAATGCTGATTTTTACTTTCCCATGTGATAAACTAGAACACTTGAACAAAGTCGTAAACTTAAACTTCTGCTCTTCTGGTCTTAAGTGGTATTAGCTTAAGAACTGGTTTTATATACATATTGAATTAGTTGTGTGTATAAGCTTCACTTTTTATACCTGAAAAATCCTTTATATCATTATACAAGTACCTCACTGAAGAAATGCTGATAGCTGGAGAGAAGACAATTTATGGTACACTGTTAATTACTCCGTTAATGAAATATACCTGGAAGCTCACAGGAACTACCAATACGCTAAATGGCAAAAGGTTACAATGCCACCGATTTTCTAAACAAATAAATGCTGCAAGTCCTACAACTATCTTCCAGAGTCATACAAAAAAGTTAAAAGAAGTTATATAAATTATTTTATGTAAATAAAGGTGAAGAGGCATGTGCAGGGACAGCACAAACAAGACATTCAGCTGTTGCCAAGTGAGGACAATAAAACAGTAGAACTGGTGTGCTGAGCTGATGTTTGCTTTAAATCCCATTGTGTTCAGTTTAAAAAGTTCACTGCAAAACCAGTGGGCCAGAACAGAACTTGTCAGGTCTGATGCATGTTTCTCCGGCTCTTCACCCTCCTCACGCATCCTCTCCTGCCCAGCATTATTTCTGAAGCAGAAAATTCATTACCATAAGACAAATAGATAAGCAAAGCTCAATTTTCCTTCTCATTAACCAGCTTTAGGATGTGAACACTAAGGCTGGTGAGTAAAGTTAATGCAGCAGAAAACACTACTGTGGAGCTGAAGGTGTTTCAAAACATTTTCAGCTGTGCTTAAGGCAATTAGGAGGACTTCCTTCTACCTGCAGTCTTCAGCAGCACACAAGAGGAAGCGGGCTAGGAAGCTGTTGTAGGGAGTGGCTGGTAGAGGGTGGAGGAGTCTTGATGTCTCTTGTTCAAAGTGCAGCCTCTGGAAATGAATGGGTGGTTGTTGTTGCTATGTCAGAGAAACAGCACGTTGTAAACATCTGGTTTTTCTGGTGGTGTCAGTTTCCTGCCGCCCAATCCCCCCAGCGCTGGAATGTAACAAGACATGGTGGAGGCTCAGTGCGCTGTGTGCTCTGCACAGCCTCTGCGAGGATGTTGCAGTAACATTTGGGTCAGTTTTTCAGCTGTGCTGACTTCACCTGCGAAGGCTGAATGGTAGCCTTCCTGGTTCTGTAGCCAGGAAGACAGAAATTACTTTTATGCCACCTGTGGTCCGTTCAAGTCATTCACTGCATCCATGTTGGCTCTATCTGAGGATTGCCCCTTTTAGCTTGTTAAAATAATTAGATTTTGAAAGTTTCAAGGGTGTCAGTCCACTTGCAGAGCTATGGAAAGAAACAAAAGGAAAAGACTCTGATGTTTTCAAGATCACAAACCAGGAATAGAAACAGAATTCTCAAATACTAAGCTCCCAGTTTGCATCACTAATCAATCACTATCTTTGCTCAAAATGTGGAAAATCCTCTTTTGAACCTTTACACAAACAAAAAATCGTTCTGCACTCTAATATAAAGGCTGTGGTGCTCTGTAGGACTTGGTTATTTTAATTATAAAGGGACAGTTCATTCCCCATAGTCACAGTCCCTCACAGAATATTCACAGAGGGAGGCTGAGTGGACTTTACTTCTCTGTTAAAGTTCATCTAAAGCAGAGGCCACAGCTGTCCCTGGTGTCCCATTACCCGGTAGTCTCCTATAGGTACCCATGCTAGCAGGATGCATCTGGACAGGAGGGCTAAGGGGACAGATATATATTTGTCTCACAAAGCACAGAAGTGCACACACAATTAGTTCTTACTAATGAGCAGGAAGAAAGAAATTTGAGATTTCGGTGGTGTTTGTACATTTAAAAAGATTCCCCCTGGCATATATGTCAGCAGATGTCAATTGCTGATACTGGTAGAAATTAAGGTAGAAATTATGGTAGAAATATCTCTTCTGAGATTGATATGATGGCTCATGTCTAGAGCTCTCAGCAGACAGCAAGGGCAAGTTTAAATGACTTTTCCAATTACCTAGATACAGAAGGCAACAAAATGAAACAGTATGTGGGGAAAAGAAGGTGAAACAATGGTAAGAAAGGCAAGCAGTAATAGTTTTGAGATTTTGAATCCGGTAATAACAAGCCCCATATGTGAAAATCTGGTCCTATCAGGACCAGTGAGACCTCACTCCAATTCCCCACTCCACTGCCGCCAAAAGAAAAGGCAGGAGGATTTGCTCTCATTTGTTTGTACTTCCTGACAGCACTCTGGGCACTTAGGAAAAGAGCAGGGTAAAAATAAATGAGTCAGAAACATGGATGTGGGAATGACAAATGCACGAGCTATTTTTCTCAGGTGACGCTTGCTTTCCACATTTCTTAAATTCTATGGAGAAGTGATTCACAGCTAGGGTTCCCAAGGCAGGTCCGGTTGTGATAACTTGTTTTATGAACTCGAATTTTATGTGCTCAAATGGAAAATGCCATATTGTTTGACTTAATGACTTTTCCTAAACTACATAGACAGGAAAAGGGGTTGTTCCAGCTGTGTGGTTTGTATTTCATACACTTACCATTTCTCCTTGTATTTCTTTTATTATTTTTTTTCTTAATTTTGCAATGCAGTAAAAATATTAGACAATCAAGAACACCGTAAGTTACTTCAGTAAGCTGCACTTCTCTATTTTTTTCCTTTAGATAATCAGAGAAAAATATTAGAAGAATGCAACACTGTGAATGTTCTTGCTCAGACTTACATTGCAGATCTGCCTCCCCCCAGATCCCAGCATTAGCGACAAAATCACATAGAAATAAATACATTTTTATTCATAAGATGTCCATTAAGGAAATAATAAAACAGAACTTGAATTATCTAAGTTTCCTAACTGCCTTTCTGTTTTATGTACTTTTTTTCCACAAAGGCAGAAAGGCAAAAGCAGAAAGCAAGCAAGTATTTAATTGAGAATTGGAGGAAAACCCTCATTATTGTGAAAAAAACCCTACAGTGTTACTCCCACCCTTCAACTGACTTTAAACCACCAGTTTCAAAAAACTAAAGTACTTGTATGAACCAGCTGATTAATGTGAAATATATTATCACACACCGTAAACTGAACTGTTAAATAATTTAAACTGGGTTTGGTTTCTTCTCAGTTGGGCCATGACATCAGTGTCAGCAACTCCTCAACTTTTTGCTTTTTTCAACTCAGGCTGGTATCTCAACTTCCCCACCGTATCACCCTTCTCTCCACCACTGTTGGACAGACAGCCTCAAGGGAAAGGAGACTCACAGTCATCTTTCAAGAACCGAACTCAGGAAATCAACTTTGTTCACCAACAAAGTACACGAGGGCAGCCACACATTTCTGCCTCATGATCCAAAAAAAGCTCTATGGGCTGAGGAGGCAGCCTCGTGAGCTGGCTAATCGGCATCACTGAGCACAAAGACACAGACTGTCATCTGCTCCTAAACAGATGATGAGATAAATCGCAAGAAAGATCCTAAAGCAGGAAATCCACTCCAGTACTGGAAATTATTCTTTAGAGAAGAACTTTAAAGTTTTCAAAGGGAAATAAGAACAAAGGTTTCCTACCCACCTTTTTAAGCACCTACCCATTAGGGGGGCATTTGCCTATTAGGCTTCGTTTATTCCTAAAACCATGCATGACTAGCAATGCTTTTAGTTCTCCTGTGTGTGAAAGGAGATTGATTCTGGGGATTCCCATATTTAAAGCATTGTGAGTTTTCTGCTGCCATGATTTTACATTCTTTTATACAGCTCTGTCTTTTTGAGAACAGACAGTGTCTACCTGTCCTGGTGCACAGGCAGCAAATAGAGCCTCTTTCTGTACACACACGACTTACCGACTCGAGCTTCCTTGGGTCACTGAGTCCATAGCCACGCTATGCAAAGACAGAGGCCACCATCTTTCAGACTACACCTGGGCCTGAAGCGTTCATTTAAAAGCTTTAATCATATAATCACAGAATAGTCTGGGTTGGAAAGCACCTTAAAGATCATCTAGTTCCACCCCTCCTGCCATGGGAAGGGATACCTCCCACTAGACTAGGTTCCACTAGACTACCCCTCATCCTGTCATTGCACTCCCTGATAAAGTTCCTCGCCATCTTTCCTGTAGACCCCCTTTAATGCCAAGTGTAACAACAGTACACTTCATAACACACTGGAGCTGCTCCTGCTTTTATTCTGCAACACACAACTCAAACAGCTTGTGCCTGTCTTAGACTGTAGGCAACTTCATTAAGGGCAAATCATGCCTGCGAAATTTGGTGGCCTTCTATGACAGGGTTACAGCATTGGTGGATAAGGGAAGATTGACATCATCTACCTGGACTTGTGCAAAGCATTTAACACTGCCTTGTGTGCCATCTTTGTCTCTAAATTGGAGAGACATGCATTTGACAGATGGACTGCTCGGTGGATAAGAAATTGGCTGGATGGCCACATTCAAGGAGTTGTGGTCAACGACTCAATGTCCAAGTGGGGACCAGTGACAAGTAGTGCTCCTTAGGGGTCGGTACTGGGACTGGCACTGTTTAACATCTTTGTCAGCAACATGGGCAGTGGGATTGAGTGCACCCCCAGAAAGTTTGCTGCAGACACCAAGCTCTGTGTGTGATCAACACGCTGGAGGGAAGAGATGCCATCCAGAGGGACCTTGACAGGCTTGAGAGCTGGGCCCGTGCGAACCGCGTGAAGTTCAACAAGGCCAAGTGCAAGGTCCCGCACACGGGACAAGTCAAGCCCAAGCACAAACACAGGCTGAGCAAAGAATGGATTGAGAGTGGCTCTGAGGAGAAGAACTTGGGGGGGTCTGCGAACAAGAAGCTCGACATGAGCCAGCAGTGTGTGCTGGCAGTCCAGAAAGCCAACCGTGTCCTGGGCTGCATCAAAAGAAGCATGACGAGCAAGTTGAGAGAGGTGATTCTGCCCCTCTATTCTGCTCTTGTGAGACCCCAGCTGGAGTACTGCGTCCAGGTCTGGGGCCACCAGTACAGGAAAGACATGGAGCTGCTGGAGCAAGTCCAGAGGAGGGCCACAAAGATTATCAGAAGGCTGGAGCCCTCTCCTGTGAAGACAGGCTGAGAGATTTGGGATTGTTCAGCCTGGAGAAGAGAAGGCTCTGAGGAGACCTTATCGCAGCCTTCTAGTAGCAAAAGGGGGCCTACAGGAAAGCTGGAGAGGGACTTTTTTCAAGGGCATGCAGTGATAGCACAAGGGGCAATGGGTTTAAGCTGAAGAAGGTTAGATTTAGGTTAGACACTAGGAAGAAATTCTTCCCTGTGAGGGTGGTGAGGAACTGGAACAGGTTGCCCAGAGAAGCTGTGGAGGCCTCTCCATGGGAGTGTCCAAGGCCAGGTTGGATGGGGCTTTGGGCAACCTGGTCTAGTGTAGGGTGTCTCTGCCTATGGCGGGGAGTTGGAACTAGATGATCCTTGTGGTTCCTTCCAACCCAAACCATTCTATGAAGTTGCCAACAGCATTTACCACAGCATTTTAATGAAGGATTCTTATATGGAGATCTAAGTGAGAAATACAGAGATGTTTTTGTTTCGTCAGTGCAGCTCAAAACATTTTGCCCTGATGTGATGCATCTAGCATGCATACACAAAAATTATTATGGACAAAATGCTTTCACAAATGGCTGCTAAATTCTTGCCACGTTTGTCAGATCTGCTGGCCTCTTTCAAGAATTCAGCTACACCCTCACCGTGTTTATGAAACTGAGAAGTCACATAACCCATGCTACGTAAGAAAGGTGGAGATATTGAAGCCAACGATCCATGGAAGAATAATTTTCTGTCATTAAACCTTAGCTTTCTTCCCTGTTCTAAAGCGGTTGTTTCAAACCCGATCCCTCAGCACAGCACATAACCTGGGGTCATCTCATTGGATAACCGCTAAATCCTGGAGAATTCCTAAATCCTGGACGTCTTTAAAGCTCATGCAGTTCCCTGTCAAACTAACTGACCCTTAAGACAACTGGTTCAAGTTCCATCTCTGGCACAGGCAGCCTTGTGGCCCACGCTGCAGGAGGGTTCAGATGCATGGATCAGAGAGCAAACAGGAAAGCAAGCCCTAGCAAGCGCCAGTCACCCAGGGCTGCGTTCCCAAGGCACGGAAAGGAAGGGGAACACATGCAGTGACATGTACGACTGCTTCCCCCAACTTTTACAGGAAAGATGTTTGTGAGAAACTTGATTCTGAAACAATGTGACATACAGACTTGAACTTGAAAGGAAGATTTTCAAGAACAGAGGAACCTTCTGCCTTTTTTTACTGTCTAGACAATGTCAGTACTGGGAGTATCACAAACATCACGCCGTGGCTGAAAATGAAGGCATTCCAACTTTGTTTTACTCCTTGTAAATACAACAGTTCATGATAATGAGCTATTTTTCCTTCAAGGAGAAAATACAAACAACAACAAAAATATTAAGTAGAGGATGTTCAGATAATATGGCAAATGTCAACAGTACCTGAACAAATAAAATATATACTCATATATTCCTGTTTTATAGAATAAAACACCTCTAACATGTCAGAAGTGCCGAAATTGCATTCATTTAGACTCAGAAGGGTGCAGCTCAATCAAATAGTATAAACTCAATGTGGCATACACTTGTTTAAGAATGGCTTCAGTCAGTTTTCCCCTTCCTTCCTCTCTGAAGAGCAGAGACAAACAGAATTTAACACCAGAGAAAAGAACATGCAAAGCCAGCACTAAGTTATCATCTTAAAATTGAATTACTTTGCACTTAGAAGAAAAAAGAAAAAAATAACAGACATCAGGTTTTTTTAAAATGGAACAAACATTTCATTACTGAAAATGTCACTTTTCCAGAAGAAAGGTATGCTAGGCTTTCTTTACAGTAAGTCAAATATTTACATTAAAATACAAGTGATTTAAAATATTAAAACCAAAGTTTCACAGTGAAAAGCAGATATAGGAGAAAGAGGTTTTATACAGTTAGTATAAAATTGAAATATTACTAAAGGAATCAAGAGCTTCTATCAGCAGAAGAGTACTTTACTTTCATTGACACATCTACCCCAGAGTATACCTTACCTTTAAAGCCATACATTTCCACTGTAATTTACAAGCCTATGTAGACTGCTACAACTAGACTGCTTTCAGCATTTATACTAGACTAGGTATTTCTAGCCCGTACTATTAGGAAGACCTACTGTTATAAATGGCTCTCTAGACAGCAAAAAAACTCAACTTACTAGAATTCAGTGGAGTTACTATATTCTATTGACACAAGCACTAAAGAGTCTTTAATCTTCTTCAATCTTTAACTGAAGAAAGTAATACAAATAATAATAAATAGTATTAATTTTAACACACTGCAGTAACTAAAAAAACCTGTTCCAACAGAAGAGGAACCCATAAATATACAAAATAGTAATTAAGAACCCCCACATTTGATATGTTTAGCCTAGAAACAGGACAGAACTAATTCTGACAAAGATGACTGACCTCTTTATATCCTGCTTACCCTGACATCACTACATCTTTCAGAGGAACTATTAAAACATCTTAAGAAAAGCACTGCTTACATGTATGTAATTCAGTACCCTAGATGATGGGCAGCTAGTTATTTAACACCTGATCCTAATAAAAGGCTACTTGTTCCAATTCTGTTGGTATGAGTTATTCCGGAAGAAAATGAAATTTGCTTTAAGGGAGAAGAGCTGTGTCCCATCCCACTTGGTGAGTGTAACGCAGAGGTAAATTTTTCATTCTCTGTGCAGTAATCAGGAGTAACAACAATTACTCTAGAGGTTCAAACAAACCACAAATTTACTTAAAACCCAGCAGAACCACAAAAGATAGCGGCTTGGCAAAGGTTATAACAACACTTAAAACCCAGTGGAATCACGAGAGACAACAACCTAACAAAACTTGTGATGAAATTACCCTAATGTGCCGAAAATGAAGTTAGAATCATAGAATCATTAAGGTTGGAAGAGACCTCAAGGATCATCCAGTCCAACCGTCCCCCCACCTATTACCCACTAAACCATGTCCTTCAGTACCGTGTCTATAGAAGATGAAGAGGGAGGAAAAGAAAGAGATAGAAAGGGGGGNGTCTTCTCTGCTCATAGTTGTGGTCCTCAGGCGCACCGAAAACAAGTGTTTCCCCTTTTTATAACCCAAAGTGCCCGGCCCATAGGCAGGGGTTTGTCATCACTGAGCAGTCGCAGTATGTGCTCAGGAACATTCCAGAAATGAGTTGGTGGGTTACGGGGGTCTCAGGGGGTCTCACTGTCTCCCCTCGCTTTGGGGCTGAGTGAGTTACGGCCCCTCACAAGCACGCAGGCACAGGAGGCAGGTGGGCTTTGTCAGCATGTTTCAGGGAGAGGGGAAGGGGCTCACAAGGTGGTAACCTGCTTTCCCAGGCTCTGTCCTTGGTCAAGACGGATGTTCACCACATTCCCTCGTTATCAGTTTATCCCTGCTTGTGTCAAGACAGATGTTTGTGACACTCACTTGTTATCAGAGCCTTACAGGTTGCAGTTGCCTGTATTAAAAAGAAAACTCTTAAGAGAAAGGAAGAAAAATAGTAAAGAGATTTCTCAGAAAATTGTAAGAAAGTTAGTTCCCAACATCTATGCATTGCTTCATTAAAGATATTCACAAAAGAAGTAGCAGCGAGTACCTATAGTTACAAATATTAAGATTAATGCACATAAATAGCCTGTGTGTCACTACCACAAATCTGGTTGTCAGTCTTCCTGTATTCCACCAATGTATGTATAAAAGTATAGCTGAGGTTCCATATAACCAAGGAAGAATATGTTGTTTTTGAAGGCTGTATTTGCTTGAAAGGGACTACACAAGAAATCAAATATCCCTCTGTTTCTGATAAAACAGAACAATGCTTTAAAAATATCTTATAAGAGAAATAAGTTATTTCATGATTTAATTAATCAATAAGCTGCATGCTCTATTATAGAACTAAACTTTGAAGGCACCCGTGTCATATAATATACAGCTACTTTTTAAACAACTTTTTGCCTAATATCTCTTCAAATGTAGATTACTATGTGGAAAAATGATCTATAAAATTGTATTTCGCTTTGTGAACTCTTATGAAAAACCGTAATAGGAATATCCCTTTGGTCAGTTGGGGTCAGCTGTCCTGTCTGTGTCCCCTTCCAACTTCTGCACCCACAGCCATCCTGCTAGTGGAGTGGTGTGAGAAGCAGAAAAGGCCTTGGCTCTGTGCAACCACTGCTCAGGAACAAAAAAAAAATATCTATGTATCAAAACCATCTCTATATATCAACACTGTTTCCAGCACAAACCCAAACCACAGCCCCATACTAGCTACTATGAAGAAAATTAACTCTCTTTCAGCTGAAACCAGGACATTATCCACCCCTTATTCCACACCATTTACGTCATGCTCAGGTCCCACACAATCCAATACATCCTCATTAACAAGCACCACCACCCTTCTCATCCTTTGATATAATATAACATGATGATATCATTCCTTTAGTCTATGGACCACACTTTCAAAATGCCCATAAAATGTTCACTGAGTACACTCAGTCCATAACCTTGGGCTCCATTCACCACGGTGCTCACTCAGGACAGGAGACCTAGTGTGATGTGTAGAGTTACTGGGCACCAAAACCAGCTCAGATCAGGTCCACTGCTGCACAAGCAACTCAAATAATGGATTACAACAATTTAAGGTATTTCCATTACAGTCTCCACCCCTGGTCCCTTTGAGTCAGACCATCAAGTTTACCTTTGCAATGAACAACTCCCTGCAGCCCCTGCTCTGGCTTGGATTTATCCACAGACTGCAGTCCCTTAGGGGTGTCCCTGCTCCAAGTGGAGCTTTATCCATGAGCCACAGTCTTTCCAGGGGTATACCTGCAGCCACAGTCCCTTCAAGGTGCACCTGTTTCACTGTGGCCATCTCCATGGGTCACAATGCCTTCAGAGTTATACTTGCTACAGCATGGTCTTGCCCACAGTTACAGTCACTTGAGTCCCTTCAGAAATAAACCTGCCCTGTCACAGGCTCATTCACAGCCACACCCTTTGAGGTGTTCCAGCATAACCCCATGCACAACCACTAATGCTTCAAGGTGTACCTTCTCCAGCATAGACTTATCCTTGGCTCACAGTCCCTCCAGAGATACACCTGCTGCAGCACAGACATAACCATGGCCACAGACACTTCAAGATGTAGCTGCTCTGGGGTAGACTTATTCACGGCCACAGACACTTTGGGTATCCTGCTCCCACGTGGACCCACCCACAGGCCACAGTCCCTTTGACTCGAGTGCATACAGGAGCTTCACCCTGTCCAGTACAGCACCACAGAAAGTACAGCCCCACTGGCCAGCCCAGGCACATCCCCACTGCTGTTATCATAACGTTCCCAGGCACTGCATGGTGAGATGATAAGCAGTATGGCAGTACGGCAAGCTGCAAAAGCAAAAAGCAGCCCCTAATGAGCACTGGACTCGATACAGTAAGGCAAGCCAGCCTCATGGCAAGCACCGGAGCCTGCCAATTAATTGTTGCTAAACAGCAATAACAGCTATAAATTCAATCTAGCACATTCCAATCAAATCTGTCCTTATCTCAAACCCTTCAAACCCCATGCTGGGTGCCAAAAAGGACTGTCGTAGTTTTACCCCAGCCGGCAGCTGAGCACAACACAGCCACTCGTTCAATCCCCGTCTCCGCTGGGATAGGGGGGACAATCAGAAGAGTGAAAGTAAGAAAAGTCGTGGGATGAGATAAAGACAGTTTAATAGGTAAAGCAAAATCCGCGTGCACAAGCAAAGCAAAACAAGGAATTCGTTCCCCACTGCCCATGGCAGGCAGGGGTTCAGCCATCCCCAGGACAGCAGGGCTCCGTCACGCGTAATGGTTACTTGGGAGAACAAACGCCATCACTCCGAACGTCGCTGGCCCCCCTTCCTCTTCCTCCCAAGCCCCTTACAAACCGAGCGTGACTCCATATGGTATGGAATGTCCCTTTGGTCAGTTGGGGTCAGCTGCCCTGTCTGTCCCCTCCCAACTCCCCGCACACCCCCAGCCATCCCGCCGGCGGGGCGGTGCGAGAAGCAGCAAAGGCCTTGGCTCTGTGTGAGCACCGCTCAGCAACAGCAAAAACATCTCTACGTAACAAAAACATCTCTATTTTCAACACTGTTTCCAGCACAAATACAAACCACAGTCCCATACTAGCTACTATGAAGAAAATTAACTCTCTCTCAGCTGAAAACAGGATATACTTTCTCTTCAAGCATGAAAACATTGGAAGAAAATAAGGTTTCATGTGTTTGATTTTTTTAAAAAAATAAAGATAAATGTGAATCTTTATATCCTCACAGCAAGAAGAAACATAAAGAACAGAACCCATGTTTCAGTAGATGCCATGACAGAACCACACACTGAAACCCTGCCCTTTAGTTTGATTTCATGTTGATTCAAAAAAAAAAAAAA
>VWZZ01001262.1:179425-244529 GCA_013399095.1 Psophia crepitans
GGCGCTGGAGGGTCCTTCTCTTGGTGGTGCTCCTCGCCGTCCTGGTCCCCGTTAGAGGTGAGGAGGAGCGGGCGGCGGGGAGGGGTCCTGCCGCGGACCCTCGCTGCCCTGCCGGGTTTGGGGAGGGATCGCTCCCCTGCCCTTCGTCCCCGGGACAAGGGACCGAGCGCTGCCGCTCGGCACGGAGACGAGGGCGGGGGCGTCGGCCGAGCGGCCCCGGGGACCAGAGGAGCCCGGGAGGGAGCCGGGCGGGTCCTTGGGCGCCGGCTGCCCGTCTCTGTCCAGGGCAGGGAAACGGCGCTCTCTGCTCCAGCCCTTTTGGGGTTATTTTTGTGTTTTGTTTTGGTTTTGGGTTTTGTTTTTTTTTTTCCTTTTAAGTAATTGGAAAAGTATTCCTGAGCTTTCTGTCCGCCTCCCGCGCTGGAAGCCCTGTCCTGTTTTTAATGCCTTCGGCGAATAGGCGGTACTCACCCCAGCGGGGCCCTCGGGTGCCGGGGGAGGGTCTGGAAGGAGGCTCGGAGGGGCTCCGGGGCGCGGGGAGCTCTGCTGGAGCTCGGCTTCCATTTTAGGAAAGAAAAGAGAGTTACAGCAATTCCAGGGCATCGGGTAGTTACTCGCCAGAAAATCCGCCGTCATACGATAACCTTACCAAAAAAAATATTAAAAAAAAAGTATGGCAAAGCTGCCATATGCCAGCGTATTCTCTGAAGCTTCTCACAGCTTCAGTGTGTGTTAGGGGCGATTTTCTGGACTGCTGATCAAAACTGTTGGTGTTTGGTAGGAGGTAACAGTTTGGGCAGGGGAGAAAAGTAGCAAAGTTCCCAACGCTGAGGTTTTTTCGGGAGGAGGACTGCTGTGTGCAGTGCAAACTGTCATTTCCCACTTGTACAACTTATTTCTAAAGAACTTTTTCTTTTTTTTACCAAGTTAATAAATGTACTTGGTTCTATGCATAGGTATGTTCTTTCAGGTGCTTTGTACAAGTAACACTTAAAACCTTAAATATCCATCTCTTCACTCTAAGAGACAAGCTGTTCCCAGCTTTGACTGGCGGCTATACGTACTGCGTGCAGGGTGCCAGATGAGCAGTTTGGCTTCAAGCCTGTCTGAATTCAGTTCTGCTGTGGCCCTGTTGTGGTCTGAACCGCTAAGTTAGCATAGCCGAGCTCTTGGAAATACAGGACAATTTTACAGTACCCGCCTTTAAATTTGACAGATTAATCTGGCTGCTAGCATTGAAATATCATCTTACTACTTATGTGGAAAACTTGCTCTTCTACCTCTGCAAGCAATCCTCACGGCCAAGGACAGCAAGATCTTTGGTGTGATGCTCTTAAGATGTAGAAGTATTTGAGGTCACTCAAAAATAGTCTTCCGAGACTTTCTGCTAAGAAGTTTGGAGGCGAAGAGAGCCTGTCCGGTTTCTGCTTCACCGGATGGAAGGCGCTCAGAAACAGCCTTCAGGGGTGTTGTTTCAAACTCTGCTACAGTTTTAACAGATTGCTTTTAAAAAGCTGGTTAATTTATCTGGGTACTGGTTAATGCTGATAATACAAACCCACTGCATAGGTTATAATTAGTCTGGGTACTTTTGCCTTAAACAAAATGTGTAAGAATTCGAGAACTGTTGAGAATGCCAGCCTGGGGAGGGTGGGGCCCTCCAGGGGAATTTCAGGTTTGTGGTGGTTGCCATCTTAGATAAAAAGAAAGGCAAAACCTCATTTGCATACTTCAGAAAATTTTAATTTCACTATTGGTAGGCCATCTGTAGTCTGAATTTGCCGAAGTTAGGGATCTTACCTTATAAGCCGTTCAGCTGTTGTGAGATGGTCTGGAGGTGACTGGTTTCACTGGGACTGCTGGCTTTCACAGTTCACAGGTCTGTGCCTCGGGACTGAGAATTTCTTGTGGGATTGTACATTTTAGGCACGTGAAAGCTGTTAGTGTTAATATTCAACGTATCGTGAGGATTTGGATGTATTATTAAAAGCAAGGGGGAGCTTTTTTATTTATGCTTGCTTAGAAAAAGAACTTGCAGTTTTAACCTCAAACTGGTATTCAAGTGTTGTCTCATTTCCCAAGTATGAGCTCTGCAAGTCAGGCAAAGCTGGAATTTAGATACTGTTGGGGCTGGATCCAGGGGAAGGTCTGTGAGTTTTTGTATCATGAATTTCCATAGGCAGCCTAACAGCTTGCTCCTGCTGAGGAGCTGGGTCCTTCCATTTCTGTCCTCCTGTGTTTGATGTGGTGCCCACTGGGGCCTGTGCTGAGATAGTTCAGCTTGGTTAATCAGCAGGTGACTAATCTGGTGCACTGAGTTTGCTCTGCTGAGGGTTTGATGGGTGTCGGAGCCAGCGCCAGGGAGTGGCAGGGCCCAGCATGGGGGACTGGAAATGCGGTGGGGGCAGGGGAGGAGAGGCCAGGAGGCTTCCTGCTTCGGCTGGCTGCGAGGTGTGAGGCCCGCTCAGCCGGCTTACTTCTGCAAAACCACCAGGTTAGCCCAGCATCTTATTTTAGGCATCTGCTTTTCAGAAAAAAAGAAAAGTATTAGGCAGCAGATCTTCTGTATAAATTATATGAAGAGCAGAGCAGAAGGAGAATTAAATAAAAAAAATCCATACAGGATGAGCAGCAGAAAACTGCTGCATGGAGCCATAAAGCTCAAAAGCCTCCCTTATCTACTGTAGAAAGATGAAGGCATAAAAAGCTGTCTGCTTTCTGAGAATCTCCAGTCTGGAGTCTTGAGGTATCCTTTGCAAGAACTGAGTAGAAGTTGTTGATTGAAACATCACAAGATGATTGAAATGCCACAAGAAACAGTTGCACCGGCAGGTGACCAAAATACACACTGGAAGCTGAGGTATCTACGTTGTAAGATCAGTAGCCTGAGGTGAATTACAGGTGGAGATCCCTTCTTCGTAAAGGCCGCTGCAATTATAGGGCTGTGAGCAAAGGGAAGGAAACTCTGGTGCCCCTGACTTCTTGTCGAGGCAAGTCAGTGTTGAGAAAATGACTGGTAGGATGAGAGGTGGCGAAATGAGCCTGTCTGTAATCTGGTAGATGGAGATTCCAACTGGGGCAGGGAGGTAGAGCAGGGACTCCTGGAATACTGATCTCTGCTTTGTGGGCTATGGAGTTGTTTGCCTTTTAAATCTGATTTAAAAAAAAACGAAACAAAAAACCCCAAACCCAACAACAACCCAACCCACACAACTTTCAGTTGGACAATTTTAGCAGCAGTGCTAGTGCACATACATGGCAGCATGAACTTGTAAAGTACAGCACGTTTCTCCATCTTTCTGTTTCATCTACTTTGAAATGGCCAAGAGGGTTTTTTTTACCTGTTATTATTTATATAAAATGGCCACTGCACTGCTGCATCAAAATGACATCACTGCAACGATCCTTAGGCTTTCCGTAGTTACAGCGATTTAACTTGGCAGGAGTTAAGTGTGACTCAGCCTACTGCCGTCCAGCCAAGACCAATTTCAGTGTTTTTCTGATGTTGCTCTGGTGCATGTGATGGGGTCACCTGCGCAAAAGCACTCTGCTTTAACTCTTGCTGTCTTGAACCTCTCACTGCAACCAACTTGTATTTCACCAAGTGACAGCTCTGTTATTGAATTGCAGTAATAATAGTAATCTTCATCAGTTAAGATCGTCTTGCCTGGGGCAAGCCTCTTTCTTTCATTCAAAGTGCTTTTCTATGCTCTGGCATGGAAATAGACTCTTTGGAGTCTAGTAAAAGTGTTTTGAGAGAATGTTATGAGCAAAGCAGTCTGAACTTGGGGAATTTTTACTTAAATTAGCTTACAGTCAGTTAACACAAACTTCTAATCATGGATTTGGGAACTGAGAGAAAGAAAACGACCAGCCAAACCCCTGAGGTCCTCCTCCTTCCCTACTTTCTGCTTAAGCCAAACGCTCTTACCCACACCATCTCAACTTCCCTGTTTTAGCTGCAGGTTATGCTCAGTCCATCCCTTGCTCCTCCGGTGAGGTGACACAGCAGGACATCCTGTGCCTCATGGTTTCTTTCAGCTGCTCCTCCTTGCTTCCTGTGGATTTTCCTCTGCTTCTCTTTGCTTCTCCATGTCCGTGCCCCAGTGAGGGTGGGTTATGGTCCCTCAGGGCTGTCACTGCTCTGGTTTGGGTGGCCCACAGCTGCAGTCCCTCAGGGCAATCCTGGCCCTGATGTGGATGACTCATAGCTGCAGTCCCTCAGGGACATACTCTGTTGCCATGGAACCTCTGCTGCTCAGAGCACACCTCCACCCACATGTCCTGTGTGCAGTCTCGCCCTCTGCGAGCATCTCAGGCTGTCGCCTCATGTGTCTCCTGTCCCTGCTGGCTGATGTTCTTTCTTACGTGTGTGCAGGCAGGAATACTCTGTGCTTCTCTGATCTGTTGAAGGTTTGGTGTCCACCATCGGTGTCAGTGCCAACATGACACAACTGTAAGCAGCACAGGGCAGTTCACATTCCTTTCCCAGATAAAGCAGCCTGCAGCCCTCTGCGACTGAAACCCTTTGCAGTTCATGCCCTGCACATTCTTAAGCAATGTGTACCTAGGAACTGCGTAGGCATACATTGTGTCTGCAAAGTCACATGTCTTGTGTCTCCAAAACACACAACATGGTTTATGAAGTAAAATAAGACTATTTATCACACGTAACAGCACATACTTAATTCCATTAATCACTTTTCTAAAGGCCACCTAGTAGGTAATTCCTGGTCCTTCAGTGCTAAGGACTCCTTCCTTAGGGATTTCAGTTCCTGCAGGAGGATAGACACGAACGTGTGTCTCAGTTCTGGTGTCCCCCAGGCTGACTGGTACTTTGTCACACAGCTGAACTTGAGGTAAATGGTTTTCTGCAGGACTGCTATGATGGGTTCCTATTTTTATGTCAACTAGCTCCTCCCAGCTTCATAGACAGATTCCCTGGAGTGCAGTTACAAGTAAGTCATTGTACCTTTCTACCTTTTCAGATGCCTGGGGATTAGAGGGAATACAATATGCTTGCTCTGCTCCACAATCTTCCCCTCATTCTTGGACAGCTGTGGTTGTGAAATGACTACTGCTATCTGAGCCTAGCCAAGGCTGCATTCCATCATGCCAACAAATAGGTTTGTTTGTTCCATCTAGGGTGCTGCCTACATTTTCTTTCCAAGTAGAGGAGCTTCTACCAACCCATTTCTAGCTTTGCCACTGTGAGGACAGCAGCACGTTCTGGTGTTGCTGAAGAGGAGGGGGCTGATGTAGTTGCTAGGCTTCTTCAAGCTTCCCTTTTTCCCATCACACGTACTGGTTCATCATTCTTACTTTCTATGTGCGTTGTACTATTCCAGAGATCTCACACTGCCTAGTTGCTTGCACTGTGGCTTTCTGAGGCAAGTCTAAGCTATGTTCTCTGCCTCAACACACCAGTGACAGTTTCAGGGATCTACCTGTCTAAAAATAGCTTTCGTTTGTGCTCGCACCCTAAATCTATGCTGGGAAGTTGAGCTAACTGGTCAGCCTGGTTGTTATGTTTCGCAAATTGCGTTTGAATTTCAGATACACACATTAACACCATGTTCAAGTAGATGTTTCTCTGAGTAGCTGTTGTATTACTTTCCATTCTGCTGCTGCTGAAAGTGGTTTTCCTCACTGCTGCTGGTTATAACGATTCAGATCTTTGAGCCGTTTCTGCAGCACATAAGTGATCACTCAGAAGTCTGTGTACCTGTATACTCAGGGCCACTGATGTTCCCGAGCATGTTCCAAGGGCACTCCAAAGGCCCTTCTGCAAACTGATGGCAGCCTCTTGTCCTTTTGCAGATAGCAACCTCCCCTGTGGAGGGGCTCCAAACTGCTTGGATCCCCATTTTCTGCTGTGATTTTACAGGATTCATCAGTAAACAAACTCCATTGGTTATTTTCAGCGTATAACTCATCATATTCTGAGGCATTTTATAGCCAGAGGAGTTCAGTCTTCATATTGTTGATTTGCTCGCCACAGACTAATCAGTTCAAGTTGGGAAAGATAAAGATTACTTGTTCCTCATTACGTGGTACTGCTTTGAGAGTTTTTCCTCTAATTAATACATAACAAATGCAGTAGAAAAAAATCTCTAGAGATACGTTGCTTTAAAGTTTTGTGGATGATGCCATGGCAGATGGTAGGAATGTGTTTCCACCCATTGCAATAGCCAGTTCCAGAGGCATTGCACACCATTTGAAGTGAATACAATTGGGATCTTGCTTCTTCAGCCAGAGGGTTTGAAAAGAAAGCTTTTGCAACATCAGTTCTAACCTACCAGGTATATTTTTTGGCTTCTGGCTCGCACAAGACCTGCAACATGCCTGGAACTACAGCAGCTAATGCAGCAGCTACGTCATTCAAAGCCCTGACAGCTGTTGTTAACTACCATTCTCCAGCACGCTTCTGGACAGGCTGAAAAGAGCTGTTGTAAGGTGAATGTGTTTGAGAGCCACCCCTTCCCTTGTTTTTCCAGGAATCTGTTACTAATTACTTTATAAATCTCACCAGCAGCCCCTAATCAGTTCAATACCTCTTTCAGCAAATTATTTGGATTGCTAAGGGAGGAACAACTGGGTCTGTCTGAGTGCGTCCAACATCGCTGGGATGAGTAAGAGTCCTGCAACTGGTTCCCTCCTGTACAAAGCACGCTGCCTATACCAAAAGCCCAGTGTCTTCCTGTCTCATCTGTCCATCTACAGTGATCAAAAAAGTCAAGCCCGAGGAGGGCAGGGGCTGCAGGGGTGGAGGCAAAAGGTAGGGGCTACCGATCTTGTCTATCCAAGCTGAGGCCCCCTTCCACTAGAGGTAGGCACGTGTTTTCCCCGCTTACTCTACGAATAACTACTCACTCATCGCTGCTACCCAAGGCCGATAAGGTGCCTTGAGCACCAGCATCCATTGGGGCACGACATAGATGGGGCCAAGGGATGCCTGCCCACCTTACCCAGACAGCCCAATAAATGTGGCTGGCTGCCCCTGCTACCAGGCCAGCAGCAGGTCCCCCCTGAGTGCAGTGAATTCAGATGGGTTGTCAGAACAGTACGTGGTCTGGAGGTGGGGGCAGGAGAAGGCAGTGGTTGAACTGAGCTCTGATTCTGCCCTGTGCTCAAAACTCCTCAGCTGGCAATGCCGCATCTCTGAAGGGGCCTCCATTCGACTTGGTCATACCCTCTCCTTTTCTGTTCAGGACCATGTAGGACAGGGGCAAACAGAATTCCTGGTCTTTCCAGTTTTCCCCAAGATTTACCATACTGCCAGAATGTCGGTATTATCCCCGGCCTTGCTGTTGATCTTATGGCATGCTCCCTCCAGCATGGTACACAGTAGGTCATTCCTTGGTCAACAGGTGTCCCACCATGTTCTTAGCGCCTGCTCCCCAGATCTTGCAAGTTATTCCTAACACAGAGAAACAGTGCTCTGGCTTGTGTGTCTTGCTCTTTGCCTGTCTGTCTGTATCTTATCAGCTGCTGCAGGAGGCCTCTGTGCCACTTTCCAAAAGCATGTAGTTGCAGCAACAGTGCTGCGTCAGCTTTTCTGCAGACTTGGGACCAATACTGCAAAAACCTAGTGTTTGGAAGGTTGCTTGGTATCATAAAAACTAGTTTTAGTTTACTGTTCTATTAAAAAAAAAAAAAAAGTCTTGCTTTCTTTATGTGCTTGCAAATTCTAGCCTGGGAAAGATTCCCCTGCTTGCTCAGGAAAGCACATTTTTCACCTGTTGAAAATAAAAACTACTGCAGCGATACCCATCACAAACTCCTGTTCAACTGGTTTAGTCTCTATGTTTGATGTCATTGGGGAGCCCAGAAGAATTGGATCCATAAGATTTTCTACAGAGAGTTCTAAAAAGTCCTAAGGAAAATTCCCGTGATAGTCCAGGACATAAAGCATAAGGCCTGTTTACAATAGTTTTTCTAAATATATAACAGTTTTTCTAAACATAGAACAGTTTCTTTAAAATACATAATTAAAATGTCAAATGCAGGAATTGTTTTAAGGTGTTTTGGGGAAAAGATAATTTTAAAAGAAAACATTTACATTTTAAGTCAGATATCATCATACAACATCATTGGCTGTATAACAAATGCAGTTGGTTTCCTTTATACAGATTTCAGTCACCTGTGAAGAGTCCACATACTATAAATATCTAAGAAATGGCACCCTTAACTGTACTCGTAAAAGGAAAACCTATTGACTGAGGGAACTGCTAATTAACCGCAGATGTTAATTCCGCTCTACTTTGCTCATAGCTTGATTCCTGTAAAACTCCCATTGGATCTCTTGTTTCTTCAAAATTTTTCACAAGAAATGCTATTCGTTTATTGAAGTGTGTAAAGTATCCACAAAACTTATTTTCCTTTGAGTCAGAGTTTTAATCTAGGTAAAATCAAACTTTGTTTTTAGGAGAGAAGTTGTTCTTTCATGTTGACTCGGCATACAAATTAATCTTTCCATGAGGTAGAAATTCTTTTTGATTAAACGCCCATCCATTTCACTGGTAAAACTTTCATTGGTAAAAATCTACTCAGATGTTAATTATAAAACTATCTTTTTTTGCTTAACCACACAGACAGTATTTCTTGTATCTTTTCTGTTTGTGAAGAAGTCCACTATTTTGAAAAAAAAATTAAAGTGAAAAATATGTTAAATTGGTATTTCCAGGACAGCAAATTCTGCAAGTTTGATCATACCTTGTAATACTGGTAGTACTGTTGTTTTTATTACTGCCACAAAAGTGCTACACTCTGAACCTTATGTGTCTGGCAAAAAATGGAGTTACGGTGCTAAGACTCACATTTTACTGCCCCTCGTTTCTTCCCTGTGATTTGGAGGGAAATACTGAACCTGTGTGAAGAGGCGAAGGGCTAGTGGTGGTAGTAGTAGTAACATGATGCAGTGAATTAAAAATAAGTGAGGCAAATGTGTTGAGTAGGATGCAGTTTTTATTACAGCTGATGCTATTGTTGGACAAACCAGACAGCTCTGGAGGCACACAAGTCCTTGTTAAATTTAGAAGCAACAAGTTTGAGGATAAGGTTTGAGGGAAGGGTTTGGGGAAGCCTATGTGGAAACCTTTTGCATGAGGCTATCTTTCTGTACATTTCTATCTTTATCTTTCAGTCTTCTGTTTCTTCCTCCACCTCCAGCTATCCATGGCTGCCTGTGTTCTCCCTCTTTGATGCCAGAAATCTTTGCCTGCCTCTCTGTTTCTCGGTACACCCTGCATACTAGGCATCTTGCGATTGAATCCCAAATTCAGTACTTCACCAACTATTCCCTGCCCTTTCCCTTCCCAAATATTGCAAATGGTTATACAGACATCACTTCTTCAGATCAGAGCTGTCACCGCTTGTCTTTGCCAGCAAGTTTGCAATCTGATTTACGACATCCCCCCTCCCTCCCCTTTTCACAAAAACTTTCACCTTTCCTTTTTGGTATTTTGGCTTTCAGTACAGGCTCTTTACTGTTCTAACTAAGCAGAGATGTAGACCTTCTTTCCCCAAGCAAAAGCTGTGATTCTGAAGCTTGTGGCTGTAGCAAGCTGACAACTTCTCTGCATCCAGACCCCGCTGACTTCCTCGTCCCTGCCCACTGCTTCATCTGCTCCTTTCCCTTGGGTGTTGCCATTGCATCTTTGTCACTCTTTCCACTGCCAGTCATACCCAGGCACAGCTCCCTCCAGCTTGCAATTCTTACCTGTTCTGAGGACAATTTTTGCCATCCACTCCTATTGCTTTCCTGTTGTGTTCTACAAAATGAATAAATTTATAGTGCAGACTAAAGTCTGGCATGTGTAATGGCTACATACAAGAGATAACACCGGATTATAAAATCCAGTTTGCATTAGAATGTGATACAGAAACAGAGTGGAGATGGTGACACTGTTTCTTAGGGTGGACATGGAGAATTCTTGATAAAAGTTTTTGTCTAATGATAGCAGAAGAGAAGTAGAATCATAGAATATCCCGAGTTGGAAAGGACCCATAAGGATCATCGAGTCCAACTCCTGGCTCCACACAGGACCAGCCCAATCAGAGCACATGACTGAGAGCGTCGTCCAGACGCTTCTTGAACTCAGCCCTGCTCGGTGCTGTGACCACTTCCCTGGGGAGCCTGTTCCAGTGCCTGACCACCCTCTCAGTGAAGAACCTTTTCCTGATCTCCAGCCTAAACCTCCCTGACGCATCTTCATGCCATTCCCTCGGGTTCTGTCACTGGTGACCAGAGGGAGGAGATCAGCGCCTGCCCCTCCGCTCCCCCTCATGAGGAAGCTGTAGGCTGCCATGAGGTCTCCCCTCAGTCTCCTGTGGGCTGAACAAAGCAAGGCACTTCAGCCTCTCCTCATACTTCTTCTCCTCTAGACCCTTCACCATTTTAGTTGCCCTCCTTTGGACACTCTCCAATAGCTTTATGTCCTTTTTGTGCTGTGACACCCAAAACTGCACACAGTACTGGAGGTGAGGCTACACCAGCACAGTGTAGAGCGGGACAATCACTTCCCTAGACCGACTGGCAATGCCGTGCTTGATGCACCCCAGGACACGGTTGGCCTTCCTGGGAATGTGGGCACACTGTTGACTCATGTTCAACTTGCTGTCAACCAAGACCCTCAAGTCCCTCTCAGCACAGCTGCTCTTCAGTGTCTCATCGCCCAGTTTGTCTGTACAGCCAGGGCTGCCCCTTCCCAGATGCAGAATCCGGCACTTGCTGTTGTTGAACTCCATGCGGCTGGTGATTGCTCAGTTCTCTCATCTGTCCAGATCTCTCTGCAAGGCCTCTCCATCCTCAATGGAATCAACACCTCCTCCCAATTTGGTGTCATCTGCAGACTTGCTCACAACACCTTCTAGTCCTACATCCAGGTCATTTATGAAAATGTTAAAAAGAACTGGCCCTAAAATGGAGCCCTGCGGAACCCCACGAGTCACTGGCCGTACTTTTACAAGATGCACTTGAACTAGAAATGCTTAAGGTTTCACTGTGAATGCCTTCCAGGTGTTTTGCTGAGCACATGAACGCGTTGGAACTACTAAGAATGTAGCCTTGGTACAAAAGGGAAGATTTGTCTTGTTCTCAAGTAACAATAATGAAGGATGGGAAGTAAAAAAAGAATTTTTTTGTTGACAAGAAGCGGAAAATAAACCCTCATCTGACAAAACCTATGCCACATTTCTGACTTGCCATCTATCTGTGGCTGCCACTCAGTTGGATTCTAACCAACCTATTTAGTTTATTATCTGTCTGGTTTGGGCAACTAAAGCTAGTCACACTGACCTGAGTGCATGCAGTATCTCTGTGTGCATGGCTGTCCTTCAGAAAAAATTTTTTAGGTAGTGATTTTGCACATGTGGTACAAAGTTGGTTGAAAGTAGAAAAAATGAGCCTTGCCCTCCGGTGTGCCCCATTGCCCAGAGAAGCAGGCTACTGTCACATTGCACAAGCTGCGAAATCCTGGCTCACTGAATTGTCACTTAGTGCCATTCTGTCTCAATTAATAGCAAATACCTACAGGAAGCAGTGTCACTGGTGCTAATGAAATGCATCAACGTTTGACGTTTGAGCAGAATAATAAGTTTTGTTATGAGTTGACTAGTGCCAGAACTGATTCAATCTCAGAGCAGTGGATTAAATTATGAGTTGAATCATTGCAAGCCACTGTACTGAGTCTCGTTTCCTCTATCCCCGCCTTCCCCACAGGAAACCCTCATCGTAAAACCCACAGTCTTCCTCTTCTTTCTTTTAGCAAAAGCTGTAGCAACTATTTTTAGGTATGCAGATTGGAAAGACTGAAAAATCTTCTTAGCAATTGCTAATCAAGCCATGATGAAAAAGACTCTAGAAAAACAAGGTCAATTTTACTGTTCAATAATCTTTCTGACTAGATTACAGATTTTGTTGGAATTTTGCTATCAGTGTACAAATTTTTTTGAACTGGTAAGACTTCTGGTGAGGAAGGTAAAAGAAACAGGCTGTGAAATGAAATTGCCAGCTTACAAATACCAGCAGACATAAAACAGTCCTGCTTTCTACAAGCCATCATTTCAGCATACTGCTGTAAAAATAAGAGTATTCTTGACTTAATTCTGTGCATGTTGCAAGTGTATATTCCCACTAAATTTTATTTTAGAGAAGGAATTTCTAAATGGAAGGCAAAGTTCCTTTTACTTGTTCATCATTTAAATTCTTTTTCCTTGGTCAGAGTGAGGATTATTTACTACTCTAACCATTGGAATTTTTGGAGCTTTTACTTCCCTGACTGCCAGATCACAAATCTTAGTTTCTTAATGTTTCCTTCTTCCTTGTGCTAATGTTTTACCATCTTTCTTTTAGTGCAGACTCTCCAAGCCTTCCCGCAGTCTCACCTTGCTGCTGCACTTCCCTTTTCCTCCGAGCCCCCTCTGGGACTGCTCTTCCTTCCATCCCTCCCTGCCCCAACTGAAGAGGCTAACAGACGTGCGGAGTATGAGCAAATAAGGATGCAGACAAAACAAAATGCTGGCGATTCCTGACCATTTGGTGGGGAGGGAAACCTCCAGGCTATCATCTTACACGCTTTATCACTGTGTAAAGTATTTTAGTGAATGTTGGGATGAGCAGAAAAAGCACGCAACTCTTGAAGTCATGGCTCAAGAGATCACACAGTTGCCCTGAAAACACCTTGCCTTTCTCTGCACAAGGTCAGGGAGGGTGCTGAACTGCACAGGTGCATGTAGAGGGCTCCAGTGCAAAGAGAGTTTAGAATGTTGCTATCTGAATAGGAGCATAGATAAACTTCTGGTGATAAAATAACGTGAGGTTATTTGATGCTGAAGAGTTTGCAACCTGCTTGGATAAAACAGGATTCTTAAATTCAAGACTAACCTTTTGATTAACTGCCATTGTAGGCTTTCCCGTGTACTTAACTGTTAATTTTTGGTGCTGGCTGTAGTTTGGGTTGTTACCCCAGTGAAGCTTAACAGCCTTGAATGTGTGCCCTTTCCCAGCCCCGCCGTCTCCTCTGCTGTCCGTCTTAGCACCATCCGTGTGCATATTGCTCTGCAGTTTCAAAGTGTAGTTTTGACTGCTTGTGCTACGCCCACTGGTTTGAATACGCGCTGCAGAGAAGAGGTTTCACAGATGCCGGTCAGCTGCGGAAAGATTCTCGCTGAGAACTGCTGACTATTGCTATTGCTAGGTGTCTGCCAGCGAGAGACTAGGACCAAAATGTAGAACTGCAAGGGTAAATAATTATTCATGTGTGTGAGATGTCCCAGCCGAATTGGGGAACCCCGTATGTGGTTTTACAGCGGTTCTTAAAGCCTTCAGATGTTCAGGTACAACATGATTTGACTCATCTCTAACACCCACAGTACTGATTAATCAGAGTAAAACTTTGCAAAGCACCTATATTTCTGCAGCATTCTTGCTCCTTGTCTATAGATCCATACACCTCTAGAGTCAGTCTTGCTCTATTTACTTACCTGTGATGCCAGCCGACACTGGGAATGCTTCAAAGAGGCGTTAGAGGGGCTAGGATGCTGGCATTATCTTGGTTATCCAGGGATATCCTTTATCCTTCATGGACAGCTCCAAGTTTCCAAGAAATAAAGTCCTTATTTACAGGGCCAAGCTGTCCTTTGGTTTCTTCCACTTAAGCATGAATAATACTGAAGTCTGCAGTAAATTTCCACTACCTCACTACATTGCAATGTATAATGTGAACTAATATATATTAACAAAGTTAATACACTTTCATACTATGAATACTGATTGATATGATAATAGTTAGAGAAGGGAACTTTCATAACAAGAGTAGATATGAGCCTTGTGGTAAGAATGCACCTGGTCATGGAAATTTAGGCTATGTGAGTAGTAGCTGCAAGGCTTGTCAGCTTTGTGAAAGCTTAAAGTCCTGGCTATTGAGCAGCTTAAACTTTGAAGCTCTAGACTGTCAACAACAAGTAGTTAAAGGATTTTGATTTCTTAGGCTTATAAAAACTAACTACTGATATTTCTTATGTCAAGGCAGAATTTCAGAAGTGGCTGGCTGTGAAGTAGATGCGCACTGCCTGCTGGGTCTTGGTGAGATTTGATAACAGGGTTTCCTGAGACTGCGTCAGAGCTCCCAGTCCAGCCCTGGCACAGGTTTCTGAAGAGGCAGTGGTGGAGATCAGAGGTGTCTCAGCCCGTTGTGCCTGTTCCATGAGCCTCCCTGGAGGAACAGTGATTGTGTGGGCACCTGAGACTTGGGAGGAGGGGCAGAAGGTGCTCCGTGCCCACCCCAGGGGCAGAAGGAACGGGCTGGTTTCTGTAGGTGCTGTGCTGAAGCAAGGGAAGGCAGTGGCAGCGGCGGCCCCAGCTGTGGGTGACACTGCACAGCTGGGGACTGGTGTTGCTGACGTCAAGTAACTTCATGCTTAATGCACAGAGTGATGCCTCTGTGGTTTAGGGCTACTACGAGGAAGAGTACCAAAACTCAAGAGCAGTTAACTAGAAGGTTGAAAATTTCGGTGTGCCTAGCTCTGCAGGTACAAGTACCGACATGCAGGCTGTAAATAATGTATGGGTAGGCAATATTTAATCAAACACCTACAGCTTTCGTCAAGGGTACGCTGCACTTGAATGCAGACAAGACTATGCTGCTGTCTGCCAGCTGTATTTTGCCTCAGTCCCTGAATTTACATGAGAGGAAGTTTAGCATTTGCTTTTTAGAAAATTCTTTATTAAAACACTGACTAACTTTAGTAATGCGTTTATGCTTGGTAAGGTGAAGCGGCAATAATACTTAGGTGAAATGGCAATATGCATAATGTATACGGCATTTGCAGTCTTGAAGTGTAGTCAGGCCCTCCTGAAGTTACAGGTAAGAAGAAATGAGTGAAAAACAAGTAAATATCTCCAATATATTTTTTTTTTTTAAAAGCACACCATTTTTCATAATACCCCATCCTTTCTGATTCAGGGAAAAAAACCACCCTTTTTGAAAAAACCTTTTCCTGTCTTCCTGCTTCCTGTCCAGGTGCCCCATAACTTGTCATTTCTTGATGCAAAGGGCCATGCTTCTGTCACCCAAATGTTCTTCTAACAGCCTTTCTTAAACCTGTTAGGTTTCCACTTACAAACTGCATGAGATAGAGCATTGTATTTCAGTTTGCATCTGTAAAAAGAATTGCAGAGGGACAGAGTGATTTATTTTATCTGCAGTTATATGTGTTTCGTAGCACAAAGAATTTAGCCCAGTGACTAGAACTGGCTCAAGTTATAGAACCACAGGGTGCTGAGGCTGGAGGACACCTCTGGAGACCTTCCAGTCCCAGCCCCTGCTCCAGCAGGATTAGCCACTGCCGGTTGCCCAGGACCATGGTCAGCCAGGTTTTCAGTATTTTGAATATGCGGGCGAGGTACTCTCTGCAAGAAACAACTTTCCCTGAAGCATGGAAGATACTTTAGCTCTTTCCAAGCTGCCATTAGTGACAAGTGCTTTGGAAGCTCTTTTATGCTTAAGGAGGAGATCTGAGACCTGTGACTGTGCCGTTTGATGTTTGATGTTGGTTTGCCAGCGAGGGTTGTGACCAGAAGAGAATCACCAAGTATCCAAACCATTACTTGGAGAGAAAGTGGTCATACGGTGATGGACATGCAGAATTACGGAGTGTAAGAAAACAACCAGACTGTGATCCACAACTTGTCACTTGGCAGATTGGATTAAGATGCCAAATATTTGCTTGTATCTTCATTACTTGATTGAGGGGACTCACGGGAGTTCTTAGACCTTTTGCAGCTGTTGTGTAGTTCTCTTTCACCCCTTCTCATTTCTGCATAAGCAGCTCAGCATTTGACAGGACTGTTCCCATCATGTTAATTCTCAAGCTTCGTCGCTGACTCAGTTCTTTGCTTTCTATAGATTTAGAGCTGTTCATTCTGTCCTCTTGTTCCCACATCAAATCCTCCCCAGAAGACTCTGCTTACAGGTAGTGTCTAGAACTCCATTGTATTTTCCTACTTTCTGCTCCTCAAAGGGGCAACAAAAGTTGCACAGTTCACGGGAAACTTTTAGACAAGCAGAATTCCCCAAACCGTGCTTCAAAATACAGGTTCTTCTTCTCCAGTAAACGGCTTGTTTTACCATGTTCCGTTAAAAAACCCTCACATGATTACAGTTAGTTAAGTAAGTAGTTTTGGGTCAAAATGTGACCTTCTAGGCTTTTTTTCTTGTTTATTTGCAATATTAAATTGCCGTTTTGGGGTGGAAGCAATACTTGGTAATTAAAATATTAAAATAAATCACAGATTAGTATAAAAACTATTTTCTAGCAGTCAAATCAGAAAAAGATTAGGCCACATAATTGCCTTTTTCTGTGCTGTATTTTCAAGATTGGTGCAAATAAAGTTACTTTTCAGGGAAGTAGCTTTTGGATCACTGTAAAAAGTAAATAAGATAGTATTAGGGTAGTCCTATTCATCTTTTTGAAGAGGAAATAAATCTTTTTATTGGTTGCAGCGGATGCTTAGCTGGCTTCATTCCTGTCAGATACATTAGTGAGCTCTTCAGATGTGCAGAAAGCACACACTTCCCAGATGTAAAAAATAATCTTTGCTTTTTTGGCTGATTTACAGTTGTTATTTGTGTTTGGGCCGTATTTATTTTAGGTAGGAGGGTCTTCGTTCTTCTGAACAGAACTTTGTGCAAAGCTTTTTTTTTTTTTTCTCTCTCTTGTTCTGCAGAGAAACTAAACTTGAAAGCAGCAATGGGTGCTTATAGGAGGAACAGGGTTTGAAACCAACTGTGTAGGATTTAATTTCATGAGACTCCAGGCAGGGCTAATTATAAACTGCTGCTTGGCAGTGGGAGTAAACATCCCATTTGCGTTGCCTGACGCAGAGGGATCTTGCCTGCAAACCTCTGCCCTGGCTGAAAGGAGGAGTTTTAAGTACATTCCCCCACTGGAAGCAAGTGATTTTCGTGTTCCATGTTCCCCATTTAAAACTTTAGAGAGGCAGTTCTTACAGCACGATATGGAGAACCAAGTTACCTTTCTTCCAGTCTTTTTGTGATCAAATTGTGCCTCTTGGACATAGAATCATAGAATCATTAAGGTTGGAAGAGACTCCAGAATCATCCAGTCCATCCATCCCCCCACCACCTATTACCCACTAAACCATGTCCCTAAGTACCACATCTAACCTTTCCTTAAACACCTGCAGGGACGGTGACTCCACCACCTCCCTGGGCAACCTGTTCCAATGCCCAACCACCCTTTCCAAGAAGTTTCTCCTCATCTCCAACCTGAACCTCCCCTGGCACAACTTGCAGCCATTTCCCCTTGTCCTGTCACTAGTTATCTGCGAGAAGAGGCCGACCCCCAGCTCACCACAACTTCCTTTCAGGTAGTTGTAGAGGACAATAAGGTCTCCCCTGAGCCTCCTCTTCTCCAGGCTAAACAGTCCCAGTTCCCTCAGCCGCTCCTCATAAGACCTGTGCTCCAGCCCCTTCACCAGTTTCGTTGTTGGAAAACGACTGTGAGAATGTGAGCTGAGCAGTACAAGTCTTTTATTGTAGGTAACTAATGCTGGTGGGGCAAAACCTGGATTGGAATCAACTGCTGGTAAGCTTAAAAAGCAGTTGTAAGGGGTGTGATGTCTTTGCTTTGTTATTTAAAGTGTTTCATGAACAAGTTTCTATGTGTTGGCCTTCCTGTATTTTCTGTAGCCGATGTTATGCTTAGCTGTTGAATATTTCTGCTCCTCTGGTTTTCCATCCCCCAAGGGGAAGGACTACAAGACATGGGAGTATAAAATCCAGTTTCCCTGCTGGAAGTTCGAGAAGCTGCTTTTTGCCTGGTTGTCCATGAATTTATGCCCTTGTGTCTACTAGCATCCTCTTCCCCCAAGAGGGCTGCCAAACCTCGAGTGAACTCACCAGAGATGAGAGGCCTCCTTGAGCTCAACATTTTTGCAGATTTAATGAAAACGAGTCTCTAGGTAGCAGGGCAGACCCAAGTTGAGCAATCAGCAACCATATGAAATTTAAGAGGAGCAAGTGCCAGATTCTGCACCTGGCATGGGATAATCCTGGTTATACATCCAAATTGGGGGACAATAGTCTGGAGACCCCTGCGGAAGGAGATACGGGGGTTTAGGTTATGGCAAGTTGAACATGAGTCAGCACAGCGCCCTGGCAGCCAAAAGGGCCAACTGTGTCCCAGGGTGCATCAAGCGCAGCACAGCCAGCCAGTCAAGGGAGGTGATTGTCCCACTCTGCACTGGTGCAGCCCCACCTCGAGTACTGTGTGCAGTTTTGCGCTCCTCAATATAAGGACATCAGATGGTTGGACTGAATGATCTTAAGGGTCTTTTCCAGTCTAAATGGTTCTATGAAACTATTACATGTGTCCAGAGGAGGGCGACAAAGATGATGAAAGGCCTCGAGAGCAAGACTTAAGAGGAGTGGCAGACGTCACTTGGTTTGTTCAGCTTGCAGAAGAGAAGGCTAAGGCTGAGGGGTGACCTCAACTCCATCTACAGCTTTCTCAAGGGGTGCAGCAGTGGGGGAGATGCTGATCTCCTCTCTCTGGTGATCAGTGACAGGACACGAGGAAATGGAATGATACTGCATCAGGGAAAGTTCAGATTGGACATTAGGAAAAGGTTCTTCACCAAGAGGGTGGTCAGTCACTGGAACACGGTCTCCAGGGAAGTGGTCATGGCACCAAGCCTGACAGAGTTCAAAGACTGGATGACGCTCTTAATCACATGGTTTAGTTTTAGGCACTCCTGTGAGGAGCCGGGAGTTGTATTAGATGATCCTTATGGGTCCCTTCCAACTTGAGATATTCGATGATTCTAAGTTGGCCACTGAGTGGCAGGTAATGTCCAGTGGTGGGACATGGACAAGCTGACCACTGTTACCTGGTCCACAGGCCTACAACTGGAAGACCAGCTGCAGCATGCAGGCTCTGTGGCACCCTGTGGTTGCAGGGCGCTGGAGGGGGAGGGAAGAGGGGGAGCAACAGCATTTTTAGAAAAACACAGTTCAAGCAGCCTGTTGCTCAAGTCAGAAAGTTATGTTTGTGGTGATTCATCACAAGTCTCCTTTTCTGGTGTGTCGCCGTACACATGACTAATGGAAGAACTTTCCAAAGCTCGTGTCTGCTTCTGCAGTGGAATTTAAGTATGACTAATCTAATACCATAGTAGTAAGTGGCTGAGAGTGGTGATGGGCCTTTGCTCAATGACTGCTTATTTGTGTAGTTACTTGACTTTATTGAATACCCTCCAGCTTGTCATCTTTTCAAAAACTTATGTTTGCTCTTTTGTTTTACCTGCTGTTTTTCCCCCATCTGACACATACTATGCAGATTACTGGGGACAGGCTGCTGAAAACCTGTCTCTTGAGATCCTGGTATTTGAGCTATAGACATCAAAGGAGAATAGTGTAGACACTTCTGAAATGTTCCTGAATCTGGTCACGTGCCTAGGAGCTAGAAATACCTGCTCTATTTTGCTTTATACACAACATATCTGCTTTATTTGCAATTATCTTTGATTAAACCAAGAAAATACTCATAAACTTGATTACTCTGGGTGCTCCTTAAACCTGTAGGGAGTGCAGCGTATTCGTGCTGAATTTTTCATCTTGGATCACATTGCTACCTTGAGCGTAGTTCTGTAGCTTTATCTCTTTTGTCTGATTGTTTCTTTCCTGGAACCAGCCAAATCCCTGGTTCTGAGCCTCTCTCAGGCTAAGTAATTGAACTTCTAGTGTAGTTGGGCCCACCCATACTTAAAACTGAGCGAGTACAGTTGTAAAAGCAAGTGCTTTAAGGACATAATGAACAGTGCAGAAACAGCCAGTGTTTGCTGGGAAAGCAGACTGCCAGCACTTCAGAGTGCAAATTATTGTAATAAGGTTCAGAAGCCAGGTTTTGACATTTTCTGCTACCATTACTGAGATAACGTAATGTCAAGAGCACTTCTTGCCACATGTTTGGGAAAGAGAATTGTGGTTGCAGAATATTGAGTAATTCCAGTCAATATAGACTGATGGGGTTTATTTCTTTTATTAACTCTCAAATTTGTTTTTTTCTCTCTCAAACCGTGTCTCATGTGACATTGGCGGTCAGCAGTCTGATCCTAAGTTATTTCTCCACAAAGATCATGTGTGAAAACAATTCCTTAAAATAGCAATGTCACTGAATGCATACTCTTTTACACTGGTTTCCTTCTCTTGAGGGAAACCACTGCAACTGGAAACATTCAGAGTTCTCGGACTAAGTTTCATGGTGGCAGTGGGAGACTCTTCAAATAGCCTCTTTTCTGCTTCCGGTAAAACTTCAGTTGCAGCAATGTATAATGTTGAGTATTGTTGAGCTTGTTTTCCCTCTGCCACTCCTTCTAAAAAGAAATAGTGGTCTTGAAATATACCTACCAATGTAACACTCATTGACTTAGTGATGTATCTTTAACCATAAGACAGATGATGTTAACAGAAGGTGGTGGTCCATTCTCTGGTTGCTACTCTGGTAGTGTTTTGAGGAGCATGCATCTTTAACAGACCCTTCTGCCTGCCCTCTTCGAGTTAGACTAGCAAGTACCTGATCAGGTCCTCTGAAGCATTCCTCTCTGAAGGACTGTAGCCTGAGAGATGTAGCTACTTGAGAAAACAGACAGGAATTCAAGTTTGAGGAACAACCATGCAAATACTTGTTTAAATTTCTCTTGAGTGTTTTGACCTTTTTTTGCCTGTTAATGTGGAGGTTTCTTGGTGCAGTTTAAACAAAGGGGTAACTTCAGAGGTAACTGAGATTTGAGTCTTAGCAACTGCTCATTTCACTGAGGTTTTTAAGATTATATTGCAAGATGGTGTAGGCTTCAGATAAACAAGCTACAAATATTTTGCATTCTGTGAAAGTTTTTCATGAGCTAAGTATCTAAAAGAGCTTATGGTCTCCACCTGGAGTGAAGAACATCACGTGAAATGTCTTCTTGCTTTCTATTCAAGATATATACCTAATGACTTCATCTAGGAGGTTCTAAATGTATTTTACTCATGCACCACAATAAAGCCATGAATTGCCTCTGTTTCCATGAAGGGGCCTTGCACTGACCAGGGAGCGCTACCTCCCCGCTTAGCTGTGAGCAAGATGGTACTCAGTCTGGGAATCGCTGCTTAGACTTGAACTCAGATTTCGGTTTCTGCTGTAACAGTTCAGTAGACCTGACTAAGCTTACCTTTGACTTTTTTTTTTATTTCAGTTGCCATTCCTTGCTTCCTTGTTAAAAAAAAAACAAACATAAAAATGTATCTTAGTCTCATTTCTTCTCTGGCAAAAAATGCTATTAGTGCACTTATCTGAGAAGGAAAAGAGATTTCAATTTTGACCTCAGTTGAGATGAAAGATGCCACCAAGTATATGAACATCCGTCATTCCCAATACTACACTTCTGAGCTGTCCTTCTAACTTGCCGTGTCATGTAAGCAGAAGGAACATTCTCCTTACAGTTTGATTTTTAATGTTTGGGTTTTATTCCTCTCTTCAGACTTCACAGTAGCCAGTTCTGATTCCTCTTCTGTAACTATATTCTTAGAGGAAAAGCCAGATACATCAATGCATGTATTTTCTGGATTAAGGTAGCTCTGGCTGGAAGGAAGTTCTACTTTGGCTGACTTAATAATCAGTAGGTAGAAAAAGTCCTTCCAGCTTCTTTGGAGCTGGAACAGTATCTTTGGATGGCTTTTTCTTGATTAACTGGTATCTACTTTCATGCCTTTTTCTCTTTCCATGCTTCAGTGACAGTGGGAATGATGAACTATCGGAAGTATCCCAAGCAGTTGTTTTAGCTGTCCATTTATCTTACAAGCCTCTGCTGCTGAGATCACACTACTATATTCATGCTGTGAAACCAGTCTATATCATTAATATATTGAGTTAGTGTGTTTGCAGTTGTCTTGGTAAGCAGCAGTAGCTCTAGGAACTGATCTAATACAGCAAGAAAGAATGTTCTTTTCCTAAGGGCTGAAAATGAAACTAAATCTACCTGGAGTGGAGAGTTGATAGTAGTGACAGCTGCATTTAGCTCTTTTAGGAAGTTGAAGAGATGCTCAAGATCATCTGCAAGTTGCGCCAGGGGAGGTTCAGGTTGGAGATGAGGAGAAATTTCTTCTCTGAAAGGGTGGTTGGGCATTGGAACAGGTTGCCCAGGGAGGTGGTGGAGTCACCATCCCTGCGGGTATTTAAGGAAAGGTTGGATGTGGTACTGAAGGACATGGTTTAGTGGGTAATAGGTGGTGGGGGGACGGTTGGACTGGATGATCCTTGAGGTCTCTTCCAACCTTAATGATTCTATTCTATTCTATTCGATTCTATCTGTGCTAATAACCACCTTCATACTGTTAAGCTTTGTTAGGGGAAAAGATAAGTCCTAGAAACCCATGAAAATTAATTTTTAATGTCAAGATATTAAATCCATTACCTGATCACATAACTTTCATACCAGCCTTTGTGCTTCAAGGCTCTTCTTCACACTTGAAACTTGTAAATTCTTGTGAATTGGAGCTGCGCCCCTGCTCATTTTGTGGTTCAGTGGCAAGAAGGGTGGAAAAGAATGTGCTGTGGATGGCACTAAGAAAGCATGCAACAGCAGTGTCAAGAATAAAGGATTACGTGCATTATATTGACTCCAGGAATGTATGTTCTGGCCTTCCAGATCCTTTCCAGACAGACAATTTTTAGTGCTGTTCCTTTTTTTTTTTTTTTTTCCCCCAAAGAGATGTGTGGAAGGTGGTCTGGAGAAACAGAGAAGCGTATGTGTCTTCATCCCTAACTCAAAATATTCTTCTAGTCTGACACAGGAGGCGGAAAACATACCTCAAGATAGATCAAAGACATGTTCATGACTGTAGTATGTGTTGGTTTTGAGTAAGAAAAAACAGTGTTCTTACTGTTGCTTTCATCTTCTACAGGCAATTTGAAGGACTTCGACTTAGAAGATGCACTTGGTAATTATTAAACTCTTGCAAATTTTGGGAGGTACACGGGAAAATAGTGCCTGCTCTTTTGACTTGTCTGATTCTGAGTATCACTGCATGACCAAGCATGACACCTTCCCCACATATGGCTTGTTCAAACCTCAGCGGAACAGTTCTGCTATGGGTATGTCAAAATGTTGACCATATAGAAGTGAAATTCTTTGGGAACATTCAGCGATTCCTCTTAAGGGGAAAATGTCTTGCTGTATAGGCTCGATCTTGTCCTTTTTATTGTATAGATATAGGCTTACATTTGTCCTTCATGTATCTTCTGAACAGTGTATTAAATAGTATTTAAACTTTTTTTCTAACCATCCCTGACAGAACCTACATCGAAGCCTCTTCCTCCTCCATCTCAGAAGCCACCACCATCAGAGTTAGGTGAGATCTAATTGACTTATAGTGCCTTTTACTGTGAAGACAACTGTAGCTTTACATACTATTTTAAGAGCCTGAATTTCAATTTAGTGGCACACAGAGGTGTGATATTTCTGTAAAAGAAAGCAGTTCCCTAATAGCAAAAGGATTTCTGCATTCTGGAGTCTTCTGCTAGTGTTTTCACAAATTTACATTGTGATTTCAGAAGCTTAAAGATCCGGTGAGAATCCCTGCTGTTGGCTTTCAGTCTTCATGCTTTGAGCTTGGTCACCTTGAGCTGGCTCTTGGCATGTACCATGATCACCCAGAGCAGCATATGATTTGGTAGATATTGCCCAGTAACTCTGTGGTGCTTTTCCATGGGCCACTGTTGAATGAGCGTGCCATTGTATTCTTGGTGAAACATTGTGAGGTGCTTTCTGTGTAAAAACAATCTAAAACTAATTCATTTGCATTACAGTTAAAACTTCCCTTCTTTCTTTGTAGATGATTTGAGCTTGGATGATGCTCTTCATCCTAGTAAGTATCAAGTTTTCCTGGATGCTGCTCAGTGGTACTTGTCTATCCATCCTGTAGTACCTGAATGTGATAAGGGCACTGAGCTGGTTAAGGTGACAGACTGCAGATAAAAATAATTGCAGTCTAGTTATGTTTATTTGTGTACGTTTTAAGGGTCTGGATCAGAAAAACTGCATGTGTTTCACTCATTTCTTAGCCAAATCCTACTTGTTTCATGGCTGTGTCTTCACTAGATGGCACTAATTCCATAAACTATTACTTGTGGAAGTAGTTTTTAAATCTGAAGTAATCTCTTCCTTTCCAGGAAGTAATTTTAGTAGCACAAGGAAACATTAATCTCTGAAACAATATAAGGGAAGGTACTCTTTCTAATGGTCTTCAGCTCTGCAGTGTGCAAAGCAGCAGAAACTGCAGTTTTGTTTTCAGTCGGCCATTAGAAGGTGCATCCAGTTAGGCAGATAATGCAGAGGAGCTTTTCGATTGCCATCACTAGGCCTGTTGTGGTACAGACGGCTTTCCTAACACAGGACACACAGTTGTAGGGCAGTAGCATTGATTGCTGCTCTGTTTGATTTAGCCCTGTGAAGTTTTGTCTCTTAAAGCAGTCTGTTTCCAACTGCTGATGATGTTTTTTAAATCAGAGTCGGCTGAATGAATCAGGTAGTTCAGGTGAGTGAAGAGACAGGATGTTTTATAGAATGGCAAGCCTAAGCTGGGGTCTAAGAACTGTGCTCTGGAGATGCCTGCCGCTTTACTTTGAATATACAGACAGCCTAAGGAGACCTGATCTGACTTGTGCGAGAGCTGGGAGGAGGCAAGACCACGCAACATCAAGGAGAAGTACCATACAACAGGAATGGGCCGCTGGATTGGTTCAGGTGTTGGCAAAAATGCAGTTTTAGAAAACCAGTGCTGGTGTATTAATTTGGCAACAAAGACTGTGACCAAACAGTACAGAGAAAATTACTAGGATCTCTTATTCTCCTGTTTTGTGGCAAGCTAAATGAAGTGTCATTGTGGGGACAGTATTTCTAGTTCTAGTGTGTGTATCTTGATTTTTTTGGTTGTTTTGGTTTATTGGGTTTTTAAGTGAAGTACCAACCGTTATTACTGGTTAAAATCTGGTGGTTTTAAAAGAGGAAACAGCCAAGTAATCTGTACGTGCTAGAAAAATTTAAAGAAGTTCAGCCGTTGAAATCAGATCTGCAAACTGAAATGCTGCCTAACACTTAGTGAGTTCTTGTATATACATTCAGTTATAGCAGGGTCTGATGTACAGGCTAGTGTAGCAGAAACATTGCATTAAAGTACAGAGTTTAACCTAAAATAACCAAACAAATACAGCATTAGCTAATGACAGGAAAATGACATGGGAAGCTAGTCTTTCAAGGTCACTGTACTGCTTTTCATCTCTTCACACTGGTAACTTTGGTCACTATATTCTTATTTGTCTACAGATGACCCCAAGCCAGTTCCGCCTACAAAGCCCAGAGACACTGGTAAGACTGACCTAACAGGAATTTCTGAACAGTAGAAAAGTATTTGTTAATCTTTCCTAGTCCCTTTCAAAGTTACTGTATTGTAATCTGCTTTTGATCTCTGAATTTTTTCCTCCTTTTTTGTGTTTTTTTTTTCTCTAAATCTCTCTTTTTTTTGTGTAGATAATCCTAAGCAAGGTCCACCTGCACATCCTAAAGACACTGGTAAGGCTTCCAGCACAAACTCCTGAATCGTGACATGGTTTTACTATCTCAGTTAAACTTACAATAATTATACCTTGTTTGTTGTCTGCTTTGTATGTCAGATGTTGCGCTGGATAAACACTGACGATTGAGGAAAAATTGTCTTGCACATAAGCTTTGCAGCAGTCTTCAAATTCCATAACAAACCTGTTGAGTCACTTTCCTTTCACTTAAAAACCAGATGGTATAGGGAGGAGGAAAGATGGGATGTATGTGCTTGGGACAATGCTGTTCTTGGCTGCCTGTGGTGGAGCACCTGTGTATTGGGCTTTACAAACTGAATCCCTGCTAGTCATGCTAAAATATCACTAGAAACTACCTGTGAACTATATTCTTGAAGCACATAAATTAAAGGTAAAGCTCAAAGTTAAAGGGTTATTTTTTTAGGTTTTTCTTTCAAAGGCCCCAGTTAAGAAATGAAATTCTTCTGTGTTTGAAAGGTAGGCTTAAAACACGTGTCCTTCCCTGCCTGTTGTGCTTGAGAGGTCTTCTCTGTCTGCCTAACTCAGAACAAACCAGATTCAGATGGATGTGGCTGTGATGATGCCATTATCCAGGAATATGGTGGTAGCTAGTCCTTACCAAAGTGCAAGGCCTGGATATCTTGTTCCTTCTGCATGATTTGCAGCAGATATTTGAGTTCAGGTCTTGCATGCTTCAGTGCAGTACTTTTGCCACCCATCTAAAACGTCCTCTGATGCAATGCTTTTAGTTTCGCTGCTTGAAACAGATTTGCTTTGCCTAAAGCAAAGATTCATTTGGCAACAGAGGGAAGGACGAGAACTCAGGCCCCATGAGGTAGGGTCCAGTAGAAATGGAGAGGGGTTGGATCAATGTCCTGCAGTAAATCAGAGGAGGGAATTACATTTGGATCTTCCCCTTGTCAGGCAACTGCTGTAGCCACTGCACTGTGGCACGTTGAACTCTGTTTTTGTTTCCCCCCACCCCTCTAGCTACTGTGTTGTAGTTTCAAAAGATTGGTTGTGACTTAAAAAGCCAACTCTGAAGAAACATTCACAGCTGCAGCCTTGAAAAGAAATGGTCCTTTCGTGTCCATGTCCTTTCTCTGCTTTAACAGGACAGTGAGGCTTGGGCTGTTCCACTTCAGTAGCTTACAGAGCTTCTTGCTCCTTAGCCTATAACTTGTGCAGTCCTACTTACTCTTGGATTCTGACTTCTGTCTGTTGTTAGGAAGTCTGGAGGCAGCAGTGCTGCTGTCAAACTGCGCAGTGCCGAGCTGAGGGGACTTGAGATTGGGAGGGCGTTAGAAACTTGAACATGTTATGACTATGATGCTGAGCCTGAAACCACCATGAACTCAGCTGAATGATCTAGAAAAAAACTTCCAGGTCATTATGCGCCTTGAAGTGTCTTATCATTGAACTTAAAACATGTAAGATAATACTATTTTTATTTTTTTTTAGGCAACCTTGATGATTCAGATCTATACGACGGCAGCTTACCAAAAGGAGGTGGTGGTGGTAGTGGCCACAATGGTAAGATAGTAGGTTGTGCTTCATATTGATCCTATGGCTACCTGAGCTTTTGACAGAAGCTTGCTCACAAACTGGTTAATATGGTCTAGCTCGTAACACCTTTGGTTCTGGTGTCTGAAATGTAAGAGCATACCTTCACGTTCAAAAGCAACGTGTTCTGTCTCTGTCAAAAACCCTCAGATAATTCATGGGTAAAACTGGGCTGGGAACCTTCAGTGATTTACAGAATCATTGCTCAGAATGATGGGGTTCGAAGCTGAGATGTGAATGTGGAACTGATTTCAAAATTCACCACGAATATAGTTCTTGAAGGCATTCAGCTGTTATTTTCAGATTTGTGATATGCTCTCAGTTTCTTTTAGTTCTTGTCATTAGGAAGCCCAGGGGTGGGCCAGAAGAGGGTCCACATTGTGCTTTCAAAGATTTCATCTGTTCCACAGGATGAATTGATCCTTAGACTTCCAAGTAATGTAGGTTGTATCTGCTCTGAGCAGTATAAAACCCAAACTTGTTTTGAGTAATCTGCCATGTCTGATTGTTACGGCACAGCTTGGGACCAAGCTGCAGTGATGGGTGCCATTAGGATGGGGTGGTCATCTCTGTGTGCATTACTGGGATTTCACTGTTAAGCTCAAAGTGAAGTATCTTGGTGTGATGTTGAGACGTGCTGCAGGTTACTGACTTGTTCAGAGAGTTGTCCCAGACAGAAGTTATCGATAATTTTTTGTGAAGCTTTCACCTTCCAAGGTTCTTTTGAGGCAGTAACTTGAAAACTGGCAGGAGCAAGAAGCATCTTGAGACCTCACCTCGAGTACTGCATCCAGCTCTGGGGCTGGACAGGAAAGACATGGAGCTGCTGGAGCGAGTCCAGAGCAGGGACACAAAGCTGATCAGAGGGCTGGAGCACCTCTCCTACAAGGACAGGCTGAGGGAGTTGGGCTTGTTCAGCCTGGAGAAGAGAAGGCTCCGGGAAAACATAATTGTGTCCTTCCAGTACGTGAAAGGGGCCTACAGAAAAGACAGAGAGGGGCTGTTTACAACAGCAAGGAGTGATAGGACAAGGGGGAATGGGTATAAACTAAAAAAGGGGAGATTTAGATTAGATATGAGAAAGAAATTATGTACTGTGAGGGTGGTGAGGCACTAGAACAGGTTGCCCAGAGAAGCTGTGGAGGCCCCATACCTGGGAGAGTTCAAGGCCAAGTTGGATGGGGCTTTGGGGAGCCTGGTCTAGTGGAGGGTGTCCCTGCCCATGGCAGGGGGGTTTGAACTAGATGATCTTTGAGGTCCCTTCCAACCCAAACCATTCTAAGATTCTATCTGTTGAGACTTGTCTGGTGGTTTCATCTGCACAGGTTCCTGCTTCGGTGGTGCAAGTTGCACAGTGCCAAATAAGGACAGTATTTACAGCACTTCTGTCTTGTTTGCTAAGGGAACTGCAAAAATATTTAGTAAATGAGAAAGGGATTTTAGGAAAAGATAGTTGGTTCCACGGAAACACAGTTGAATGCCACCCTGAAATTACGTGCTGTTCCTCGCCACTGAGTATTTGGTGGTGGTGTGCAAGGTGATGAAGCCAGATTTCATAGGCGCGCTGTGCTCATTTTGGAGAAGTGCTGAGCACCCAAGGCTGAAGTTGGCCTCACTATGAGCTGTGCTTTGAAAATAGAAGGTTTGAGTGCCAGAGAGCTTAGCACTCTATAGATGTAATAGACGGCTTGTAATTGTGCATGATTAATTGACAAAAAGGTTGTAAATTATAAGACTGTTCTTTAGACATGTAAGACTTAAACCTTTTGTTCATTTTTACAGAACGAAAGGATGCCAATCCAAATAATGGTGAAGAATCTGAGGGTAAGTGCATAAATCTGTGTGTATGATGGTGTCTGCATGTTTGAAGCTTGTTTTCTGGGTTTTTCTGTATCTCTAATACTCTGCTAGAATGGTCACTGGTGATAGTGGGTTTCAGCTTAAAAACTTTTGTGGATATAGAATGTTTACTTTCAAGCTCTGCTTTCATAGTTCTTTAAAATCTCAATGTTGCAAATGATTCAAAAGTGTTAAGGTCTCAGAGAGGCTGGTGCAGTGATTGCGTGCGTACAACTTAGATTTGGCTGTGAAAGGGTAGCTGGTTTTAATTAGCGGAACTTACAACAGGCACGCTCAAGTTGTTTAACAATAGGCATTGCTAAGAAATCTATGGTTATAGAATTAGAGGATTCACTTTTCATTATTCACAAAGACAAGAAGAGTGGATTACTACAGTTTCATGTAATAATTTCAGTTTATTGGTTTTTGGAAGCGTTCACAGGGTTTGCTTTGAGACAATACAAGTTTGACATTGCTTTCGATTCTGAAAAATGTATACCAACCTCTTTTTTCAGCTTCTCAGGGAACAATAGCTGGCATTGTAAGTGCTGTGGTTGCTACTGTAATTGGAGCAGTATCTAGTTTCATTGCTTACCAGAAGAAGAAGCTCTGTTTCAAACAAAGCGGTAAGAATTCTAAATTAGATTTATTTTCTACTGTCTAAAAAGCTGCAGTTTTGTATTTATATGGGGGCTCTAAATTGATCTTACACATAACGTAGTTTTAATAGCACAGTGAGTTTGTGTTCACAAGGAATAGCCTCTCTTACTAGTCATTTAAGACAGGGTGTCTGAAGAATGCCTCACCCAAAATTTAGACTTTCAGAGGCAGACAGATGTAAGGCTTTGCATTTCTTAAAATAAAAGCACTTCCTGCTAAAGGGTGAGAAGGAGAGACTGCAAGAAAACATTTCTTTAAGGAAAAATGAGTGGAGGTTGGGGATTGGGGACTATTTTCATGCTGGAAAATACCGTGTCATTTCTAATATTGCAGACCTTGCCTTTGTGTCTTCACAAGCTGCTTGCCTGCATATTAGGTTTCTGACAACTACCCAGGTGTTCATCCCCAAATGATTCTTTCTTCTGCAGTCACCTATTGCTTGCTGTCTACTTTCTTTCCACCTAAATAAGATAGAACTTGGATCAGAGAACTTGAGGAGTACTGTGGGTGATAGGTGGGGCAGAAGCTTTGGTTTCGTCCTTTCTAGTCTTTCTGACTGGTTGGTGAAGGGACGTGACAGAGCAGCAATGCAGCCAGGCACTGCTGGTTTGTAATTCGGGGAGTTTGGAAACTGAGTAACATCCAGGCAGCAGGAGGGAAACTCAGCTACTATCAGTAGCCCAGTTTCTTCAGTGTGGTTTCTTCCCTCAAATTATCTCTGTTAATCAAAAACTTTGAGGTTAAGAGAAGCTGAACGCTAAATGTCTTTGTTTCCCAACAGATGAAGAGAATGTGAATATGGATAGCCATCGGGGAGCGCAATCTGAGCCACCTGGTAAGAGAAGAATCCAGATGGGTGATCGACTTTTTGGTGGGGATTCTATTAAATGCCCTTTATTGACATCTAACTTAGTGGAGAAAATTACTTGCACTATTTTGGTTTGTTTCAACAAAAAATGTTTGTACCTACCATGACAACAAACTTTGAAGTGAATCAAGATTTCAGTTCTGATATGGCCACTCTTCTCTAGCTTTTTATTCTTTGGACAGATCAGTTTATTGCCTTGAGGAGTCGTTGACATACAGGCACTTAAAGAAAGTAAAGAATTGAATTTTCTCTGCAAAACTATTATCAAAGATGATTATGAAAACACAGAAACACAGGCCAGCTCCTCTAGTGTGATACCTAACTGCATTTAGCTGACAGGCATTTTATTGGTGCATGTTGTGACTGATTGGAATCTGATACCTTTTTTTTTATTGTAAAACCATGGAGAACTCTGGAAGAATGCATATTAAAAATTATTAATAGTTCTGGGCAGAGATGAAACTCCACTGGAGGCAAGGAGAACTGAACTTACTGGTGTGTTTTTGTAACTAAAACTTTCTCTGTTGTGAACAGAGAATGATTCTTGTATGAAAGAATCATCAATAGCAAATCTTTCTACAATGGTGACAGCTGTGAAAGGATCTCTTTTAAAGCAACAAAACCCCCTAACAACCTGCACCCTTTCAGGCATGGTTGTCTTGGGTACTTGGCCGATGGAACAGGTGATTATTTCCAGGAAAGCCATAGATAGATCTGGAGCAAACAATATGGGTGAAAACTTGGCCTTCTATCCCCTGTGACTAGTCAGCAAAGGAAGCAGCAGTACACCCTCATGCTGTTTCTTGGGTGTCTTTGAAACACTGCATATTAAAACCTCAAAGCAATATAAATTTGCAGTATATTCTTCTGGGAGCTTGATCTAACCCCGCAGACCTAGTTCTGTTTTTTATAATTTAAGAAAAGAAAAATTTATACCTTATTTATTTCAGGTATTTCATCAGTTTTCTAAAAACTTTCATCTGTCTCGTGATCATCTTTATAAACGTTTTTCCTTTAAGCTGTTAAGTCTACAACACTCTCAAGGAGAAAACACTTTCTTGTGACTGGCTGTTGAAGTCAGGACTGGAGATAGGCAGGTATCCTCAATTCAGCTATGCATTAGTGAAGCACACAGTATTGATCAAAGACCTCTACCAGCCACAGTTAACATAAGTTAACTTCAGTTAACTTCAACTTGAAGTCAGGATAAGTTAAAATTTTGGCCAAGATTCACAAGAACTCAGGTGTGAAATGTATCAGATGACACGTGCTTTATTTTAACCGATCAAGTCAAACCTGGGATGTTATCATTAATGATTACTCCTGCCTGCGTACTGATATCATGTTAAATCCCAAATTCCACACCTCTGTTAAATTTCGCAGGCAAGCATGACCGTGTTTTGAGCCAGCAAACAGGGCACCCATGCTGACCTTGGGTGCTGCTCCTGATCTCAGTTCTGGGAGCCAGCAGACATCAGCTCTGCTCCTGGTAATACAGTGCTGATGTACCTTCAGGGCTTCCAGTTAGAAGCAGTCCTGCGTTAAGCCAGGTCAGATGGCATGGCACAACAGGTTTGCGTTCTGAAAATTTTACGGAGATTTATCTTTGACTCCCTGAAAATGTAGATAAAAGCTGGGCTAGCACTTTCTTCCAGTGACCTGCTTTTCCCATCAGCTATGCAGACTGTACTCCATTTCATTTCTGCATCCACAAAACTGCAAGTCTGCAGCTGCATGCTGGGTTGTGCTGCAAGTGTAGAGAGCTGCGTGGACCTCGCAGGATGTGGTTATTGGACTGAGAAATCTGGGATGTAATATCCTGTGGTACGCAGGGTACTGGCTTCACAGAATCAAGCCTCTGCTTACCTGAATTTATCCCACAATTTCAAATACTTACTGAAAAAGTCTGTTGTCCATATATCCTGTTACATAGTAGTACATAACTTCAAATGTATACTAACTCGGTGTACTGATCTTGAGTTGTTTTTCCACTTCTTAGTTCAACGCACACTTCTGGAGAACTGAATTAAAGAAAACATGGTGAAGAACAGACCACTGAAACTGGATAGAGAGCCTGCATTCTGCCTGAAAAAAAAAAAGAAAAAAAGGAAACAAAAAAAACCCCCATAATTAAAAAAGCAGAGTCTGAAGTTGCATGAGAAAACAGTTCTTGTTTGAAACACCTCTGGGAGCGTGACTTAGACCCGAGTACTTCTGTATGGTTAGCCCTGTGAAGCGTCGTTGCGCACCAGTGTATGGCCTTAATGACAGGAGTGTAGAAGTATGTTGTGCCTTTACATTCTCTCCAGTACTCCTGGGACAAATGGGTGTGTCTCAAGTGCATTCAGTATGGTTCAACTTTTTCCTTACCTCGCCAAAAACAATAAGCAATTAACTTTTTGTTACACCACTGCTTTCGGGCACTGTAAACTTTTTTTTTTTTAATATCCTGTACGCAGTGAGCGTACCAACCAAAACAGCTCAGTGCGTGGTGTGGGCATCTGAAAGCGAATGGCTCACTGTGTGTGGATAATGGATCTGGGTGTGGGTGCTGCTGATACAATCTGCGTAGCTGCCTGGGTCAGCCACCAGAGAAGGGATACTTGTTCTTGAGCATCCAAGAGACAAAAATTCAGTTTTGTTTTTGCATTATTTTTTTTTCATTGCATCTGTCTGGTACAGATTCAGAACACCCAAACTAGTGCACAGAGACCCTTCATCCTTTCTGGCTCTTCCTGCTTAACAACCACTGAGCTGGTCAGATGTGGAAAAGCCTGATTTGCAAATCAGAATCATAATTAGATTTTGTGCATTTGGTGAGACTGGTGTTTGGCAGGTGTCTGAACAGTTGTGGATGAAGTATTGTGGAGTGGGGATTAACGTCTTTAGACTTCCAGAAACAAAAACATAACAGGAAATGATGTGATAGTTTGAATTGGGAAGGCTGATCATACGCACTTAAAAGACAGAAACAATACTACAATTGGAAAGTACGTGATGGCAGGTCTGACCAGGACAACCAGCCTCACTCCACAAGCATCCACTGGACAGGGTGAATAGCACACCTGTGAAGAATGCCTTTGGACTTGTGAAGGGTTGCCTTCGGGATGAGGACCTGTGAGTCCATCCTCGACTGAAAGCACTTGTGACCTTTGCTGTGGCTCTCGAAAGCCACAGGAAGGTTCCGAGGATCTGTGGAAACATGGAAAACTGTGCAACTCATAACTGTTGAAGGACTAAGTCTGGAATAATAACTAGCTCTGTCTGGAAGGAATAGTCTGACCAGTTCTGTTGGTTTTCATTCTAATTGTTTCCAATTTTCATGCAGTTTTACAGTATGTCTCTTACTAATGCGCTGCAGCCACCTGGTAAAGCTCTACAGAAAAATGACATTTCATGGTACATCTTAGAAGTCATACTGAATTTGGATATTAAACATGTAAATATATCTGTGCATTCAGATATGAATGTATGCCAAGGATAATTCATTTAAGAATTCCATGTACATGTTTCTTAGCTTGCAACAAAGCTTTTACATAGGTTTTAGTATTTTGTTACAGAATTAATTTGTAAACCTCTCTTTGCCCCACTTCTGCTTTTAGTATAAAAGTGCTAAAACCTTTAAGTGTGCTTGAGGGTGGAAAATTGATTTTTATATAAACATTTGATCTATGTAAATACAAAGAAATGAAATGTACTGCTTACCTGCATGAATAAACAGGTATCTCACATCAATGCCAGTTGTGGAGAAAACAGAAATAAGCCCGTGTTTGTTAGGGATGGAATGGCAGGGGAAGCTCAAACTAGCTTTTAGCTAACCAGACTCTTCCATCCTTCTTCAGCTTTTGCAAGCCTAAACATTACTTATTAAAACTTCATTAAAACATTGTGATTTTTCTAAAAATAAATCTTAAAAAAAAAAAAAAAAAGTTTATGTATTTACCTTCTTAGTAGCTCTAGAAATACAAAAATTTGGTGCTCTACCGGAGAAGCAGTCTTCAAAGGGAGTTCGTCTTCCTGTTCCATCAGCAATTCAGGATTATTTCTTACAGACATTTAAATCATTTTAGGAGGATGTTGACCAGTAGCAACAAAGCTGTGAGCTGCTTTCACAGGGCACTTTACCAGTGCGAGGGCAGAGAAGACATCTGTCTGTGGAGGACTTTGGAGAGGAACACCTGGATTTGTAACGCAGAACCTACTGAAAAGATGCGCAGCAACGGACGGCTTAGTATGGGCAAACTCAGCGGGGTTTGGGTTGGGAAGAAAGACCGGCTGCTGCCACCTAGGAAGAAAAGGTTAAAGAGGAGGCTTGGAAGTTCAGTCTGTTCTTCTGTAGTGAGCAAGAAATTGCCAGTTTATGGGTTTCTGTTACTCAGCTGTGGATAAAGCGTACCGGTTCGCTACTGGGGTATTAACTGCTGCGTTGCTCTTTGCCTCACTACCCAGTGAGACTTTGATCTTGCGCCTTCCTGGCTCAATTGCCCTTGCTTTGCGTAACTAAATACCCTAATTCGTTAGTGCTCACGTTCACTGGGACAAGAAACATCATCGGTTAACAATTATTCGTCACCCTACTGAAGTATTTTTACAGTCATCTCCTGCAGATCAGCTGCTGCCTGTCGTGGCCTCATGGGCTGCCAGTGTCTGTCGGACCCCTGTGTGGGAACTGATGCTGTAGTTTCCTTACAGGTTTCGATCAGGCTGTGCAGTGGGATGCAAAATTAGTGTCCTTTCCAGGCCCAAACTGCACGTTCCCTCCTGGCGGGGTCCCTTCACCATTAAGCTGAGTTTAAATGGATGGCAAGGAAGGGCTCTGCCCTGTTCCTGTGGCACACCCTCTCCAGTCCTGTTTTTTCTCCAGCTGGCCACCTCTGAGGAGCAGGCATCCCCTTCAGCAACAGGAGGAAAAAAACAAAGCAGGATCTTCTTGCAGAGTATCATGTCGCTTTAGCTGCTACAAGGGGGCTGAGGTGGCAGTTTAATTTGTCCCAGCTATCGGTGAAAAGGACTGCTTGAAAAATGGTTTGGTCATTTTGGCCAAAGTGTGATGTCCACTTCAAATATTTATCTAAACTTACCCAAACGAATTCATCGGGCTGTGGAAATGAAAGCGGGCGATTCTTAAGCACAAAATTTGGCAGCTTTTTACGGTAGCTCCTGTTCACGCTCATTTCAATACCTGTGCCAAATTTTGCATGCGAAGGAAAACTTTTTAGTGCACTCAGCTTTCAGCGTACCCTGGGCTGAATTACACTCCCAGTTGTGCCTTTTGGTGTCTTTCTCACTAATTCTTTTAGGCCACTGCCTAAGCTGTACTATTCTCCATGTGTTTTTCACTTGACAAGATTATGAAACAAACCTTAACCTTTTCATAAACTGAGAAGATTATTTGCTTTTTGCGCTTTTCTGTTACGCAGATATAAAAGCATATTTGAAGGAAAGTGGAGAGATGATTAGGAACAGGAAAAGAACTTGAATGATGCAAAAATATGAGTTTCTTCAACCCCCTGCATTTAGAATACTTTAAGAACCACAAGGATAAAATACGTATTCCTCTGTCTGCTTATGAGAAACCGTTGAAGTTTTAGGTAGTGCGTAGTAATTGCGTTCTTCCATTGCCAAGAAATGGTATCACTGATTCACCTGTGTATTTGGCTTATATTTAAATTAATGTTTTATATTACCAGATGTTTCAATATTTTAGTTAAAATACTTCCATTTTTTATGACAAAAGATGAATTCCGTAGGATATTAGTGGCTTCCCCCAGTAGTTCTGGTGTATAATTTGGTTCTTTCATGTGCGATAGCCTCATGCAGCAGGCCACCCGTGCCGAGGAGAGCAGTGTCTGACCTCTGCCCGCAGGCAGGATGGGGCAGCAGCCGTGGTGAGCTGTGACTGTCCTCTTCTCTCTGAGCTTGTCTCATCTAAAAGAGGCCTGATGGGCTAAAAGTATATGGTTTAGAGGATAGACAGACACACTGGCTCTGTTTCTGCACCCAGTTGATATCTCTTAAATATGAGGTTTTTTTTTCTTGAAAGAACAAGTTAAAAACAAATAGGTAAGTCATCCACCTTGTCAAGTGAATAGTGGGCAGAACTTCGTTTTCCCTTTATATAGAAAAAAAAGATGAGTCAATGGTTTCTCAAAGTGATAAAACTGCAATTTATGGTCATGTGTAAGGCCTTATATTTGTTTCCAATATGTAATACTTACTCGGCATCTCAGGGAATCACTTGCACGTCTTCGACAGACGGAGCTGAGATTTAGAAGTTCCTGCAATGCCCAAGAACAGAAGCGAGATAAGTATTGAAGACATCCTGACTCCAATGCTGGGCCCACTCCTTAAGTTTGCCCTTCCTGTACCTTCTTCACGTTGTTTTTAGTTACCTCGATGGAGCAGTAGCTGGCTTCAGAGGAACTAGATAAGGGGTGCAACATCCTCAAACTATTTAGGAAATTTCAATATCCCAATGAACTAGTATCAGCACAGGCAAGATGAAGCATTTTGGGAAGACCTCACTTACAAGAACAACTGTTTTGAAGTACAGCTGCTGAACGTTTGTGAGCTGCTTGGACTTGTCTGGGACTAGTACACAGACCTGCTAACTTCCCTGTTCCCTTCAGGCAAATTCATCACTGGTATGAAGATTAGCACATCTGTGCCTGCTTGTTACACTGGAAAAAACTAAACAGTGGACTTGTGGGATTGTTCGTGTCATGGTATAACTCTTGTTTTCACTGGCTGACAAAGTCACCTCTTAAACCTAAATGTCCTTAACTCTTCTGAGATTGAGCAATAGGCCATGACAAGGGGAATGGTGATACATGAATTGAGCTTCTATTGGTAGCTTAAAAATAGCTTAATAATGTGATACAATAAGCCAGGCCTTTAGAAACCATTCTGCTGGTTCAAATTGGGATCGGCGGGGGGGCGTTGGGGGGATTNTGAACATCTCTTGAAGATCCAATATCACCATGTTTTATCTGTCCAGCTTATATTCTTGCATCTGTTTTCTTGTAGTTAGCATAAAGGCGTGAATTCAGTGCCCACGCTGTACCGTATGTTCTAGGTAACTGGCCAGAAATGCACTTGGGGCCAGCCTGTGCCCCGCATCAGACCGGATCGCCCAGCAACACCACGAGCATACGGACGGGCCATTCGTGGCAGCAGAGCATTTGCTGCCCCAGTCAAAACAGCGTTGACGAAACCACCTGCAGCTTACCCCCCAGCAAAAGGGAGGACACACGCCGGTCTCCCAGTCTCCTTACTGGCGCTGGGCACCAGTGCGATGGTGGCAGTCTGGTTCAACAGACAAGTGTGCTGGCACACACATTTGTTGGAGAGAGGCTGCGACAAAACTGGATTTAAATCACATCGGTGACTTTAAAGTATGCTGGTGTATGGCTGGATGTATGGCTGGGTACATGGGGTTTTGTTTGTTTTCCAAAGCTTTGTGTTCTCACACCCACCACTATCTGAGATCTCTCTCCATGTAGGATATGCGTGGATATTTATATTTAAAAATATATCAAGATCGATGGAAAAAAAATCATGACAGACAATGTTTGCGTGGTGAAGGTAAGCATCCACCAGGGAGCTGAGCCTGCTTCAGTTCAGTAGTCCCACACCGCATTTGAAGTTTATGAAATCAGAGGCGTTCTCACCTCTCTGTAGATAACTCCCCAGTCTCTACAAAGCAGATTCTTGCCCCTCACTTCCCACTCTCGGCAGCCTGAGTTAGCGGCTGGGGCCCTGACAGCATTGCCTTTATCAGCAGCTACTGCTCAGCCAAAAAATGTGCGGGCAAGCAGCGCTTCGAGGGCAGAGTGTATCTGAGAGATTTTATTCAAGTCCGCTTCAGAGCAGGCTGCCTCTCAGAAGCTGCTTGAGCTCTCACAGCACCACACCCGGCTTTGCAGGCGAGGATGTCAAACAGGTTGGCTTTCCCTCCGGGAAGGAGGTGGTTGCGGGCGCGTTGGCTGCCTCCTCATTGGGTGCTGCCAGCGGTTCCCCGGCTCTCTGCGCTCCGGGCCGGCGCCATAAATACATTTCGAGGGCAGGTGGCACCTACGGTGCTGCTCACGGCTTGGCCGTAGCGGGGTCCTCTGCTTTCGTTACTTCTCTTGTACTAGAAGAGGTTTTTAGGGATTTCTCTCTCTTCCTTGGTCCTTGAGTGTGATGGTGAGGGAACTTTCTGGACAGAGCCGCTGACTCCAAGTGTCTCCCGCAAACACTGGCGCAACAACATCTACCGTCATCGCTTGGAAAAAAAACAACCAACCAGTGCAATCAAGATACTGCATAGAAGACCATGGGGAAATCCAGAAGTATCATTCTTTTGTGCCTTGGCTTTCTTCTAGTCCATGTAAGAGGTAAGTGACCTTTGCTTTGGCTTATTTTTAGGTTGAGATTATTAAAAATAGGAAAAAAAACCCCAACAAAACCCTAACCCCCAAGTCCTAAAAAAATACACTTGTTTGTTTAGAAATGCTTGCTGGTACTTTTGTTGCTGCAGTTTAATGAGAGGCATTCAAGGTGTTTAGACAAGTACTTCTGCAGTTTCTGAAGAGATACATATCTTGGGATGATCACTCATAATAGCCATGCTAGTTGGAGTTTTTTGGTTATAATTTCTTATTTTTCTTTTTAGTGTTGCTCCCCTAAAAGTATTCACAAGTTTGGACTTGAGTATAAACTTTTTGAAATGGATGCTGTAAAATGAGAGCTTCCAGGGGTACCTACATGTTTCCAGAGCAATCCTTAGGCAAATACAAACAACATTTTTAGAGCTTTTCCTGGTTATTGATATATTGAAGCACAATGTTTATATTGTAAAAACCAATTCTGATTCAGTTTAAAGATGTTTATGCTTCGTATTGGTGCGCATGCTTTAATAATTATATATTAATAATTCATTAACCTTAACCTACATATTCCTGAATATAAAATCCACACACAAGCATACATCTTTTTCATGGAGGATTAACAAAGAATTGAAGACATTTTGCACATATTTTTTAACGAACGAATAGCAGTTGAGAAAATGTAGTCCTTTCATACTGAGTTATTTTTCTATATTCTAGCATGATTTTCTTTTAGCAAAACATTGTGTGAAAAGTTTGGGTTATTTTTTATATCAAACCAAATAGGATCATCCTTTTGTGCATCTGCTATGTAATGTACTTGTAACCTTTCCTTTTTTTTGTATATTAGCATTACTTCAGAAACTTGTAACGCAGTGTTTGACTGCAGAAAGAAATCAGTCATTACCCACGGGTTCCAAAACAGCTGCTGCTGCTCTTTCCCTTACCGTCCCAGATACATCTGAGATGTATCCCAGTCCTTGGAGTCCTTGAGAGATCTTTCAGTGATAGGCAGTGAAAAAAACCTTGCCTTAAATTAGTGCCACAGTTTCATTTTAACAAATGAGGAATTGTTTGAGGTTTTCAGCAAGTAACAAGGCATAGAAACAGCAGAGCAGTAGGACCGTGCTGGCCTGCCCAGTGGTGTGTTGTGAACAGCGATGACTCACACGGTCTCTCATCACTGGCATGCAGACTTTCCTGTTCTGGAGGACTCTGATGTTGAATGTTTCTGTTAAAAAAATCTGAGCATGGGCAAGCCAACTTCTGTATACTCCAGTCACTTTAATTACAGGGATAGCCTACCCAGTCTTGCTAATTTAGAGCCAGTTCAGGCCCTGCTTCGGGGAAGAAGTCATTGTGGAAAGTTGCTGTGGGCTTGGGCATGCTCTTACGACTGTCGAAACTATTTAGTCCTCTTTGAAAAGCAAAATTAATTCTTTTTAGTCACAGCCACTGAGTTTTATCATCAAATTATTTACCATGTTTCAGGGAACATTTACAGGAACCAATTCTTGGTCCTAATCAAGACAAGATATGAGAAAAGCTTGGCCATACTGGTGGAAAGCTGGTCTAAGTCCTTATGACAGAAATGCCTATGTCATGATTCACCTTTTTATATGTAGCCTTCATTCTTATATAAGCAGTAACCATCTGTGATAGCTTCTAGAAACCACTGTGCCACCATGGCCAGGGCAGATCACATCACTCCCCTTACCGTTTAGGATTTCCTTTATGGCCGGCTACCTTCAGTTAGCCAGCTAGACTGCCTTGATGGGCACATCTCAACAGAAGTGTGGCATAGCCAAGGACCACAGCGCTCAAGGAAAGTGAGACCTGGTATAGTTCAGAATTTTACAAGTTCACTGCAGCCTCCCATACTTTAATTTACACTCTGGCTTTTGCGATTTCCAAGCTTACACAGGTTACATGAGCTCTCCCATACAAGCTGAGCTGCAACAACTCATTGTCTGAGTGGCTTTTAGCCCAACCCAAATGAAAGCAACTTCACAGAAGCTTCTTCCCCTGAAGTCCATGCTAACGTCCCACGTCATTCACTGCGGCTCAGCCGACTTGTGATAATTCGGCTTTGGCTGTGTCTGCACTGCCGTTGTGGTTTAACCTGGCAGGCCGCTGAAACTGCAGCACAGCTGTTCGCTCGCTTCCCCGCCTCCGTGGGGTGCGGGAAGGGAACTGAAAAGAAAAAAATAAAGTAAAACTCATGGATTGAGATAAAGACAGCTTAACAGGACAGAAAAGGAAGATGATGATGATGACAGTGATGATGATAATAATTATATTAATAATCATAATAATAATAATAAACAAGTGATGAACAGCACAATTTCTTACCACCTGAAGCTGATGCTCAGCTAGTTCCCAAGCTGCCACATACCCCAGTCCATCCCCCATTTATATATGGAATGTGATGCCATATGGTATGGAGTATCCCTTTGGCCAGTTTGGGTCAGCTGTCCTGGCTGTGTCCCCTCCCAGCTTCTTGGGCACCCCCACCTTCTCACTGGCAGGGCGGTGTGAGAAGCTGAAAGGTCCTTGACTGCCTGGCAACAACTAAAACATCAGGGTGTTACTAGTGTTATTCTCATCCTAAATCCAAACCACAGCACTGCACCAGCTGCTGGGAAGGAGATTCACTCCATCCCTGCCGAAACCAGGACAACTGCCCGCTGAGGGTGTGGTAAGACACGGTTTAAGTTCTGGCCCCCCAGTAACTGAGATCACGCACCCGTTTGAAACACACTGCAGGCCCCATTTGGGCCGTACACCTTCGTGCGTACCTGCAGTGGGGAACCAGCGCGACCTGAGGGCTCTCTCCTACAGAGCTGGAAAGCAGCTGAGACTCTCTCAGACCTGCCTGCTCAGAAATGCTCCTCGGCTTCCCATACAGATATAATCTACGTATCCACGGTCTTTAAGACCAAGCGATAGATGACATGTTTAGTCATTGACAGTGCAAAGGTTGATGATGTTTAAGAAACATTAACTTCACTGCATCAGGTACTGCATGCTGTGCAGGTAAAGGGAACAGCACTTATTGCTAACCAGTAACCCAGGTACCGCTGTCCAGCTAAGGCTCACAAAGATGTTGACTCGAAACTAGTTGTATTCTCGGTTAATTAGCTAGGCACTTTATAGGGAGAAAATTACAGACTCATTTGGATTTGAGACACTATGTGACTTAGTTTTATGAATATTGTAGTTTTCACTGGATTTAAAAAGGCAGAATCGGGGAGATAAAAAACACAGTCCCATTTTTCTTACACCGCTCCATCAAGCTCCGGTCCTGGCTGCCGCTCCGTGTGAGGTCCCTGTGTACGTGCTGCAGCACTCGTGGTATCAGCAGGGATGTATCAACTAATTTCATTCCCAATACCAGAGCTGCTATCATCTGTAGGCATGTCAGCGCTATCACCCAAGGGTGTGATTGCGGTTTGATAAACAGACATACCCGAACTGGGTGAAACACTCACGACAGCAGAGCTCTTGCAACGTCAGAGCTCGGGAAGAGCTAACAACCACTGTGGTTACTCGGCTCCTCCAGTTCACTTTCCAAAGGCTGCTGCCGCCGCATTGCCAGCCTGGTTGCAGTGCCCAAACTGCCTGTTTTCAGGACGTATTTTTCCTTCATTTGCATCAGCGATTGTCAATCCCTTCCCATTCCACTGAGGGTAATCAATAACCAAATAAATCTCATAATTCTTTCAAGATTAAAAATGAATAAAAGTATGCCTTTCCCTGGTATTTTGCCTCATGGGTAGGAGGAGAGAGATTCAGATTGTTTTGATCAGTCTGCCTTCTTTTCCCCAGAGGGGCTGACATCTATGGGTGTTATGGGAAAATATTATCTAAAATCTGGTCTGTGGTACAATATCTCATGAAGGCAAATAGGCCATCCACGTTGAAAGAAAGGACTCAAATGGGTTATGAAAATATAACAGCCCCACTTCCACTGTATAAGCTTTGCCTGTCATCAATGTATTATTTAATTCCCAAGGAATTTATTTAAAAAGCTAAGTCACAGCGAAATATTTTCAAGGGAACAATGCTCCAGATTAAATGAAAACAAGGATCAAAGCAGGCACTAATAATTAGCAGACAAATTAAAGCAAAGTCCCTCCTTATGTTCTAGGCCTTATAACATCAGTGGTGAGGAACCAGGAGCATGCACTCCACACCAGAAACAGTCCTGAGTTAGCAGCAGCAAAGCCTCACATATCACAGTCTGTATCACATCAAAATTACAATTCTACCTTGCAGGTTACCACTGAGATATGAGCCAGATATTTCTATTCACAAAGCTCGTACAAACCATTTGGTTTCCTGAACACAATGGTAATAAAAAGAAGGCTGGCTCTTTGTTCAGAAACCCAACCCAGACTTGCAGAGTGTTCTGCATGCCAAGATTCGATTTCTGTTCCCTCTGCAGGCTGAGCCACCAGATCCTCTTCTCAGTCTCCTGCTTTTGAAGTTCAGATACCAACTGATCACAGAATCACAGAGCGGTAGGGGTTGGAAGGGACCTCTGGAGATCACCTAGTCCAACCCCCCTGCTAGAGCAGGATCACCCAGAGCAGGTTGCACAGGATCGTGTCCAGGCAGGTTTTGAGTATTTCCAGAGAAGGAGACCCCACAGCCTCTCTGGGCAGCCTGTGCCAGGGCTCTGTCACCCTCAGAGTGAAGTTTTTCCTCATGTTGGGATGGAACTTCCTGTGTTCCAGTTTGTGCCCACTGCCCCTTGTCCTGTCACTGGGCACCATTGAGAAGAGTCTGGCCCCTTCCTCTAGGCATCCACCCTTTAGATACTTGAAAGCATTGATCAGATCCCCTCTTGGTCTTCTCTTCTCCAGGCTAATCAGACCCAGCTCTCTCAGCCTTTCCTCATATGAGAGATGCTCCAGTCCCCTCATCATCCTGGCAGCCCTTCCCTGGACTCTCTCCAGTAGTTCCCTTTGAACTGGGAACAGTAGTTCCTCTGAACTGGGTTGCGCAGAACTGGACACCATAAATCTCCATCACCCTTTGCCCAGGGTCCTTTATTGAGGCATCTCTGTGCACTCTGGTGACATGTGCAGAGTCTTCTTCAACTCTGCAAAGGGAGACTAATTGCTTTTCTCAATTAGTCCAAATGGGATGAGAGGTGGCTCCTGAGATTCTGCAGAGACTTTGCTGCTGAACAGACGGGCTTGCTGATGTCCAACAGCTCCTTCCAGCATTACTCTTTTCCAGAAAATGAGTTCATAATGGTACAAAGCAGAGAAGATGCAGACCTTGCTTCTTTGCTGTCTTGCATCTTAAACACACAAGCAAAGAATATGTACGAAACACTCAGATCATCCATTTCGACTAAGCCCCTTGGAAGTGATATAAATAATTATGCCAGTGGGTTACTGTAGCTTCAGAGTGCACAGGGTCAGTTATACAACAGAATTTCTGAAAGAAATTCAACTCAGAGCCCAACACAGCTGTTGCTTGTGCCCCACTGTAGGTTTCAGTAGGAACACTCGCACAGGTGGTTTGTCTGAGCTTATCTACCGGTACAGTTCTCGCGTAAGGTGACCGTCATTTAGCCTGACGCTCTCAGACCAAGGACGAGAAGGGCTGACAACTTCACGAACCACACAGGGACAGAGAGAGGTTTTGGCTAACAGCCCAGGCCGTGGCCTGAGCTCCGCTTTCTTGGGGCAGAAGGCTGAAAATCCGAGTTTCAGTAAGATATACAGACATACGGTGCTGCTTCATTGGCGAGCCCACCTCCTCTGCTCCACCTGTAATTTTACAGCACACACCCAGCTTCTTCTGCACTCACTCTGAAGCAAAATATAGAAAAATTATGTATGTTTTATTTTATGTATGCAGTGCACATCACATCATAAAGAGCAGCAGCTACCTTTAAACAGCTGCTGTTTGGCCACAGCAAAGCAAAAGCCATTGAACTAGATGATTTTCTTTCATGTTTGATGAGACCATGCTGCACAGACCTAAAGCAGTACTGCCACTCTTGCTTTATTAGTGCATCTTATTTGCGAGTAATTATTTAAATGCGCTCTTCTATGAATAAGTGAGAGAGACCTTTTCATTTCCCTTGAATTCAAACTATAAACAGAAGTGGCCTAGAAAAAAAACGTGAAGCCAATAATCAGGTCCATGTGCTGTGGTTTATGGACTGGAACTTAGATCTTAATTACAGATTTTAAAGCATAGTCACTTTCCACCCCAACACCAAGAGGCTGTAATGGCAATCATTGTTTATGGAAAGAAAGGACCATGACAGAAAAAAAAGCTACTGTAAAGTCATCAGGAAATATGGATCATGAGAGTATTACATCAAACAAACAGTACCTGCTCAATGAGATTTTGTCCAAGGTGTCCACTCCGGGGCGTAAACCTTCACGTTCTCCCATAACTTTTCTTACATGAGTAATTTCCTTTTAAACAAGTACAATTGCTTCCCAAACAAAGTTGTCCCAGTAAACAAGTATGTTCTTAATCATATGCCTGGGAGAATGCATCTATTTTCTCATTACAGGGGAAATAGGTCTCATGATCATATAATCATCAGTAGTTATCTATATAAAGAATAACTTAGCATTTCAGCTAAAAAGAACACAAAAGGGGTCCCACGAGTGATTTCAGTAACATATTGTTCCTTCTTAGAGAATTTTTGCTCTCATTTATGAGTCACCCACTTCTTCCTCAGTCTCTGCCAGCTTCATAATGTTTTAAGCTCATTGTATTCACAAAACAGTTCTTATTTAATTACACTGAAGAAATATTTTTTCTTGTTTTTAAATAATGTAAAATCAATGTGTTTTCCGTTTCTATCTAGCTCACATTTCTAAGTTAGTTGCTTCTAATTTATTTATAACACAGGTAATCTCATCCCAGCCCTCTGACTGCTAGCAATGCACTCAAAGGCCATTAATTTAATCTTATTAATGGCAAAAGGATTTATCTAATACATATGTGCATGTATGCATTTAAGATGTCCGCACATGTGTATATAAACATACAGACACAATTTCTTATGGATCTCGGCTTCATTTTTAATACTAGACTATGCATATCAAATGCCTGAGAAGTTAATTTCATTTGCCATAGAACCTGACTCTCTTTTAGCAATATTCCCCATCTTATTTAAATGTCTGTCATTTTAGCGGCCACAAGCTGCATTCATACGGATCCAGTACAGGCCTGAGCCTACTTTTGGAGATTAAAAATTGCAGGGTGATGCCATGGTAGCCTTTTGTCAGAAAACTTCTGACTACAGTCGTAATGACAGATGAGTAACATCCACCTGCAGAATCCAGCCTTGTTCCTCAGAAATCCTCCTCAAAACCCCTGGGACCTCAGACCCTCATGATCTGTCAGCTCACAGGTAAAGGGCGATGGATCCATTTAACATTTAGGTCCCGATTTCAACGATAGGCAAAAGACGTTGCTGCCTGCGTTTCAGTGACTGGGTATTTGGGTCACATTTTCAGAAAACTAATATGGGCGAAAGTTTGTGAACATTAAATGCACGTGTGCCTGAGAACACGACTTTGCAGCGAACTGCCCTGGTGGGGTAAGATGACCTCAGCCCTGTGATGCTTCAGCAGGATGTGTCTTATATTCAAGGGAACTTCCTTAAAGCTGGCTCGGTGTCCCAGTGGCAAACAGCAACCATAACCGTCTCCATAGCAGAGCAAGTGGACTAACAAGGATTTTATCTCACCAGCCTCCCACACACTATATTTAAAAGGCTCATAGAAAGTACGGGCATTAGTGAAAGCAAATGTCTTCCCCAAAAGAATGATGTCTGTAAAAGTACATGCAGTAACTTTGAAATCTGAGTTACTACATTTTGTGGCTTGGCTTTATGGAGCCTATTTTCCACTGACTGGCTGCTTCAGAGAAGCCTACTGTTAGCTCCTTAGGCCAGGTCTGCGCTTCAGATTTTTATAGGCACAGCTACATGTGTTAGGTGGAGGTGAGGGAATTACAGCCCCAGTAAGGCTGGCAGTGCCGGCAAGATCCTGCTGTTAGCATAGTTCATTGTGTTTGAGCAACTAGTATAAACATAATTAAAACAGGTTCTTTTGTGATACAAACCGTACATCCATCTGGAAGGGTTGCTTTCTTAGCGTAGCATTTTCTCATTCGCAGATAAGGACTGTTCTGTGGTGTCAGGCAGCAGCTTATAAGCATTTTCTCAAATTCTCTGTTAGGAATCATTGTGGACCACCCAACAGAAACCACTATTGAAATAATTTTACTTCTATGTAAAAACAGGGATACTCCCAGATGGAAGGCTAGAAGTGATGCCAAGAAAGAGCATACTAGCCCAAAGCAGTAATAACAGAGATAACTCTGAGATAATACCTCTGCATAGCTAAATATTTTCATAATTTTACCCAGGTCAAAAAAAAACCCCAACAAAACAACAAAAGCCACGTACAAAAAACCCAGAGGAACAAAGCTGTTTTCTCCCCACCAAAATTTCTTTCATTCTCGTTTTCATCAGTATCTTTCTAGCTGTTTCTATTATGGAAGCTGGTCCAAAAAAAAAGAAAAAGAAAAAAAAAGAAAAGAGGCCATTTTTATATGTGGAAAATTAATTTCTTTCAGTCTTCTGTTTGTTCTGGGAAGAAGCTTGACTAATTTATTTCTGTTGTCATTTCTCTCCAGAGTTCCCTGAAGTGACGGCAGTTCCTATTGAGCTAAATATCCTCTGAGTCTCTAATGTGCTTTTGTTTTTAGACCCACCATTCCGCAGATGAAATCTGGGCTGTTCAGATATTTAACCATCTGTTACCCTCCCAAATTAGATTGTTAAAATGTCTAGGTGCAGTCTCAGAAATGGAAATGAGCATTTAAAATTCTGCTCCACAAAATCTTACTCCTTGCGGTCATTTGATGTTATTACCAGAGGAAGTCAGGATGGAAGTCCAAGCAATCTTTTGGTTTATTGGAATATCATTTACCATGCTGCACAGATGTCCACATACAATCTGCCCATCTGTCAAGGCTTATATTTACACAGCCAAAGAGATTTCAATGCAGATTGCTGTCTTACTCTCAATCAGTCTTTCTGTGTTGGTGTCTGTTTATTTTATTACTTGGTTTATCATGAGAAATAATTAAAAAAAAAAATAAAAATCAATCTGAATTAATTCCTGCAGGGTTTTTTCTGACTTTTGTTTTTTTTTTATCTTCTTAAAATTTCTGTAGTTTTCTTTTATTTCTCCCTCACTATCTCAGAAGAACACTTCTTGTCTTTTCCCACTTTTTTGATAACAGAGCAGACATACAATGTGAGAGGGCAACGCCGGTGTTGTGCAGAAGGGCAGATGTTAGTAACTGTTTCAGTATGCTGTTTTGCTTTGGTTCTCATGCAATTGGAAGCATCTGCATCATCTTGTTTGAATTCCATAAGCTCTTTTGATTAGATTCCTCCTTCTATTTTTTTTTTCCTTTTCCCTAACTTTAAAAAAATACTGTACCTGGAAGTTTTCCAGAGTCTTGCTTCACAAGATGATTTTGTCACATTCTTTTTATAGCACTAGGACCTTTGTAGCTGCTTTCCGTATCGTTAGCTCCTGCGTGTCGGGACCTGTAAGAAAGGAGTTGGTTTGGCCAACATTTCTGATGACTCACTCTGGTGAGAAATGGTTTGAATCCTGCCGGCGGTATCCTGCAGCAGTGAGGCTCAGGTCAGACAGCCTCCTTCAGCACTCGGGATGCTGATGAAGATCAAGATTTATCCAGAGGACAAAATTAAAGGACGGTCAAACTTAAGTTACTCGTATTGTTGGCATTTAACAAATGCTTCAGGAAAATACAGTTTAAGCATGTAAGTTGAGGCAATGCCAGGATGTCAGGCTATGGGTAGATGTCTGTATTGGGGTCAAATGGTCCCATGGCCAGGCAGCGGCATGGCTGTGACAGCCCATGGGCAGGGGCTCAGGGCCAGTAAGGGCTGAAGGGCTGGTGATGTTCTCAGGGAATATCTTCTGAGGAAACCGCTTGTCAATTTTATGTATTTACGTGGTTTAATGGCTTCACATAAAAATATAGCCTATCAGGATCTTGGAATATTGTCCATCCAAGGACCCAATCCAAAGGTTACTGGACTTAGCTAGGTTTGCTGGGCGGCCAGGGCAGGGGAAGAAGAGGTGACACACCAAGACCAGTTCAAATAAGAGACAAAATGCTACCCTAATAACATTAACAGGGAAGCTTTATGCTGCTGTCTGCTTTTCCTTTCCAAATACAGTTTTGCCATATTAATTTATAGGGACAGTTTTGCTTTAGAAGCCATTCACTACTTTGCATTCCAGCCGCGCTTTATCTTTTCCGTCAGACACCAGCTATAATTAAGTTCACAGACTTATGTGAAAATCCTCCTGGGAAGCAAAACATTTCTACTTCATGCTCCTGCGCTGATTTTTATCTGAGGATCACACAGTGTTTTACCACTGATAATTAATCTTTCCAGGAGCTCTTTAACACAGGTGAGAGCTCTTATTTAGGAACCATAATTAACGTGAAGAGCACCTTGAAGATGGACAGCGCCTGTCGAGAAGAGAGGGCTGAGCTGAACTCGGAGAGCTGTCATGCTGGAGAAGCTGACAGCCTCTCTCTGTTCCTCAGTTTCCCCACTTGAACAACAACGCCGTTCTTGCTGTGAAGTTTTCAAGACTTACAAAGAAAAACACTTCATCAAAGAGTTAGGTGTTAAACCTTTCAGACAGCATAATAAATAGATGCAGATCAAGAGATTACTTGATAGAGCACAGGAAAACATTTCTGCTTAGGGAAGCCACGGCACGTCGTGGCTTTTTGCGGGTTTGCACAGGCTGGTTTGGTGTGCAAACACACGGACGGTGACATTTCAGTTTGGCTGAAAACCGGTGGATACGTACTCTGCAAAGACGTGTTTTGTGAAGGCCGTGTGTTGAAAGTGGCAGATTGTAGAAAGTGGAAAGGAAAACTCACATGAATACCTGTGTGTGTTCACTTCAAAGTCGTATCCTTCAGTTTAATACATTTTAAACATTTTCCAGTTTTATTTACCTGAAAACTTCAAAGGTCAGGATGTCATTAAACGCCCTGCTGTGACATTTAATAACATCATTGTCACCTAACATGGAATAGGAAGGGTTCTTTTCTCCCCTTCCAGATTTTTTAAGGTACAGTGGAAACTAAATTAGGTAAACGCACCTTTATATATTTCACTGCTGGCACACGTTACAGGAAGAATTTAAAAAAAAAATGTTGATTCACTTCACAAGTGATCACAAGGCAGTAAAGCTGCTCTCTGAAGCTGAGTAGTAAAACAACGACAAAGATATTAAAAGTTTTCACATAACGATTCTGGTGTGCAAGTACCACGCCGAATGCTACTGTCAGCCATCTCTTGGCAACAGCCCTTGTGCCCTGTAACAGGGGACCTGTGTTCTTCAAAGGCATGTTTGCACAGCGCCTGGAAGTGGATGACATGAGAGAGCAGCTTCTCTCTGCGCTGCCTGAACGAGTAGCTTCTGTGAATTAAATGAGCTCATCTCCATGGTGCAGAGACCACAGCTAACAGCTTATTCTGCACCTGCTCCTGTTTGGGTAGATTTTTCTTTTGCCTCTTACTGGTGTTCTGGCTTTGTCCAGGGCCCTCAGACTTGGAGATCATGGAAACCTGCCCACTGACTTAGTCTCTTTCCTGCTGTCACCTTTCTTCTAGGTCAGCGTGATTTTGATTTAGCTGATGCCCTTGATCACCCAGGTAGGTAAATCTCCTATCCCCATTTTACTATGGCATTTAGACACAATAATAAACTTTAAGTCCTTTTCCTTGAGGACCGGAATATGAAGTGGCTAGTACTTAAGTTAAAGAACTAAAACATTCTAGATTTCAATGTTTCTGTCATAAAATTAAAATTTTCGTTAAAACAAAGTATTTGAAAAAATATCCCTTCATTTTCAGCTTCTGCCATGATACATAGAGATCTATTGAATGCAGCGCTCTAGATTTGCAGATACCTTCTTTTGTTAAGTTGAAAAAGTTTAAGCTGTTATTGTTTATTAGTATGTCATTGCGTCCCACAGAAGACATAATTACCAGGAAGCCTACAGTGATCAGAAGACCGACAAGGCCTGTGCTGAGTGAGTAATGATGGCAACGGGTCATATCTCATTTTAGATATGTAGTCTCCCAAGAGATTCTTGATTGTATTTGCTAATGTAGCTGAGATGATTTAGAATCTAGAATGCTATCTGTCTTCTGTATGTAAAGTAAGTATTATTTTGACAATTACCAATTACGCATCCTTACCCCTTCCAGTAAGGCTTTAGAGCAGGACTGGCCAATGATGGTATTTTGTTTCCTGAAGATCCTCCTCACCCTTTTCCAGCCTGTACTGAGCTCCCTGGGCAATATAACCATGGGTAACTGTTGCTAAAAATGGGTAACTGTTCTTCTACTTTTTTTTCCCACTATTTTTTCTTTTAGCATAAATATTTACAGAATCATAAAACCATTTAGACTGGGAAAGACCTTTAAGATCATCAAGTCCAACCATTAACCTAGCACTGCCAAATCCACCACTAAACCATGTCCCTAAGCACCACATCTACACGTCTTTTAAGTACATCCAGGGATGGTGACTCATCAGCAGCTTGTTCCAGTGCTTGACAATCCTTTTGATGAAGAAATTTAGGTCGTTTCCTTGTGTCCTGTTTCCTTGTGTCCTATCGCTTGTTACTTGGCTGAAGAGACCAACACCCACCTCACTACAACTTCCTTTCAGGAAGCTGTAGAGAGTGATAAGGTCTCCCCTGAACCTCCTCTTCTCCAGGCTGAACAACTCCAGTTCTCTCAGTCACTCCTCATAAGATTTGTTCTCCAGACCCTTCACCAGCTTCACTGCCCTTCTCTGGACACGCTCCAGGGCCTCGATGTCTTTCTTGTGGTGAGGGGCCCAAAACTGGACACAGCACTCAAGGTGCGGCCTCACCAGGGCTGAGTACAGGAGGACGATCACCTCCCAGCTCCTGCTGGCCACACTATTCCTGATGCAGGCCAGGATGCCGTTGGCCTTCTTGGCCACCTGGGCACACTGCCAGCTTATGTTGAGCCAGCTGTAAACCAGCACCCCCAGGTGCTTTTCTGCCAGCCAGCTTTTCAGCCACCTTCATGATGATATTCCTTCTTCTCCCTGTGTACTTACTCAATATTACCTGGTATTGATTGCTACAATGACCTCTGTCAGAAAGGAAAAAAAGGCTCTGAATAGTGAAGAGGATCGAAAGGTTTTAGCTGTAGTCCTGAGGATGACAAATGATGATTTCCAATAAACAGTCATTAGTATAGAAAAACCCAAACAACAACAAACCCACACATATCTTTGTGATGGAACATTTTATGATAACATAGAAATTTTTCACCTAAATTACACTGAAAGAAATTTCTGCTATGAATAAATAAAATGCTTGAAACAGGCAACGATGGATAACTTTAGCCCACACCATGATTTTCAGTCTTTTTCTGGATTAACATTGCAATAAGTCTTCCCACTCCATTTTGCAAAGAGAATCTGTTTGGCCTAGATTAGAAGTGTCTGCTGTAAAGTACTGCTAAGCCATTGCCCTCTATTTAGCTAGCTGTCCTGACTTCCTTAAAAGTCATTGGAGAGAAATCAGCATGTCTAGGGACAGTTCATGTCACCTTAAATGGGGATGTGTTCTCATTCTAATACAGACATTTCAAGCAGGTTACTTGAATCATGCCCTAAAAGACTCTACCCTCAGTTGCATTTAAAGGTAACCCAGGGATGCCAATATCTACAGTGAAGCTGCCTCAGTCAGGTGAAAGGATTTTGAATTTTCAGGGGCTCCTAAATCTGTTAGAGATGTGACAGTCAGATGATTATCTGCCTTACCTAAATCAACTTGACTAATTCTTGGGAATGAAGAAATCCATGCTTTCCAGACCATTTTGGAATATTTTTCACCACTGAAGAGGATTGCAGGGAGTTTAAAAGCAATTAAAACTAATTAAAAAAAACCCCAAAATAAAACTAAACAAAAAAAGTGTTAAAATAAATTACTGGATTTGGAAATGTGCAGAAAGATGATACAAAAGTATGTCCTAGCATCTGCCTGATGCTTCATCTTTACCTCAGGGTTTCCTGTGTCTTGTTCAGCCAGTACCATTGAGAAATGAGTCTGGCTGAGAGAATGATTTCGGTTGAGCTGGAGCCAGTTACTGTACAGGCCATGTCCTCTGGGCATCACTTCCCACACAGGAACCTCTGCCTGAGTTGAAGGTCTCCGGTAGGCACCTCCCATCTGGTGTCACAAAATTCAGTGTGAAATTTAATGAAAGGAGAAGGTGATGTTTCTTTACAAAATTTTTAAATAACTTGGTTTTACCCATTCACATTCATCCTGTCTTTCATTTAATTCAGCCTTACACCCAAACCAACATACTCAGGGGCACCCAAGTACCTGTTCAGGTAGTCTGGTGAGCATCGTGCGCAACTTAGGACAAAGTACGCCAGCTACTGAGTCTTTATCCTGTCTCTGTGATTCTTCTTAACCAGAAATGTCAAGCTAGCTTATGTACAGATCGTTTATAGCCTTTAGGAGTCATCAGCTATTATGGAGAGGTCCTTTGCTTCATAATCGTGCTTACTTCAGCGTCTCTGAACCCTAGGTACTGCCCACTGCCTGTTTTTGCTTTTTTGGGGTACATGGACTACATCTACAGTCTATTTTTTGAGTAGGTTGAACAGGAAAAGTAGTGGAATAGGTGATACACTGGAGCCTTTGGCTTCAAAGCGCCCTTCTGCTTTTCCTCTGCCAACAAGTCGTCTGTGCTGTCGTCTTATCAGAGCGCAGGCCTGCTGGATTGACAGAAACAACACATTCCTCAATTTTGCTGCTGGGAATAGTGACCTTTATGTCTGTTCTTTTAACCCTTTGCTCTGCTGTTTCTTCTGGTCCGTACAGACACAAACATTTCCATTTGTATCTCATTTATACCAACATCAACATTTCTGTAACAAATCTCTGCATGAACCCTCCAGAGTGGAACCTGGCTTTTTACCTGAATTCTTCATCTCGATAATAAATTGAATCCAGTTTGCAATTTATTGCTTCTTACAGCATTTGATGTGTAAAGGTATTTTTGAAATGCGACCCTCTGCTGGCCAGACCCAGACAGGATCAACACACAGCCTGACAAGAACAAGCTGAGTCACGTAGTATGAATTTGATTATTTTCCTGCCTGATTTTCTGGTGACATCAAAGCATTTCTGAGTTGTTACACAAACAAGACTAGATACTGCACAAAAGCAGCTTCCCACACTCTCTGGATATAAAGAACACATGGAGGCAGACTTCTGTACAGTGATGCATGTGGATGGATTTTCCTGGGTTCCTGGAATTCTGGCAGAGTAATAATGAAAAAAAAAATATTAAAAAAATGAATTGTCTAATTTTCTGTGACAATAAGCATCAGTATCAAAATTTAAGTAGATTTTGCTGTTCCTTTTGATTCATTCCAGCATTCCACATTTGTAAGGAGCAAGAAAGGGATCCTTGGAGTTATGACATCCATCTAATGTATTTCTGCCTATTATTCAGTGACCTTTCCGAGCTCACCATCATTCCATACACACCCTAAAAATATCACCCACGTACTCGTATCCACACCTGCACACTGGAAATGGAGTTCCTCGTCTTTATGCATCTGCAGCTCATTGACAAATTGTTAGTTGGACGGAAAATTTCATCCCGGATGTAGAAGGACACGTGTGCAGTGCCAGGGGAACGGCAATAGCCTGTTGATTCACTGAGTAACATGCACATGCAGACATTTAAATATATTTTAAAACCTTTATAGCTCAGCCAAAGAAAAGCAGACTGTCACCCAACCTCAGACAGACACATATGATCGCTCAAAGCAAAATTTTTTGTGTCACCATGACCTTTACGTAAATTACTCGATTCAATTTTCTCTCCCTAAGCAGGTTTATTACTTCCCAGTACTTGTTCTTGAGACGGGTATTCAGTTTTTTGAGTTCAACAACTCACACTTGAAAAAATCATGCATATACGGGTTTTGACCACAGACATAAATGTTAATAAATATCTTAAAAATAGGCATGTTTTAACATAGCTAATTTTATTTATGTACTTGCAAAGATATTAAAAAGGTATTGATCCTGATTCTACCATGAGATTTATTCGGACCTTATTTAAAGAAGGAAATACTATTTGAGTGGAAAATATAATCTAATTTGTCAATTAGGTTGTGGGCAAATATTAAATTCTGACAGAGTTTTCAAAAAAAGTTGAATACCTTATTTGAATTTGCATGCCTGACCTGAAAAGCAGTTGCTTGTCCAACATTCAGTTGTTTTTTTTCTATTAAAACTAAAACCACCTCCCTTCCCTCAAGAACTGTGTGGCACTCACTTCTCTACATCTCCTTCCTTTTCATTTTTAGACAATGATCTTCATTTAGGAGATGCTCTTGGAGGGGGTGAGTACTCTTTTCTTAGGCATAATGGTTGGGGGTTTTTTTTGGTAGTTTTCTTCTGAACTCTCCCTAATTTGTGAAAAGAGGTTTCAATACTGCAGGAGGAACGGCAGTGATGGGAGTCATCACTCACTACTCAGGCCCATGCAGCCGCTTTGCAGAGGTCACCACGTGGAGTGGGGACAGCAGGATGGGCTGTGCCTGGTTGCCAGCTCCAGGAGCTTGCAGGCCGGCCTAACGGTGTGAACACAAGCCAGCTACAGTTGGCATCACCATGCTGGGCCACCACGGCCATGGCTGGGGAGAGGATGCATGGCCCAGACAGCTGTAATGGTTCAAGGAGGGTGGCCTCTGTCAGAAGGTTGAAGATAATAGTTGATGGCAGAAGTTTCTTCAGCTACCAAAAAGGAGTTTGCCTAAGATTAGGAATCAGAGGTAACAGTGGATAAAGAGAGGTGAGAGCTTGTTGTAGCTCTGCTGATCCCAAATCAGAAATGCTGGAAGGAATGGTTCGGAGATGAGCACTGATGGATACGATATAGCTTAGACGTGAAGCAGCCAAGCTGTTGTAACCTGCTATTACTTCCAGGTAGTTCTATAACATCCAGACCTGACCCAGGAAGGGTGACCGTACTGCCCTGAGCTGTGTAGACTTACCAAATCCTTGACTCCGGGAATTTTTGCACCACATTTTGTTTAGTGTGTTTTGAGGTATATTAAGGATATGATTTACTCTAGAAAGGTTCTTGCACACTGAAATTATCTGAAGTGCAAGTAGAAATGAAACAAAGCCTTAAATCCCACTTGAATCAAGGCTACACAAAAGAAAAACTGCTCCTCAGCCCATTGCACAGAACCTCTGAGTTGTGACTCCAGTTGCAGTGGTCTGGTTTACCCTGTTTCATTCCTAGAGAACGAAACCTTTTGCATTGTTCTTTCCCATTTCCAGGGCTTTCAGCATTTCCAGGCCCCACTCTGGCATTTCATGCTTGTGTTTGAATGACATGTTAGTCCATGCTTTATAAAGCTGAATCTAATTTAGTTTATAATTCCCATGTATATACTGTTATTTCTTCCTGCTTGTACTAATTGTTCCATTCCTGCAAGTTTTTAATGAGTACTTTAATGAGAGGGTGGGTATAGTATGTTGATTAAATTATTAACGAGTAGCTTAAGTACCTTCACTAAACCCGACCTTTTCATCTAGCGGATGGCAAACGATGTTTCCCTCGGTTTTTATTTCTTTGCTCCATTTTCAGTTCAGGTTCTTAATTAACATTCATACATGATATAATGGGAATCATATGTACCTCATTATCGATAGTTCTGAATACATTATTTTTTCACTAGCTGTGCCACAGAATCTACCTTCTTATGCTTAGAGAAGATTGAGTAAGTGCAGCACCATAATAGAAATTACTAACAGGATCAGTGGTTTTCTGGTTTTGTACCATGGTGAGTCTCAGTTCATGACACAGAGATCTGGAACAGAACAAGTCTCTTCTTCTAGTGAATATAATTAATTGAGCAAAGCCTGATTCAGCAAAGCTTTAAGAATCTACCTAAAATCCATTGACTGCAGGAGGCTAAACTCGCACAAAGTATAGCATATATCTAAATAATTTGCTGAATCAGAACCTAACTGTTACTCAGAAACAAAAGCATCATAGCTAGCAGCTAAGCAAGAAAAGAACATCATAAAAGGGCACCTAGCATGCATTGAAGGTGAAAGAAAGATTTAAGGAGAGGGAGGGAAACTGGTATTTATATCTGTGACCTAACTTTGATTTATTCAGAGCCAAATTCACTCTCTGGATATGAGAACAGTTAAATATGTGACTGCACTGGTTGGAGAAAGGACAGCAAGAGGGGACCTACTCTATATACGTAGAGCGATAGCCCTGGACGTTAATTTTGGCAAGGTTTGACATGAGTCAGCTCTTGCTACTCCAGCACTGTATGTACGGTTTGGAAACTACTATTAATCGTCAGATCTCCTGCTCTATCCAACACGTCTCTTTCTAATACTTTGCAAAAACTAAGGCCAAATACCAGCACAAAGTCCTAAACCACAAAGCTGAAGTCTGAGTTCATTCTGCGCAGTTCAAGAGTAGAAAATTCATCATGCGTTAGATAAATTCAGCATCTGTTAGACGAAACTAATCTGCACGTCTCATTAATACCTGCTGATGGCACAGAGACAGCCTGTTGCCTCCTGCCCGGCCCAGAACACCAGCTTCTCTGTCGGCTCTGCACAACTGCACCACTGACACCTACAGTAACACACTGTGCTTCCCAGCTCTCGGCATTAAACTACGTTAGCGCTTGCCAGAAATACATTAAACATTTTCCTTCAACTTTTTTTGCAAATTCTTCTCTCATTTTAATTTTGAAAAGATTCCCTTTTCACTTTCGAATTAGTTTTAGTAGCTAGCTATTTGTTGATACAGTGCTTGAGACTTTTTAACTGTTGACAAGGTCTTTTTTTTAATTCGCCGGAGTACAACTCAGAAATAGGTATAAAATCTCAGGTTATCATACTCTTTATTTGCAGCTCTCAGTTTTGCCTCTCCAACCATCTAACAATCTTGATTATCAATAGGTGATATCCCAAGAAAACCTTTATACCCACCTCTTCCACCAAGACCGGGAAGCTATAGTAATTCTGGTAAGATTATTTTCTCCTCAGAAAATGTAGCACTATGAGCTCTTCAGAGCAGATATTTTGAATAGTTTACTCTCTTATTTCTTTATCAATATTTTTTATCATTCCTTCCCTCCATCTCCCTTTTGTAACCACTGTTTCTGACCCAGTGTCCGGAAAGATTTTCTGAGTTTTAGTGTTGGTACCATAAAGCTTTTCTGTCTGCCCAAAGTGTGGGACGTTGACTCCTAAGTGTCATGAGACCAATACTCCGCTTGTTTGCCTTTTAATTTTTGGTAGGTATAAACTGAACCATGCTCAGGTTCAAATTTGACATATATAGCCACAGGGCGTGGATAAGCCTATGTTCAAGTCCACACTACGATGTGCATCTGACATGGCTCTGGGGCATACACCAGGTGGGACTGAGGAGAGGGATGTAAGCCTCTGTTGCTTTTGAGGGTGGTCCCAAACACCCACTTGAATAAAGTGGAAGTGGCACATCTATCCCAGCTACCACCACGGATCCTGTATTTACTTCTGGGATGTAGAGGTGAGCTGTTGACAGGTCCTTCTGGAGTCCTGCCTAGAAAGGACCCACTGACTTCCTCCTCCAGGAACCACTGGGATTTGAGATGTTCATATCACATAAGATTTGTGCTACTGACAGCTCAAGTCCACACACATCCCACAAGCGCCAGTACAGATACAAGTCGGGCAGACACTAACAGTTTCAGTACTCCAGCTTCTAGGTGAATTTGAATAGGTGGCCAAGACACCTGACCCATTCATGATGTCGAAGCGGAGATTTCAAAGGCCCCTCACTCCTCCCTTGTACATTACGAAATGACTGGGCAAGGGAGATGAAGGGGCTACCATTGATCAGATAATTTTGCAACAGAAATACTAATCTTTATCTTGCAGGGGGTTTTGATGACTCAGATCTCCTTGATGGGAAGCCTTTACCACCGCACATAACAGGTAGTATTTGCCAATTCTCCTTGCAGTTTCTCCTTTATACTTGTAACTCGGAGCTGGCTGGTTTTGCTTTAGCAGTAATCTGTTTGTCACTGAAGGTATAGGGTAAGACTCTGCTATTTTTAGAGTAGTTATCCTTCTCCACAAGCCATGGCTTTGAGCCTGAAGCTCAAACTTGAAACATATTCCTAAACATTTTGTAGCATCCTGGCACATGCCAGAACCTTGCAGGATGAATCCCTTTGAATTCAGCTAGGATGGTCCCAAAGCAAGGGGCTTCTGCTGAGAACTGAAAGTAGGTACACAGGGCCTATGATCGTGACTTAGATGATTGATAAATCATGTGATTGTCTGGCAGTAGAGACTAACCAGCGTATACTGGCCTCCCACTCCCTGCGATATAGACCTCTAAGTATTAACCATTTTTTAGAAGATAATATTCCTCTCCAAACCCGAAGTGTCGGGAGGATGGATGGGATGGATGGTTATTCCTCCGGTCAGTGCAGCTGTCAGTCAGGAGGGGAAGGGGAGCTCCTCTCTCACAGTCCTGCCCAGCCAGCCCCCTTCACCTTCTGTATGAAACCACACTTTGCTGAGTAAAGACTTTGTTCTAAAAACAAGATGAAAAACATTTCTTGACAAAACTTCACCCTCTGTTCCAGGAGAAGAGGAGCATCATTTCAATCAGGGAGGAAACACGGGTATAGTAAATAATTTATTCCATCATTTGTTTCTGATCATCATAAAATAGTAACAAAATGTTAACCTTAAAAAGTCGTACATATAATAAATCAGGCTTTAAGACACTGTTTTCACAACTGCTCTAATGTAACGATATTTCTAGGCTTTTGCTTAATTCTGTTTAATGAATTTCCCATGTTTCACCAAACGTTTCCCATAGTTTGGCAAAAGCACACCTTACATGCTTAAGTGCCTCTGAAAAAAACCTCTCTCTTTTTTCACAGATTCAGGATTAATAGCTGGAGTTACATCTCCTTTAATTTCTGCTTTTGTAATACTAGTTGTTGGATCGATAGCGGCCTACTCCGCTTATAAGAACAAGAGACTTTGTTTCAAACCGCAAGGTAAGACCAAATTGGTTTCCAGCTTTCCGAGTTGATTTAGTGCTGGCGCAGGTGGGAATTCTACAAACAATTTCAGCGGAGGCAGAAATAGGTCAGGGATGAGGGCATTTGAAAATCTCATCCTAAACAACTTCACTGGTCTGTAAAGATAGGTAATTAATGTTCTTCACCAAGGACAAGTATAAGAAGCCGTAACATGCACAGAGGATGGATGTATGTCGCTTTATGAAGGAAATTAAATGACATGAGATCTCTGCCACCACAGAGGTGACTGACTGTTATGGCTGTGTGCGTGTGGAAACCAGTCAGTGTGGCCCAGATCAGTCTTGTGGGGGCATCCCCATGTATCCTCTGGCTGGGGCCTCCATTTCAGCTCTGGCCTGTGCCACCGCCCTGCCGTGCCTGCCCTCACCGTGAGCCCAGGTGGCTGCCTGGGTTTCCTGGCTTGGCCTTGGCTGGGCGAGGTGCCTTGTCTCCATCTGATGATGGCTGGCCCATCCATGGGGCCCGTTTGCCACCACCGCCCCTCTGAGCATGCCTGCTGGTGGGAAGGCGATGACCTGGACTCCCCTGTGGCTGCCCTCGGTTCCCAGCTCTTCAGGAACAGCCCCGCATTGGCCCTTAGCTGCCACAGAAGTCAATTTAAACATCTGAGTTGTGTTATTTGGACCATAATGGGACTAATGGCTAAGACATGAGCAAAGTGCAGGAGGTGTATGAAGCTTTGCAGGCATTTCTGAGAGACCTGGGATCCCTCGGTACCTCAGAAAGCCTGGGCCTGGGGCAACCATAGCGGGCTGTGGGGCTGTTCCTGCTGGCCCCGCGCTGGGAGGAGGCTTGGGCAGGGTTACACGGGGAGAGATCCAGCCAGAGCTCAGTGCGGGATGCCCCGGGGAAGGCCGGTCAGGGCTGTGAGGCTGTTTGTGCCCTCAGGTCTGGCAGTCACATATTTTCTGCTGTTTGTATGGCCGGGGTGTAGCTAAAGCGCCAGGTCAGTGATACTGTGGCCCTCTGCAAGTGGGGAGTGAGGCAAACGGGGAAGGCTGTCTATGTGTCTCTGCGGGTACGAGGTTCCCACCTCCTGCGTCAAAAGGACTGGAGCAAAAAAAGCCAGAAGAGCTGGCCAAGAGCAGCCGCGGTGGAAATGCTGAATGTTCAATCTTCATTTTTCAGGTGGGGCTACAGTTTAAACCACTGACAGAAGAGTTGCCCTCTGATCACGGGCTCCTGTGCTTGGTGACATTCAGCCCACAGATCTGGCCATTTTTTTCTGCTTTATCATTCTGACAAAAGAAAATCTTCCTCTAATGAACGTTGTGTCGAGACATTGCAATCCTACTCTCTGTTACCTGGCGTTGCTCTTTCATCTTGACCTTTACATCATCAAAGATGTGCTTAAAACATCTGGGGGTGGTATTGAACTATCCAACCCATGTACATAAAGATTAGATATGGATTTTGATTCAGAAGTTATTTTAAACAACAAAGAAATGAAGTTAGTATAAGCTAAAAATGGGAAGATTTTGGTTTGTGAGTATCTGAGTCACCGAACAGTTTTTTTTTTCCTGTTTGCAAAATTAGCCAAGATACTTAATGCTTCTGATAGAATAGGAATAGGGAAATTGCCATTTCCATTCACACGTGTTGGGTTTCTTTAGTATGCTTCTGTATTGTTCATCATGTTAACAGAAAATTTGAAGTTGTATAAAGGATTAAAAATTTTAATGGCTTTACTTTGTATTTATGTCTCAATTCTAGCAAAGTAAAAGGAACTATAGATGGAAAATCCATTCTTAATTTTAAAATATAGCATGAAAAGAATACATACATCGACAAACCACTGTTTAAAAAAAAATAAAATGAGGAAAAGACACACTGGTTTTATTTATTTATTTATTTATTATTGCAAAGGTGTTTAGCTCTTCTCAGGAACTGGAATTTGATGTAACTTTTGTTTCTCACGTTGAAAACTTAGTTCCTGCTTTGGGAGCCTTTAAAGGTATCATTCTGGCAGGTTGCTGTGTTGTTTGTTTTTTTTAAGAACGATATTATTCGTGATTTCTATAAAGGAAAAATAGGTACAAAGTTTTCAGAAACATTTAGAACAAGTCTGTGACACTTTGTTCTATACAATCTATATCGCACCAACTTTTAAACGCCATACATACACGGAGGTATGGTTGATACTTACAGATTTGCTCGCAAGGCTGTTTCATCTTTTTCCCTTGTTCCTGATCAACCTTGCTGTGCTAACAAATGTTCTCATGCAGACAAATCTATGAACAAAAACTAAGACTCTTCCTGTCTCTCTGCTTTCATTCAGCTAACAGAATCAAAATACTAGCAAATGAACGCAGTGCAGGTGAAAGCGGGCCAAACTGGTAGCTTACTGACCTATTTCTGCAATACAGCCATTATACCTAGCTCTTTAAAGCATAGAGGAAATCGGTGTGGTTTTGTCTTCAACTTATATGTGAAGCATGCTTTTTCTTACTGAAATTCCATGACTTTGTGTTTATTAAATTGTTGAGAGAAAGACATCATCTGAAAAAAGTAGTCTTGTCATAAAATAAAATACTATTCTATCTAAATTATATTTGAAATGGATATGTATCGGTTGCTGAGGAGATTACCATCATCTTTATTTTGACCCTAAAAATAAGAAATGATAATGTACATAAGTTTAAATATGGAAACATCTTGACCACACACAAATGAATGAGCGCCTTTGTGGCTAGCACTTTCAACCCATGAATGGTAACATACGTTTAACGTTTTTTACAGGACACTTGATATTTCATTAAAAATACTGATTTTCCATGTTAATGGCTAAACCAGATTGATATATATTTTGCCAGCTAAACATAAATTTTTGATTAATGAAATGTTAAAATGTTTTGCAGTAACCAGTTGTTTGTTTAACAATGAAAATATTTTGCTTCTTTCTCTTGAAAATTTTCAATAAACACATACTGTGTTTTACCTAAGACGATCTGAGTTGTATTTGGTTTGTTTCTTACTTTCTGGGACATATGCTGGCTGATACTTTTTACATACAAATTCATCTATGTCCCACTGGGTAAAGAAAGAAATGCTTTAAACGGAAGATTTTAGGGAAAAAAAGAAAGCTTAAGAATCTTTTTTTTTTCAGGAGCAAGTGTTCAGAGAACGAGCTATGTGCATTATTAACATTTTTGCTTTTGAAATATCATTACGATTTATTTAAATTTGTTCACAGTATTTTCAAAAGAATTTCTTACTTGTGTTAATATTACTTGCCAAAAAGCTGATTTTGTTATGGAGAAATTGGGCAAAACCCCTGAACAGGAAATAGTAAACCCTGCCCACTCAAATGTTTAACCTTCTGAAGCACTTTGGTCTAATTATGTCAACATATGACCAGTATACCCATGTACAGGCAGGCACACTGCTCAGTGTTCATTTCCCTTTTAACTAGGATGATGATAATAATTTTCTACTTATGGTAAGAATAATCATTATTATTATTTCAGTTAATTGGGGGTTTATGTAGGGAAGCGCTAACATCTAAATCTGGAGGGGAAGGAAGGAGTATAAACTGGCTGTTAGACCATAAGAATTCTAGCTTGTATTACTGGTGCTAACATTTAAAATACATTCTATACTCTGAAAAAGTTGCTGGCACACAAGTGAAACAAAAAAATCATCTAAATGTAGACATTGCTTTTACTACCAAGACAATGTTTTTGTTGATTATAAAGTCCCCCAACTGAGAGAGATCTCCCAGTAAAATTATCTGCAATAGCAATCCTGCTACTCGTAAGCGTATTATTTAGTTATCCCATCTATATAAGCAGATGATGAACACATTTCCTGAGCATTTTGTTTCTGCAGGATAAGTGAAGCTTGATTTCCTGTCCATTTGTGTCCTTCCTTCCTCCCCTAAACACCTCTGCCACTACTGGAGCAGTGACATCCCCTTCGCCGGCGGACCTTTAGGTTACTCCCAGTACGTAAGAGCACAAGTGCTGCAGCTTGGACTGGCCACACGCGGTCGGGTAACTGACCCCTTGCAAACTGCTGGAAATAAATGTTTAATTTTTAAAGGTATGCACACCTTCTTCAGTGGCACACTGCCTTAAGCCGCTGTCCTCTGCTAAGCACTTGCTGATGGACACACAACAGTTCGACACAGAGATGCCTCTACTGAAGCAGGTCAGCAGAGATATGTCGTGTGAATGTACGTGCATATATGTATGTGCGTGTGAAAATATGTATAGGACTCAGGATAGCACAAACTCTCTGGAAACATGTATTTATATATCTGGGTGACAAGTTATCCGACTGTGTGTACCCCCCCAGGGGTTACGGTGGCTCCAGAGGGGGTAAGGGGCAGAGTCCCGTGACTCGCGCTGAACCCCGTGTACCCGGGTTACCCTAAGCCGCACTGCAGTCATCCTACTCGCCCGCTAACATCTTTTTTTCCACCCTCCGAGATCTTCAGCGTCAAAGGTTGAGGTTTTCCTCAAAGAGCTGCAGGGTAGAGTCTTCCCCAGCCCATCTTTCATCCTCTCCGTCTCTGCACAGCAGTGCTGCAAGCGAAGGCGCAGGGCCGGCGGGACCGGCCCGCAGGCCCCCCGTTTTGTCAGCCGGGCGCCGTGACCCTCCGGCCCCCGCAGGCCGCAGCTCCCCGCACCGGCGGCCGGACGGGCGCTCACTGATCCCGGCGCAGCCTGGCTGCGCACCCTCCCTCCCAGCCACAGGCTTTGCCCTTCTCTTCGATGTCGGCCTGAGCCACCGCGCAGCCTCGCAGCCCTCGCCCGAGAGGGAGCCTGGGAACAACGGCGGGAATGGGGGTGAGAGGGTCCCCCTCCTTCGCCAGCGCCCCCGGCAGGCAGCCTGCCGAGCGGATGGCGCGAAGGGAGGCGCCTGAGGGAGGATCT